>CM076584.1:148553726-149059461 GCA_034641835.2 Pinus albicaulis
CGTGGTTTGTCCTGCCGTCGTCGTTCCGACGCAAGCAAAAAGTGTCGCACTATCGACACTTCTTCCGACGTTCCGAACCGGCGTCACTCTTCCGACGTCTCACAAACCGTCGCGCCTCCGACGTTTGAAAATTGTCGCACTTCCAGTGAAATGTGGTTCGACGTTTTTGACGTCGTTCTTCCGACGCTCATAAACCGTCGCAGTTCCGACTAAACGTGGTCCGACGTTTTGGCGTCGCTCTTCCGACGCTCGTAAACTGTCGCAATTCCGACTAAACGTGGTCCGACGTTTTGGACGTCACTCTTCCGACGTCTGGAAGATGTCGTAATTCCGACGATATGTGGTCCGACGTTTGGAATGTCGCTCTTCCGACGTTTTCATGTTGTCTCTCCTCCGACGTTTCTGGGTTGTCGCAGTTCCGACGTATACAAGGCGTCGGTAGACCGACGGAGGGTTCAATTTTTTAAAAAAAAATTAAAATTTTAAAAGTCGAGAAACGTTGTTTTGAAGATATTATATGAAGTAAAACAGTCCATGAAAGTGAAATAGCAGTATGTAGAATAGTAATGCAACAGATAGAGTACTGACGTCCATTGTTCCAAATACAAATTAAAGTACCCAAAACCCTACAACAGTGAAGTAAAACAGTCCATGAAAGTGAAGATATTATATGAAGTAAAACAGTCCATGAAAGTGAAGATATTATATGAAATAAAACAGTCCATGAAAGTGAAGATATTATATGAAGTAAAACATTCCATGAAAGTGAAGATATTATTGAAGTAAAACAGTCCATGAAAGTGAAATAGCAGTATGTAGAATAGTAAAGCAACAGATAGAGTACCCACGTCCATTGTTCCAAATACAAATTAAAGTACCCAAAACCCTGCAACAGAGAAAAACGAGTCCATAAGAAATTGAAATAGCGGTATGTAAGAATAGTAAAGCATGAATAGGGTACCGACGTCCATTGTTCCAAATACAAATTAAAGTACCCAAAACCCTACAACGGTGAAGTAAAACAGTCCATGAAAGTGAAGATATTATATGAAGTAAAACAGTCCATGAAAGTGAAGATATTATATGAAGTAAAACAGTCCATGAAAGTGAAGATATTATATGAAGTAAAACAGTCCATGAAAGTGAAATAGCGGTATGTAGAATAGTAAAGCAACAGATAGAGTACCGACGTCCATTGTTCCAAATACAAATTAAAGTACCCAAAACCCTACAACAGTGAAGTAAAACAGTCCATGAAAGTGAAATAGCCGTATGTAGAATAGTAAAGCAACAGATAGAGTACCGACGTCCATTGTTCCAAATACAAATTAAAGTACCCAAGACCCTACAACAGTGAAGTAAAACAGTCCATGAAAGTGAAGAGATTATATGAAGTAAAACAGTCCATGAAAGAGAAATAGCAGTATGTAGAATAGTAAAGCAACAGATAGAGTACCGACGTCCATTGTTCCAAATACAAATTAAAGTACCCAAAACCATGCAACAGAGAAAAACGCTAATCATAATCATGTGAGGAGTGTGATATGTCCAAAATATAAAAATACCATCAGACCATATCAATAAACCAGCAACATAGACCAGCATCGCTAGTTTTGAAGGCAGAGTGATAAATATTAATCATTTTTTTTCACAAGAGAAAAAACGTTGTTTTGAATATATTATATGAAGTAAAACAGTCCATGAAGTCATTACATTTTCACATCTGAAGATTGGAACCCAAATATCCATCCAGAAAAGTGGAAGTCCCACCCCAGACAGTGATAGAAAAATACCCCATGTCACATACGGGGACTTGATATAAAACCCAGTAACGGTCCACATGGAGATTATCGACAATCTGAGAAAGCATCCAAATATGCCCGAGGCATCTATAAGAAAGTGAAATAGCGGTATGTAGAATAGTAAAGCAACAGATAGAGTACGTACCGACGTCCATTGTTCCAAATACAAATTAAAGTACCCAAAATCCTTGAACAGAGAAAAACGCTAATCATGTGAGGAGTGTGATATGTCCAAAATATAAAAGACCATCAGACCATATCAATAAACCAGCAACATAGACCAGCATCGCTAGTTTTGAAGGCAGAGTGATAAACATTAATCATTTTTTTCACAAGAGAAAAAACGTTGTTTTGAATATATTATATGAAGTAAAACAGTCCATGAAGTCATTACATTTTCACATCTGAAGATTGGAACCCAAATATCCATCCAGAAAAGTGGAAGTCCCACCCCGAACAATGATAGAAAAATACCCCATGTCACATATAGGGACATGATATAAAACCCAGTAACGGTCCACATGGAGATTATTGACAATCTGAGAAAGCATCCAAATATGCCCGAGGCATCTATAAGAAAGTGAAATAGTAGTATGTAGAATAGTAAAGCAACAGATAGAGTATGTACCGACGTCCATTGTTCCAAATACAAATTAAAGTACCCAAAATCCTTGAACAGAGAAAAACGCTAATCATGTGAGGAGTGTGATATGTCCAAAATATAAAAAGACCATCATACCATATCAATAAACCAGCAACATAGACCAGCATCGCTAGTTTTGAAGGCAGAATGATAAACATTAATCATATTTTTTTTCAAAAGAGAAAAAATGCTATTTTGAATATATTATATGAAGTAAAACAGTCCATGAAGTCATTACATTTTCACATCTGAAGATTGGAACCCAAATATCCATCAAGAAAAGTGGAAGTACCACCCCAGACAATGATAGAAAAATACCCCATACAGGGACATGATATAAAAACCAGTAACGGTCCACATGGAGATTATCGAAAATCTGAGAAAGCATTCAAATATGCCCGAGGCATCTATAAGAAAGTGAAATAGTAGTATGTAGAACAGTAAAGCAACAGATAGAGTACCGACGTCCATTGTTCCAAATACAAATTAAAGCACCCAAAATCCTTGAACAGATCAAGAAAAACGCTAATCATGTGAGAATTCAAAGTAAAGTTAATCTATTAACATTGTGAATAAAATTACACCGAAGTCAAAAACATTGCCTGGCCATACTCATGGAAAATTTGTCATCAAAAAATCAAAAAATTAAGAAGACTGCCCTCATACGGGGAAACCAGTCTTGAACGTTTAATTTACAGAATTCAAAAATATTACTTAAAGGTCCAGCACAGTAAAAGAAACTAAAAGTAGCCCAATTAACTGGGCCTGCTAAGCAAGAAAAACAAATTAACCAAACTAATCCACCGCTGGTTCCTCCACGATTCGGCACCATCCTAATTCGGAAGGTCCAGGATCGCTAGGTGCTACCTCCTCATGCATGCCACGGCTCCCCTCCTGAAGGCCCGAATGCTGGCCGGCTTTTTCCGAGCTCAGACCCGCCGGACGGGTGCATTCTTCCTTCGTTTGGGCCTCCTCGCGGAAGACCACAGTGACTACAGCTGTGATTCGCGGGCGGTTGAGAGTGCAATCAAAGGAAAATTGCGCAGTGCGCGTCGTGGGAGAAGGTGAACTAGCGATGGGGAAGCCAGGAGCAGGGGAATCCATACGGTGGCCAGATGCTACAAGCCGACCCCGCCCACTCCTAGTATTTGGATATCTACCTAAGTAATAATCACTAGACTGGCCGGAGGTCATCTCTGTTGAGGTGCTGGAGGGAGCGCGCCGGGATTGACCTCTAGTGCTCCCCCTGCGGCAACGCATCCTATGACGCACGCGAGGCATGGGTGCAATCTCAGGCGCAGTGGGCACAAGAGACGAAGAAGCAGAATTCCAATTAACAGAGGAAGACAGACAGAGACAGAACTGAGCGAAATGGAAATATGCAGCAAAGTCTAATCAGAAGTTCCGCTGGCCACTTCTCCTTATCGTCGCAGTTACCAGACAGTGTAATCCAGCAACCGGCTTGTCTGAAAAACCATGGCTAAACGCAATTTTTTATGTCGACCTGTCTGCAATGCAATCAAAGGACGGCCGTCATAATGAATCTCTGATCATTAATAATGAGAGCCAAAGGCCGGATCAAATTGGAGCGTGCGGAATCGCTCAGAGGAGTGGAGGTCCGATCTTGAACAGTGTTAAAAATTAATTAATCTAGATTTGATGTGAAAACTTAATTGAACGGCGTTAAATGTTAATGCGAATGATATGAAATCGCCATATCCATGTCCCATCACCTTAAACGCCATCGAATGCACCCGCAGCCGGGAGCAGGGCAAGTTTTTATTGAGGACACGTGGCAAAAATTGATTGGAGCGGATCTTTGTTTGGGCCGCTCGCGCAGTGGAAATCCGGACCCGTAAAATATTAGGGCGAAGTTGATAAGAAATTCGCGTCACAAAATTGGCCGACGTCAGCAGGCTATTTTGGAACGCGAATTTGGTTTGAATTATGGTTTATCGCCGTTTGAAGTCCGGCGGGCTCGACTTTTGAACAATTTTCTTATAAAATTTGTGTTGGTTTTCTTTGATAATCCACATATTAAAATCCCGCTTAATAAAGAGACAAAATTATTGTGCTTTCGGAACCTGACCCGAGGATTGGACATGAGTTAACAAACAAAAGGATAGCGGAACCAGACATGCACCCGTGGTCAAGCCCTCTACCAAAACCACGAGCGGAATCACAAAAGCTGGTTGCCCATATCGCACCGCTTTTGCGGAGTAGGCGGTATTTCTTATTCGCGAGCGATTCCATAGGGAATGCGACACGTGGCGAAGTGACCCCGGCAAACAACCGTTTAACCCACGCCATCGCACGTTAAAGCCCGACGTTGGAAGCCGAGCGAAATTGCCAAGAGTCGTTGATTTGGAGAAGGGCCATCGGACGGTGGTCGCACGTTGAACTTGCCCGGAGGTTAACCAAGGTGTGCGGAGGATAGCCAGGTACGATACGAGTGTTTGATTGGTTATTGATATATATAGGTGGGGCCGGAGTATAATGAAATTGTTTAATTAAACGATTGGCGGATAATTAGCATAAGTCTGGAGGGTGATTGTTGTAAGGTTGGGTGGTGAAATATAGAGCCGAAAGTTCACTACAAGTTATTTATTTAAAAAGAAACGTGGAGTATAAATACAAAGTGTTGAAAGTTAAACATTGGTTATAAGGATTGGAGATAATATAAAGTTGGGAATATAAATTAAAGTCCAACCATTGTGAATAGTATTTATTTATCAAATTCTACGAATTTGATAAATAAACCCGAAGAAAGAAGAAGTCAATTAAGACTCATGCTGGAGGAAAAGAACGGGTTACACCAAGGGAAAATGCTGACACAGCGATTGTAGACACACCAGCTCTCCTTGGGGGTCCAATTTCAGTTTTGTTGCGTCACACGATGATCTCTCTTCTCTGGCATTTACTTGTATTGAAGATCACTATTCTAGGAATAGGGAGTTATTTTCTCCAAAAATAACCCTAGCCAAACATTGACAATGCATCAAGGATATCTTTCTATGCTTCATAAGCACATTTTTTCTACTTCTAAATCATGTCTTTGAAGTGGTTGTTGTGCTGGAAATTATTCACCAGTTGGTTTCATACCAAAGTCTTTTTCACATTTTCAGCATCCAATACATGAAAAATATAATGGTTTAAAACAACCTAAATATTTGAAATTTTGCAAGAATTGTCTGGCACACTTTGAATATAAATTTTGAAGTCAAGTGCATGATGCTGTATAGGATCAAGTGTCATTTTGAATACCAAATGTTTCACAAAAAACTTCTCAGCATGCTACCCTGCAGTAAGGATTAAATGACAATATTGCATCAACTATTTCCATAATAAAAGTGCACCTCGGCCATAAGACTAAACAACTACAAATGTTGTAGATTTAACAAGACCACACAATCAAATGTATTCCACAAGGCCAATACTGTATGAAAAATGAAAAGGAGTTTGCAACCAAAAATACCTTAGGCAACTAATTCAATTAGATACACCAAACCATCAGCAAAAAGGAAAACCGGCCTACTCAAAAGGCAAGCGTTTACCTCCTTTGACAAAATTTTGAGTTCCGAAACAAGGGCCTTTATTGTCTTGTCAATGCCCCTAGTAATTTGAATGGGGTTTGCACCTGCTGCAACAACCTAAAAAAAAAGGTTTCATTTCAAATTATTTTCCACAAATTTAAGATACAACCATTGTCGGTTTTGTATTTCCTAACAAGCTCATAAATTTTGACAAAAGAACCAAAATTTTTTAATACCTGATAGCAATTTTTTCACTCAAAAACTATCTTAGACTCAATAAGCCCAACCCAAAACTAAAAAACCAAACACCATAAGACCCTACAAAAATTAATAGATGATCTTAATCCAGTACTATCAACAAAAAGTTACCTTTACACCCTCACTTATTAAACCCTGTGCTGTTGAATTTTAACTTCAACTGCTGCAGCAGAAGGACGGATGCAGCAGCAACATTTTTTTTGGAGGTTGCTTGCATGCCATCCAGAAATTTAATTCAGCATTTAAAATTTCTGCAAGTTTTTTTTGTAGACGGCCACAGCCATATTTCTGTACAGGATTGTATTTAAACACAACAGCCAGCATTAACGCAATTCACCAACCAGAAATTAAACAAACAGAAATTTACCCGACAATTTTGTAAATTCAAAAGGAGGACACGTGGAGCATTAATATTGGATCGCATGAAATTGAAGGGAATCTGAAAACCTGAAAACCGGACCCGAATTTTTTATAAGGCACATTGGATTGAGAATTCGAGTTAAAATTAGGCAGACGTCAGCATCCCATTTTGGAACGCAAATTTGGTTTGAAATTCAATCTATTTAGAATTTTGAAGTCCGACGGAAAGGGTTCTTTAATGTTTTGATAGTTTAATATATACATATGTTATATATATATCATATGCAAAATGAAAGGTGGGCCATAGAATTTAGTTTTAATTTTATTTTTTTTAAAAGAGGGTTTATTATAATATGTTTTATATGTTCCGGCATATAAAAATAAAAAGATCGAAAAAGCTTGGTAGTTTTTTTTATAGACAGTACGTAAATTTTTTATTACATAGCAGTGTGTAAAAAGTGAAAAATTGAGTGTAACTTTTTAAGTGTGTATGCACAGCAGTGCGAAAGGGAAAAACACAGCAGAGTGTCTTAGAGACAGAGTATGTTTGTTTTGAACAGACGGTGAGTTGGTTTTATGCACTGCGTTTTGTAGCAGTCATAATTTTGTAATCCCTCTCAGTGAGGAAGTAGTGTAATAGTTTTTTTTGAGTTATTGAAGGGAATAGAAGTTTGTTTTCAAAGTATTGAAACTCTGTCTCCTGTCAAAGAAATTTTTATTTTCTGTGTGTTAGAGGAAGGGAGATTTATGGGTGGTTCTTATGAATCAAACAACCATTCAGAACATGCTCATCAATCCAAACCATAAGTATTATGTGACAATATTCAAGCAGGCACTGAATCGGATTTCTGAAGCTATGTTAGAGAAACCTTAAACTCTCACTGAAAATAGGTGAAATGTGGCACCACTCAGAGATTGACATGTGCCAATTGGTACAAGTGGTAGACAATTGGCATGCTCAAACAACGAGGTGATGCAGGAATGACATGAGGGAGAAAATATCAGAAAAGCCCCAAATCTGGAGACCTAAAGCTCATCACCAACCTGAGATTGACAACTTTACATGATGTAACCTATGAAATCGTAAATGGAGAAATCATAGTAACAATAAAGTAACCTATGTAGCAATAAAGTCGGATTCATCCTGGGAGTGGTAATGGGAGAAATCATAGTGAACAACAGGAAACATGCATAGTTGCTTACAATCAAATAGATGAAAAAACACATACAAAAAACCTAGATAATAATCGTGCACAAGCTTAATATTGAATTATGAATTGTAAAGGAACTTACAAAATGTGACATTACGAACCTGGTCAAGCGCACAAGCAAAAATATCCTGGACATGACCCTGGTTGACAAGTTGTATTGCTCATGATGCAAGAGGATTTGTACATGCACTGCCAAGTCAATCAAAATCCATCATTATCTATACAATAAATACAAGTAATTGATGTGGTATTTTTTACTCTAAGATGCATTCTTATGATAATGTTAGAACATATGTTGAAAATGTCAAAACATACCTGAATAAGCTCCTCTTCGTTTCAAGAACAATTTATTGGAGTCGCATGAACTTGGAACAAGCCTCCCACGATCTCAAAGAGTAGCAACTAAGTCAACAGTGACTTTTTTGTTTCTACGCTGGATCAAGGGAGGTTTGCTCCAAGATTAAATCGCTCCAATAAATTATTCTCTACTAAACAGGGCCAACCATGTGAAGGTGGAAGCTCTTATGGCCCCTCCCCCCCCCTCACATAACTCTCAATTCCCCAATACCCAATCTATATTTCAATTTTTACTTTCATGAGCATAAACAAAAATATTCAATAACTAGTAAAAAAACAATTCAACAAAAAGTACGCAAGGAAACATTGCAATTAATGCTTGACATAAAAATAGTATGATAAATGAGTTTTTTATATAACGCAAAAAAATGTTCCAAGTATGGTAACGTTTGTCTTAAAATAATACAATATTTTACATTGTCAAATTTTCTTTTTCTTCTTCCTATTTTTAAAGCTCCTAATTACATCATCAATATCATCGTGCTCTGCTCCTGTTTCGTGCCTTTCAACCCGCACTGCTGACCTAGTTGCGTATTCATGATGTCTGGGGCTCATCCAGTGACGGGGCATCGCCTACAAAAGCAGATAATATTAAATTTTAATTGTCAGTTTTTAAATATCATTGAACTAGTTCGGTAATATTAATAAAAAAAATTGCAATGAGATTATTTACCTGGTGCACCAGTTGTCGCTGCTGACCTAGTTGCATTGTCACGATGTCTGGTCTCATCCAGTGACGAGGCATCGCCTCCAAAAACAGATAATAATTAAATTTTAATTATCAGTTTTTAAATATCATTGAACTAGTTCGGTAATATTAATAAAAAAAATTGCAATGAGATTATTTACCTGGTGCACCAGTTGTCGCCGTTGGGACTGTTGCCCTGTCTTCCTCTCTGGTGGTAAGATCCTCGAGGGAAACATTCTCTGTCATTTAAACAAAAAACGTTATAAGGACAACCATCAAGGTATAATTAGAAAAAATTATAAGTGGAAATTAATTACCGTCACGGCCCTCACTGATAGCAGCATTGTCGGCCTGGTCCCCACTACAATGATCGGGTTGCACGAGAGGATCATCTACATCTGGCTCTAAAACTGGGTTATTTGCCTCGTTGGTAGTGTTGCTCCCCTGATTTAAACAAAGTTGTTAGACATTAAATTTATGGACGAAAACAAAAATATTGAAAGGTTAATGTTTTACCTTATCGGGCATTGTAGATCTTGGGACCTGCCCCAAGCTTCTGCGACGTTCAACTACAGCTTGATAGCCAAAACGGAAAGCAATATTTTTATCTTCCTCTGTAGTTATTGTTCCAAAGTCATCACCCTACATTATATATGATTGTGTATTTTTATTCATATCTGATAGGATTACAAAAACGTTGGAAGGCGATACAATTAATTATAAGATGTTTAGCTACTTAATTACAATTCTTGCAGCTAATTTCAAGTAGCCACCCTGGCCGAGCTTGTGATGGCCCTTTTTCTCTATCCTAGCTTTGGTTGCCTTTGAGGTGTCGGGCAACCTAGCATCAAAAGATTGAAGTCAGATATGACGTAGCACACTTTTATTTTAGACATAAAGAAAATTAAAGCTATTGAATTAAAGTTGTAATTTACCTTGCGGGTCAAGTTGGCATTTTTCCTTCTTTCTTTGCCCTTTTCTCTTTTCCGTCATGGATGAGTGCTCTCCACTCACTCTCTGAAACTGCGAGAGGACACTCATATCTAGGGTTAAATTGCAATTGCGTCCTATAGGTGTCCCTAGTATATTTCAAATATTTGCCGGCTACCTGAGCCACCGCTTTTCTGTCAAATGTGCCAACCCCAAAAAGGGCTTCTAGATAATCTAAAAGTTCTTTTTTCAGGTTGGAATTCTGGGAATTCCACCCTGTACGTATGGTTGGGCCAAAAATTACCAGCGCATGGCTCTCCAGAATCCTGTAGAACTCATTGTTTCCTACACAGAATAAAACCAAAAGAAAAAGAAGATATTATCATTAATTTAAAAATAAAAATCATGATAAATATGTTCTAGATAAAGTACATGAAATAGTTAAAATATTAAAATTTACCTGGGAGTTGTACATGCTTTATAGGGACACCCTCATCGTTCACCAACAACGTGCCATTAATGGTCCCTGTGGAGCTGACACGTGTAGCTCCAGGAAACGCAATAATGTAGTTGGCCATATCGGCCTCATCATTGCCAACACGTTCAGCGGTTGGCTGGGTGTCTGCTTGGGCAGGGTGTGTTTCTTGGCTAGCACCTAAAGGAGTAGAAGGTGTACGAGAGGGTTGTTGGGAAATCTCTTGCCCTTGTGTCCCACTATCACCAACACCGGGTTCAGCAAATGCCAGAAAACGCTACATACAAAAGAACTTTTTGTTAGTTTAGTCAATGTAAAAATTAAAAATCAAACTATCACAATTCATCTCATGCAGAACAAAAAAAATATCCTTTTGACTTTTTATTATTACCTGATATCTATTTAGCTGCCTCATAAGATGTTGTATCCTCTCTTATGTTTCAGGTGTTTGAGGCGCATCTATCAAAGCATTAAATTTCGACGTTGCATCTCGTGCCTTTTTTTGCAACAACAACACTGGAGATAGGGATGAAAAAAGCTCTTCCTCAAAGAGGGAATCATCAGGCGTACCATGGCTAGGTGTCTGCATATTTGAACAAAATTAATATTATTTCAATTATGTAAATAACTAAAATACCTGAAGATAGAGCAATGCTGGCACTTTACATGTTCTACCGCTGGCCTCTTTCCGCGATCATCCCGTCTCGGGGTTGTTCCTGTACTTCCCTAATCAGTCTGCCACATTGCAATAAAATTATAAATGTAAAAAACTTGAAAACAATATCTAACTTGAAAACACAAAATGAAAACTGAAATAATTTCTAATAAGACACCGGAAGACAGAGTTAGAGTTTCAAATATGCCTTGCATTGAATTCAATCCTGGAAACATGTCATTGCACATTAAGGCACCCAAACATTCAATCCACAAATGATATATTTAAGTAGGCTTCTCCTATTCTGGGAAAACACCATACCTATAATGCATTCACTTGCATGTATAAAGGGAAAGGAAAACATGTTTTCATGCAACGGTGACAAAGGCATCTTGGGGAAAGGTATCTTCACTTT
Source organism: Pinus albicaulis (assembly GCA_034641835.2). NCBI lineage: Eukaryota > Viridiplantae > Streptophyta > Pinopsida > Pinales > Pinaceae > Pinus > Pinus albicaulis. The sequence goes on from CM076584.1 coordinate 148,565,054, forward strand.
TTATTTATGTTGTTCACCCACACCACTCTCGTGTTTTCACTAATCCTGTTTTGTCATTTTGGATTCAAATTAAGTTAAGGCCTTAAGTATTTTTTGACCTTTCGGTGTAGTTTTTATAAGTGGCATGTATGGATTTTCCATTAATTCTGCACTTTTTCTCTTCATACGCATGTTTCCCTGGAAATCAAATGCATGATTTAGTCCCATACATTTAACAAGTTGTTGGATCAACTCCATTGGCAATATCATGTTTCCTATTCAATCAAAATTTATCTCAGTTAGGGTAGGTAGGAAGGTTTTCCCTTTGTATTAATAGGGCACTTCTAGCTTGCATTTTATTATATCTTTCAAATTTAGTGTCGTTTCAATTAGGGCATGAATTTTTGCAACTTTCAAGGTGAGAATGAACAAAGACAAATTTTTGTGATGGATGACTGTATATGACTCCATGGCCAGAGGAAAAGGAACTAATCTACTTCTTCAAATATCTATAGTTCTCATTCACCTCATACGGAGATGGTCCCTGATTTTGAGCCAAATGTTGCAGCAAAAAGTTTCCCCCCTCCATAATTTGATATTCAATGGAAATTTCTTAAATTGATGATGGGGCATGATTATGGAACATTGGCACATACATATGTAATAGAATTCCAAGATCATGATATATGTTTGCATATGTTTATGGCAATGTTCCACCAAGTCCCCTGGAGGTGGGAGCGAGGGGACGAGGGAGCGCGGGAGCGGCCTATGCAAAAGCTCCCTACCAATTTTCAAGAAACGTGGGGGGGCGTCGGGGTCATAAAAATTATAAAATTTAATATTTAAAATGTAACTATATTTTTGCAAGGAATGTATATACAGTCATCATACACTTGCATCATGAAAGATAAATCATAAATGATAAAATTACAAATCGATGAATGATGAATCATATAATTGAAACAAATTTAAAAGTTAAAGTTAAAACATACATCATACAATCATGCATGTAAGTTTGTAAGTTTGTAACTATATAATCATTAATGTAACTACTAACAATGTACAATGAAAATAAAGTTTAAGATATCATATGACATATTATATCAAGATTCAAAATAGAGTTTACAACTCAAGTCTGAAACATAAAACTTAAACGCAAATAAGTTATGTCTGAAACATAAAACATAAAACATAACATATGAATATCAAATGATATCATCATAATGATAAATGAGCATAAATTCTCAAGTTAATGCCCCACTAGTCTCTGCATCCAACTTCTGCACGAATATATCAGGATCAACCATGTCACCATCTGAATCAGAATCACTTGGATTCTCAAATATGCTAAGTGGCACATCAAATTTTAACACGAAACCATAAACTAAAAGGGGCGGTGAGGGGACGTGAGGGGGCGTGAGGGAAACATTCCCTAGAAGTCCCCAAGACCCCGGAGCGCGAGGGGGTGAGGAATCTAGACCCCTAGGTGGGGGGGCGAGACCCCGTGTAACACTGGTTTATGGAGGTGGTGGAGAAAAAAAGAGCTCAAATAGAGCTGAAATTTTTCACATAAAAAGGATTGTGGGCTTGACTAATGGTTCCATTTAAAAAATGATATCTAGATAGAGAATAAGTGTAGCATGCAAACATGCATTGAAAATCCATCTAAGTTTGCATTGTATTACTTATGATGGATTCAAATTTGGGTTTCAAAATGCCAGGTTATGGCATGATTTTGTCGAAAAACCCTTAGTTGGATTCTCATGTTGGTTTAATTTATATTTTAAGTTTGTTTTGCAATCTTTGGGTGATAGTAACTCATGAACTAGGTTACCAATGTGTAACAATCATATTTCAAGAATAAAGATGTGATTTTTTTTATATTATTATTATTATCTATTAGCTACGAGTATTGACACCTAATGCCTAGAATTTTGACATCTTGATAGCATGGATAATTTCGAAAATGTTTCTAGTAATGTTAACATAATAACTATCATTACATGTCTTCACTTTTTTCACCATAATAGACTTGTGATATGGACTCATCACACAACTTCATATGCTATGTCCCAACAAGTTCAAACTGGTTGAACCTACCTCATAGTGTGGTTATTAAGGACAAGTTGCTTAATATATAACTCGATAGCATAGACCACGTTGCAGTTCTAAAAAGAATCCTCAAGTGTCAAAAAAACTTTACAATATGTTCTACTATAAAGCCTTTTGGGATACCTGAAATAATATATGTATCATTGATGACTTTTAAAGTATGACAAGATCCAGAGGGGAAGGAAATCAATGGAAGAGTGATCCACCAATGAGAACCTAGAATTTAGCATCAGATGAGTTAGAGTCTAGGAAATTGAAAGCCTATAATTTTAATTAGTGATGAAGGACATCACATAGGTAATTATATTTTCATGTAGAATAATCTGTTAATTCAAATTTAAACTACCTAATATGAAAGGCATACCATAAATTTTTCCACGTAAGTCCAAACAACCTATAAAAAGGGAAAACCTTCTTTTTCCATGGGAAATAATTTACCTTTCCTTTTTCAAGACAATCTAAATCACAAAAAAATATGAACTATATTGCACACATTCTTGGATAATGTGAAAGTGGAAAAGGAATACCCTACACAAGTGATGCACACATGTACATTTGAACACTAATAGATTTTTGTAGTTGAAATGCAATGCTTGTTTTCATTTAAATGTAGGGTTTTTAAAGCGGGGAGAAATAATGGTTGCCAAATTAATAAGCGTTTCTTTGGGAAAAATTTAAATCTTGTATTGGGTGATGAAGATAATAGAGGGTATTGAATCTTGATTCTTGACATCTAGAGAGAACCATACAGCCTAACACAATCCAATAGAATTGACCAAAAAACCCAAATAGAGTCAACCCTACTATAGGAGGAAGGGCCTGCAGTAAGAACTTACCATTTTGCAAGAGCTGAGGGCGAATGTTGTTCTGCAAGAGCTGAGGGCGAACGCTGAGGGCGAATGTTGTTCTGCAAGAGCTCAGGGCGAACGCTGAGGGCGAATGCTGAGGGCAAAGGCTGTTCTGCAAGAGCTGAGGGCGAATGCAGGGCGAATGTTGTTCTGAAAGAGCTGAGGGGGAATCCAGGGTGAATGCTGTTCTGCAAGAGCTGAGGGCGAATGCTGTTCTGCAAGAGCTCAGGGCGAATGCTGAAGGCGAATGCTGTTCTGCAAGAGCTGAGGGCGAATGCTGAGGGCGAATGGTGTTCTGCAAGAGCGGAGGGCGAATGCGCGCGTGATATTAGACGTTAATGTAGCACACATGTACATTTGAACACTAATAGATTTTTGTAGTTGAAATGCAATGCTTGTTTTCATTTAAATGTAGGGTTTTTAAAGCAGGGAGAAATAATGGCCGCCAAATTAATAAGCGTTTCTTTGGGAAAAATTTAAATCTTGTATTGGGTGATGAAGATAATAGAGGGTATTGAATCTTGATTCTTGACATCTAGAGAGAACCCTACGGCCTAACACAATCCAATGGAATTGACCAAAAAAACCCAAATAGAGTCAACCCTACTATAGGAGGAAGGGCATGCAGTAAGAACTTACCAGGCGGGGAAGGGCGAGCCGGCGGGCGAATGCGGGGGCCGAGCTGTGCCGGGCGAGGGCGCGTGCGGGCGGTGCTGGTCGAAGAAGTGAGGGCGAATCCGGGCGAATGCGTGCACGAGAGCTCGGGCGGGGTGCGGGGGCGAATGCGTGCACGGGGAAGCTCGGGCGAATGCGGCGGATGCGGGCGAATGGTGTTCTGCAAGAGCGGAGGGCGAATGCGCGCGTGATATCGGACGTTAATGTAGCACACATGTACATTTGAACACTAATAGATTTTTGTAGTTGAAATGCAATGCTTGTTTTCATTTAAATGTAGGGCTTTTAAAGCGGGGAGAAATAATGGCTGCCAAATTAATAAGCGTTTCTTTGGGAAAAATTTAAATCTTGTATTGGGTGATGAAGATAATATAGGGTATTGAATCTTGATTCTTGACATCTACAGAGAACCCTACAGCCTAACACAATCCAATGGAATTGACCAAAAAAACCCAAATAGAGTCAACCCTACTATAGGAGGAAGGGCCTGCAGTAAGAACTTACCATTTTGCAAGAGTTGAGGGCGAATGCTGTTCTGCAAGAGCTGAGGGCGAACGCTGAGGGCGAATGCTGAGGGCAAATGTTGTTCTGCAAGAGCTGAGCGCGAATGCTGAGGGCAAATGCTGTTCTGCAAGAGCAGAGGGCGAATGCGCGCGTGATATCAAACGTAGCTATTGCGACAAATACGAAACATTTTTATGTAGCGCGCATATAAGTTTCGAATTTTTATGTAGGGCCCATATAAGTTTGGTATTTTTATGTAGCGTGAAAATAACTGTCGCTATACCGACGGCGGAAAAGGCGTCGCTATTAGGACGGGTGCCTCCAAACGTCGCAATGGCGACACCTAGACATTGTGTCGCAGTTGCGACGTTTAGAGTCGTCTCAATAGCGACGCTTTGGGCCATGGTGTCGCAATTGCGACGTCTTCCTTTAAACGTCGTAATTGCGACACTAGTTTAAGTGTCGGTATTGCGACACCTTTCTATGGACGTCGGTATAGCGACGGTTTCGGGCGGGATGGAAAAAATTTGGGAAAATTTCCGACATTTGGTCAAAAGCGTCGGAAACAGGTGTCGGAATTTCCGCCAAATGTAGTAGTAACAACACATAATTGAAAACCTCTAATAAAACATGACACACTTTCATGCATACGAGGCCAATAATAATACCTCTCTAGATGTGCCACTGTCTTACTTACAACGTAATGACCAGCAATAAGAGAAGTATGTGCATTCTTATGAGGTTGAATCTTTCTTCCTATGGAATACAAAGCTTACCAATATGGTATAATGATTTATCATGCATGCGATAATCTAATTCTTGTACTTGGTTCCCTTGACTTAAAGTTTCATATACATCTTGAAAATCACTACCTAAACCATATTTTTCAACATAGCTCTCATGTAAAATAAAATTATTCTTAAGAATAGTAGCAAAACTAACAATAGTCCTAGAAAACATGTCAACAAATTTATTGTAGATACCTTTTTTATACCTTATCACCAAGTGCAATTTTTGAGAAAAACCATCCATTAGAAGTGCCTTGATTACTGTAACTTTGTTTGTGACTGCAAGTATTGCAATAGTTGATGATAAATGTGAATGATTGTTTGCTTACACATCAAGTAGTGTTTCCACTTTTTCACACTTTGCACCAATTCATACAACTCCTTGTCATATGTAGGATAGTTAATCACTGCACCATTAAAATTTTTTGAATGAAAATAGATAGGCTTTCAATGTTTCATGAGGACTGCACCCATGGTGTAATAAATAGCATCAGTTTGAATATCAAATGACTGTATCAAGTTTGGAAGTGCAAGTACTGAGGCTGAACTAATCTTTTATTTCAATGCATCAAATGCCTTTTGTTGTTTGCCTCCCCACTGGAAGACTTTCTTCACACTTGTCAATGCATATAATGGATCTGCAATAGAAGAGAAGTTAGTAATAAACTTCCTCCAATATTGGGCTATTCCCAAAGACCTTCTTACCTTCGTAACTATTTTGGGCTTTGGCCCATTCAAAATGACATCAACCTTGGAGGGATCTATTCTCAATTCACCTCCTCCAACAATGTGACCCAAATACACTACAAAAGTTTTTCCAAACTGACATTTAGACATGTTTCGGGGAATTAACACCCTAGAGGTTGGTTGGGATTCAACCTCCACAGAGCAGGGGCGTACTACTTAACAAAGACTCACACAGTCATGCACGTTCATAAAAACTAAATAGAGCAGAATGAGAGATTTACCCGTTGGTCCTACGTTTGAAGTAGATCCACGTGGAGTCCAAACTCCCTGCAACCGTCCTTCCTCCTTAACCTAAAATACAAGAAGAAACCAGCACAAAGGAAAAGTTGTACATCATATATCTACTCTATATGTTAGTGAGATTCATATAAAACATTAAATAAATCATAATGAATGCTTGTATAACAAATATTCTTCATACATTAAAGAATACACTAACACGTTTATTTCGGGAACAGCATGATACTTCTGTATTATAAATAGTACGTACAAAAGTCATCGTGGAGAGATCACCTGATCCTTCCAAGGCCTTCGCAGACCGTCGTCCGGATCCGTCCAGCCCTTGCCTCGCTAAGACTCCTTCCAAACTGGTGCATACGAGATAACATATAAAGGGATGAGTATCTCAAGGAAACAAGGGTTTCCTACAATGAACTGGGAAAGTGCAGGAGGCACGGGGAATCAGACTTGGATAGGGAATACCAACAGAGTATAATATCAATACTTTCTCTCTCTCCCTTAGGCCATACACATGAGGGCTTTTTATAGTCCCTCCAAGTAGTTTCAGCAGTTGGAAACAGTTGGCCACGGGTTGGGGTGGTTGAACTACCTGAGTAACCATCAACCCAGCGTGAAATTAGGGATTTTTTATATATTTTTTAATCATTTTAATGGCATACGCGGAAAAGTCTAGCTGTACTCGCGTATACACACGGAAAAGTATGGGCATAGTCGCGTATGAGGGATTTTACACTGTTTTTAAGTGAATTTGTCCAAGTCTGTAGGAATGGGCGCCCAAAAAGCCATAAAGCAATCATGAATCATGTCAAAGTGAGAAATGATGCTATAACAAGACATCTCTAAAAAAAATTGTTCTTTCCTTAGGACATCAAGTACTTTTTTGACATGAATGTCATGTTCTTAACAATATTTACTAAAATTCAAGATGTAATCAAAGTAGACTATCACAAAATAATCTAGAAATGGTCTCAATACATCATTCATCACAAGGATAGATGTAGCCAGAGAATTGGAAAGACCAAAAGTTATAACAAGCCATTCAAACAAACCTTGTTTTGTTTTGAATGTTGTCTTCCATATGTCACGTTCAATAAACCTAATTTGATGATAGCCACTCCTTAAGTCAAACTCATTAAAAAAAAATCATCTTTCAATTGATCAAGTAAATCATCAATTCTATGAATTTGGTAATGGTTCTTTACCACAATTTTGTTCAATGCATGTAAATCCACACACATGCACCATGTTCCATCCTTCTTTGGCACCAAAACAATAGGTGATACACATGGAGAAGTACTTGGCCTGCTTTTTCAAACAACTCTTGAATTTGTTTTTTAATTTTTGCACTTTCCATCACTGACATCATGTACATGCCAATGTTAGGAAGAGGACAATGTTGTTGCAATTGTATTTCATGTCAGATTCCCATATTGGGAGAAAATCCTTTTGGTTCCCAAAATATATGATCATATTGGTTAAAAAAATCAACCAAATCATATTTTAATCTTGAATCACAACCTTGAAAAGCTTCATTTTCAACATCATTCTTTTTCTTGACCATTAGAAGCACAAAATTCTTGCTAGAGTTAATAAGTCTCTTCATTTGTCCATCATTTAAAAGTGAAAAATTTAGTTTTTTTCGATGTGATATGAAATTGTACTCTATGCCATATTTGAACAAGTGATACTTGTTTTCATGGCGATGGAAAATAACTTTTTTACCATAAAAATATGGGATCCCCAACACAATTATGGAAATATCAAGTGGTCCTACATCAAGTACAATTTCGTCAAGAAAGCTTGTTGTAATTGAAAATTTAAAGATGCATTTCCTCGTAACTTGTAAGTTTGCATTCTTTCATATCTAACCCAATGGATAAGGTCTTGGATGAGTAATGGTATCTAAGGTTAGTTTCTTGGCTAAGTATTCAGAAATATAAATTTCTTGTGAACCATTATAAAAAATTGTATCAATTTTGGTGTGATTTGAAATAACCCGAATATGGAAAAGTTCAATTCTATTTTTCTCATCTTCAGTATCATTAGGAAAAACTGAAGAGCTAGTGCTTGTTATGTCCTTCCGTTTCACTCTGATTGTTGTGATATTTTTTTCATCTCCTGAATCGAGCCTAAGTCATGTTGTGTAGTTGCAGTTGTATTTTTCTTCCATTTATTTTTAAGCTTCTTTGGTTTCAACTCTGGATTAAGCTTCCAATAATAAGCTTCATCATGACCCTCTTTGGAAAAAAAAATTCATGTTAGTTTTTCTCCTTCATTTTTGACAGATGCATTCTTCTTTTCCTTCCATTTGAACTTGTTCTTACCCTTGTCTCCACTAGTGAATGGCATCTCGCTACCCTCTTGTGGAATGTTTTTCCCTTTTTCTTCAATATGAGTTCCCTAGACACAAACTTCATCTAAACTTGTAGGATTAAACATAAGGATTGTATGTCATAAATAACTATGTAAACCCCCAATATATTTCAACAAAGTGTCTTATGAATTCAAATCTACGCCTAATATCAAGCATCTTCTCCTAAATCCTTGAGTGTAGATCTACACACTTTGACCCTTTAGTTGTCTAAACTTCTACCAATTCATAATAGGCTTTTGCACATAAGCTGATGGATAAAATTTTCTTCTAAGTGCAACAATAAAATATATCCAAGAAGTGGTGACCTTACCATCCTTTTTCATATCCTCTTGTGTTTTTCCTTCCCACCAAATCAAAGATGCACTTTCCAACCTCAATGAAGCCAAATGAATCTTTGTTTCATCATTCTTGATGTTTTGGATCCTTCAATAAAATTCAAGTTGACGAGCCCAATTTTCAAGTATTTCATAATTTAATTCACCATTATACATATTGAGTTCGAATTTTATATCAAGGTTTGATAAGGAAGTTTTACCATGCACCCTTGGGGTATGTGGAGGAGTTTGAGTAAAAGTTCTTGTGTAAGAGGAAGAATATGCAGGTGAGGATGGAGGTGAATATGATGGTGGAGAATACGTTGGTTTGTCACCATTTTTCTTCGAAGGTTTGTCATCATATCCTCCTTTTCATCTAGAAGAACCCTCTCCATTTGGAGGCTTGGAACTTTCACCCTGCAATCTTGAAGTCCTCTCTTCATAGAGAAACTTGACCATTTCAGTCATGTCAAAGAAAAAATTTCTGAAAGTCTTTTCATCATCTTACATGTTATCAATTCCTCCTTCATGGGACATGATTTCTGAATCATAAAGTGCAATTTGAGGAAGAGTTGGTGGTGGAGCTTAAGGAAAACTTGCTCTCCTTGCCCTTGACCTAATGTGAGGACTTGCAACCACAATATTTCCTTCTCCTCTCTTGTGCTTCAACCTTGTAAGCATCACATACACTTGAAAAAAATTTAATCCTGACAACAACAAAGAAAACCTAAGCTATGATACCAAAATTTGTCTGTATGGGATCTTAATAAAATTGTGCTTGAGGTTTTGTAAATTACAAATTTTTAAAATGAGTTCTTGAGAGATTTCATGTTAATTTTTAAACACATAAATCATGTAAATAAGATATGAAATATACAGAAACAACAGAAAAATGCACCATAATAGTAACCACAAAACAATGAATGACGAAGGAGTTTACCCCTCCTAGGCTACATCTCCTTGTTCTAGCTTCCAATGGCTTGGCCTTCTCAAAATAGTGATTACATACATTTTGTTAGAAAATTAAATATTACAGAGCAATGAAACACATAAAATATGTGGAAAACACAAGAAAAAAAAAACACATAAAACTAGAGAGACACAAATTTACGTGGTTCACCTAGTTTGGGCTACGTCCACCCCGAACAGAAAGTCCTTCCTTTCTATTAACCAACAAAATGAAGAGACACAACCTACAGCAGATCCGCTGTAATATCCTCTGTTCTCTCTCACAGTCTCCCTATTTGTTTCTCGCTCCGAGAATACACATACAATACACAACCACACTACAATACCCTCATACAAAGTGAGGGGTTACCTTCTAGGGAAAAAAACACTAAACTAAACATAACTTCTACCATCAAATCATCTGCCTAATGGACGACCTAGATTGACTAGAAATTACTATACTTTTACAAGGCAAATTTACATTTGTTTTTAGCTTCGGGGGCGCTGCCCCTGAAATTCCTCGCCAAGGGGGGCTCCATAAAGTCGCAACCTCCCCCCCTGGACCCCCCAAGTAGCATTTAATTATGGGCGGCGTTGCCACCCCCATTAAGGTACAGGGGTCCAATGTTGTGATACAAAATAAACAAGATAATCAGGCTGCACAACCAACAATTTCCCACTTGGAGACTGATTGTAGTAACTCCACCGCTGCTTCATTTGCTGGACAATGACTCCTCTTTGGACATGGATGTTTCTCATCTTCATTTTCATCCTTGAGGACCAATTGAAACTGAGCATATTCTTAGTTTCTCCCTAGTTACAACTTTTGTTAGCATATCTGCAGGATTCTGGCTAGTGTGTATCTTTTCGAGCTTCAACTGTTCATCTTCCAATATTGACCATATGAAATGGTACCTAAGATGTATGTGTTTAGTCCTGGAATGAAATGCTGAGTTCTTTGAAAGATGAGTGGCACTTTGGCTATCACTGTATAACGTGCCCATATCATTCTTCTTACCCAATTCATCCATAAACCTTTGTAACCAAATCATTTCTTTACTCGCCTCTATAGTAGCAACATACTCTGCTTCTGTTGTTGAAAGTGCAACAACACTTTGGATTTTTGAAACCCAACTGATAGTTTTTCCACCTACAGTGAATACATATCCTGTAGTGCTCCTCCTGTTATCCTTGTCACCTGCCATATCTGCATCAACATATCCCTGTAGAGCAATGTTTGAACCACCAAAGCATAATGCTTGATTTGTGGTACCTCTCAAATATCTGAAAATCCATTTTACTGCCATCTAATGTTCTTTTCCTGGAATGTTCATGTACCTGCTTACAACTCCCACTGCATGTGCAATATCAGGCCTTGTGTAGACCATTGCATACATTAAGCTTCCAACTACTGATGCATATGGAACTTTATACATATAGTCCATTTCTTATTGGGTCTTGGGGCACACCTCCTTACTAAGTCTGAAATGGCTAGCAAAATGTGTACTAAATGGTTTTTCATTCTACATATTAAATCTTTTCAACACCTTTTGTATGTACTCATTCTAAGACAGTGTTAATTTGCAATTTTTCCTGTCTCTAGTTATTCTCATACCAAGGATTTGCTTTGTAGCTCCCAAATCCTTCATGGCAAATGAATTTGCCAATTTTCTTTTGAGCACATTTATTTCCTGCATGTTAGACCCTGGAACAAGCATGTCATCTACATACAAGAACAATATAATATAGTTGCCATCATTTTTTCCTTTTAAGATAAACACAATGATTAGAGTGACATCTAGTATAACCTTGTTCAGACATAAACTTGTCAAATTTTAGATACCATTGCCTTGGAGCCTGTTTTAAACCATACAAGCTCTTCTTTAACCTACACACTAATTTTTCTTTCCCTTTGACCTCATATCCTTTTCGTTGTTGCATATAGATCTCTTCCTCCAAATCTCGATGGAGAAATGATGTCTTTCCATCTAACTGTTCAAGATGTAAAACTTCTGCTGCTACAATACTTAAAATAGTTTTGATTGAAGTCATCTTAACAACAGGAGAAAATATTTCATCAAAATCAAAACCTTTCTTCTGTGTGAACCCCTTCACCACAAGTCTAGCTTTATACCTTTGTTTTCCTCCATCTTCTTCTTTCAGCCTGTAAACCCATTTATTCTGCAATGTAGTTTTACCTGCAGGCAACCTAACTAAGTCCAAAATCTGGTTATGCATTAAGGAGTCCATCTCTTCTTCCATGGCTAGCTCACACTTCTTCCTGCTTTCAACCTGCATTGCTTCTTCATAACATTAAGGTTCACCAGAATTAGTCAACAATAAATAATATAATGAAGGAGAGTATCGTTTAGGGGTTCTACTTATCTTGGTAGATCTTCTAACACCACTTTCAGGTGTTTCAGGTGCCTTTTGCTATTGTGGTGGTTGTTTTTGTTGTGGCTCTTGATTATTATTATTTTCAGGCACCTTTACCTTTTTTGTAATCTCATCAATAACTATGTATTCTTTGTTTTATTTTTCCTATTTATTTTCCTGCAACTGATTCTTATACATGACCTTTTCATTGAATATTACATCTCTGCTCCTAATGATTTTGTGATTTTCATAATCATATAAGCGATAACCAAAATCATTAACACCATATCCAATAAAGGTACATTTCTTTGATTTTGCCTCAAGCTTTGTTCTATTCTCTTTATTAATATGGAAAAAGGCCTCATAGCCAAAAGGCTTTAAAAAAGAGTAGTTTACCTTTTTACCTGTCCATGCTTCCTCTAGAATACCACCATCCAAGGAACTTGAAGGTCCTCTATTTATTAGATAAACAAAAATATCTACAACATCTGCCCAAAATTGTAAAGGAAATCGTACATGCAATCTCATGCACCTTGCATGCTCCATGATTGTTCTGTTCATCCTTTCTGACACATCATTTTCTTGTGGTGTTCTTGGAACTGTCTTCTCTCTACGAATTCCATGCTATGAACAGTACCTATCAAAATCTTTACTGTAATATTCACCTCCATTGTCTGATCTGAGACACTTCAACTTCTTTCCTGTCTCAATCTCAACCAAAGCTTTCCATTTCTTGAAAGTATCAAATATATCATATTTATTCTGATTACAATAGATCCAAGTTTTTCTAGTTGCATCATCAAGTAACATAATAATGAGAGCCACCGAGAGATGATACCTAAGTAGGTCCACATACATCTTTATGTAAAAGCTCTAATTTTTTGCTCTTCTTTTCTTTCCCAACTTTGAGAAATTTGACTCTCTTCTATTTTCCATAAACGCAATTCTCACAGAAATCCAAATCAACATTCTTCAAACCCGACAAAAAATTTCTTGAGTGAAGAATCTTCATCCCCTTCTCACTCATGTGTCTGAGCCTATGATGCCATAATGCTGCATCTGCTCCTTTGGAAGTTAAAGCATTAACAGAGTTAGAAATACCATTGCATAAATATAGTGTACCAACCTTTTCACCTTTTGATATTACTAGGGCTCCTTTGGTGACCTTCCAAGTTTTATTTGTGAAATTTGTCACACAACCTTCACTGCCTAACTGCCCTATTGAAATCAAAATTTTCTTCAGATCTGGAACATGCCTTACCTCCTTTAATAGCCATTGGTTTCCATTCTGTTGTTTTACAAGAACTTTACCCATTCCAACAATTTTACAAGGTTTATCATCACCCAAACTGACTTTTCCAAAATCTCCTTGAACATAATCATGAAAATATTTCTTATCAGGTGTGGCATGGAATGAGGCCCCTGAATCTACAACCCAAGAATCAATAACATTTTCGAAAGAAAGAATCAAAGCATCTTGTAACACATCACCTGTCATATTTGCTTCATGATTGTTTTCTTGCTGTGTGTCTCCTTCTTTTCCCTTCCGAGATCTACAGTCTTTCTTTAGGTGTCCTTTCTTTCCACATTTCCAGCAAACTATCCTCGATCTAGATTTGGATCTGCCTTTCCTTTATTTACTCTGATATCCTGAGCTCTTTCCTCTTTCCATTCTCCTTCCCCTAGAATCTGCACTCAAAGAATTACCTGATGTCTCACCGGAGCTTTTCCATCACATTTCCTCGCTAAGGATAGCACCGAAAACATCATCAAACTTTAAAGTACTAGATCCAGAGACAGAGTTAATAATGGCGATAACTAAACCATTCCATCTTTCTGGCAATGAGCACAAAAATAACAGAGCTCTAACTTCATCATCAAAGTTTACCCCTACAGAACTTAACTAACTGGTAACTGTATTAAAATCATTTAAATGGTCTGCAATAGATCGACCTTCTGACATCTTCATATTAAATAAATGTTTCATAAGAAATACCTTGTTTGAGGCAGAGGGTTTTTCATATATTTTCTCCAACGTCTTAATCAAACCCTCTGTTGTTGTTTCCTTTGAAATATTGAAGGCTACCAACACCGCAAGGCACAACCATACTGTTTCGAGTGCCTTTCTATCAAGAATATCCCATTCTGCATCTGTCATAATCATCGGCTTCTTTGTTTTTCCACTCAATGGTAGGTACATATCTTTTTGATACAGATAATCTTCCATCTGCATCTTCCATAGCAGGAAGTTTTGGCCGTTAAATTTCTCAACCCTAAATTTACCATCTTCTGCCATTTCTCCCACTTGAACTAGGAACCCTTCTATCCTGCGAGTTTATCAACCAAATAGACCTTCGAATTTGATACCAGTTGTTAGAAAATTAAATACTACAGAGCAATGAAACACATAAAATACGCAGAAAACACAAGCACATAAAACACATAAAACTAGAGAGACACAGATATACGTGGTTCACCTAGTTTGGGCTATGTCCACCCTAAACAACTAGCCCTTCCTTCCTATTAACTAGCAAAATGAAGAGACACAACCTACAACGGATCTGTTGTAATATCCTCTGTTCTCTCTCATAGTCTCCCTATCTGTTTCTCGCTTCGAGAATACACATACAATACATAGCCGCAATACAATACCCTCATACAAAGCAAGGGGTTGCCTTCTAGGGAAAAAAACCCTAAACTAAACATAACTTCTACCATCAGATCATCCACCTAATGAACGACCCAGAATGACAAGAAATTACTATACTTTTACAAGGCAATTTTACATCTGTTTTTAGCTTCAGGGGCACTACCCCCGAAGCCCCCCGTCAGGGGGGGGCTCCATAAAGTCGCAGCCTCCCCCCCCTGGAACCCCCAGGCCATGTTTAATTATGGGCGACATTTCCTCCCCCATTAAGGTATAGAGGTCCAATGTTGTAATACAAAATAAACAAGATAATCAGGCTCCACACCCAACACATTTACAATGCTAAAACCGGTTTAAAACTTGTTCCATTAACTCTAGAAAGCCCAAAAATGTCTGTATAGCCTCTTTCTAATCCAAAATTGGTCAAAAACTGAAGAAGTTATCAGCCTCCCTAGTTTTCAAGTTAATTTCTCCACAATTTCCCCAAAATCTGAACTGGTCCTACAATTTTTCTCTTAATTCGGCTAACTAGGTGACAATTTCCTGGAATTCTGGGCCAAATTGTCAAAACCTTAATTTGTCCAATGATGCCTTAAGTCTGAAAAGTCAAACATATTGTATTGGAACATTTAATTTTTTTTAATATAAAATACTGCGTGGTCCTACTAACCGTCGGTGGTTGGAGGCCACAGTGGTCCCATTGGAGGTGAGATGAGGCAGTTAGGCTAGCAGTTTGACCAACTGGCAGTCCGACAATGGTCAGGCGGAATGGTTATTTTGGGCTGCCACATGGCACGGTGATCACAATGGTTTATCCCCCGTGCCCAAGTTCTAATGGTAAGGTCATATGGCGTTGTAATATGGAGGCGCCAGGGCTAATCCCTAGCCCCTTACCCTGACCTCTGAAGCACATAACATTCAAATACTATTTGCACCCAATGTATTAACATGTAAAATTGGTGGTTCATCAATGAAGATGTTGTGATGTTAGAACGGTGGTCACGGTTTTGAATCCAGTGAAGGAAAGTTTGACCTTCAAACTATTTTTGTGGCCTATGTGCTACCACGTGGAAACCTCTAGCTGGGCCACGTGGAAGCATGTGGTTGGCCACCATTTCAACTAATAAAATCATGCCAACCAGCAACCAATAAAACTTTCATAAGTGGCAAGCGAAGATTGGCCCACTATATAGTCACCCTTTGACTAGTTGACCATGCCTAGTCAGCTATACAGACTGTTGACTGGGAAACCTACATTTTTTTTCCAAAATTTACCTGTTTGGAAAAATGTACAAGCATGTTTATGGGAGCATAGGGTGTATTTTTTCAGCGAAATGAGTTGACCTAGATTAATAGCAATGACATCTACACAGTCATTCAGGTTACACACCATTCTGATCACTACAAGGAAAAGACCCTCTAGCAGATATTTTTGAGGAAACGCTTATAAAAATACCCCAGACATCTGTCTCTAGCAGATGTTACTAGAGGAGGTTGGTAGATGGAGGTTTCTGTGGATGTTTTTCCTCCAGTGAGCTTATCATCATACATTGCACCGGTGCGTTCAACAAGAGAAAGCACTGGTGCGCACAAAAAATTGGCACACTAGACACTGTGTGCTCCGTACACACCCTCCCAGTGCATCGTATTACTGTATTACACTGGTTCTTTACAACTCTTCTGCACCGGTGCGTCATAAAAAATCGCGCCAAAACAGAAACCACCCAGTGTGGTATTAAGCAACTGCACTGGTGCGCCCATAAAATCCCCGCACAATGAAATAGGGTAAAATAAAGAAAACATTACGACCAATAAACCACATTTTTCACTTTCCTCAGTGCTCCAAAGCTCTCAAGCACCGGTGCAATTTATCCTTGTCGGAGCCACCCTAACATCGGTGCTCCCATTGCACCCATTGCACGCACTGCTCTTGTGCATTGCCCACCAATCTCCAACTTGAATTTTGCAAAACAGTGGGAAATTTTTCTTTTGCAAATTCTATAGCCAATATTCCTCCTCGATGGCCAAATGTACAGGTATTTTTCTTGTTTTTCCATAATTAAGTCTTTTAGCATATTATAATTTCAAATAACCTTAAAATTAACCATTTAAAAGGAAAACAAATTGTCATATAGTGCACTCGAGCCATTCGGCTCGCACCGGTTCATGGTGCTACCTGTAAATTTATAGGCTGCACCACAACTGGTGCTAATGGTATCTGCACGGTTCGAGGGCAGTGTCGATAGGGATACCTTTTTATTTTAATAGTTTTAAAAAAGTGCGGTGCGTTCATTCACCCAGCCGCACCGTTGAACATGTGGAATAGCGACAACGTGGTGCGTTGACTGAAATATATGCCACCAGGGAGGGTAATTTTGTCAGCGCACTCCATTTCACATTTTGACGAGGAAAACGGTGCGGCCCGGTAAACCGGTGCTAACGATATCCACAACGGTTCAGGGGTGGTATCGAAGGTGCAACATGTTATTTTAAAAAAAATTAAAAAGTGCAGTGCAGTCGGTTACCCGGACGCACCGTTGACCTAGTGGAATAGTGGCAACATAGTGCGTTGACTAAAATATCCACCCCAAGATGGGTATTTTTTTCAGTGCATCACTTTCCATATTTCGATAGGGTCAACGGTGCAGCCTGGTAAAAGACTGCACCGTTGACTATGTAATGATGGCAGGAGGTCGGTCTCCTGACTTAACTATATGCCCTAGGGCATAGAGTTTAGTCAGCACACCGCATTCCTGACACCATACATATTCAACGGTGCATTACAAATTTTTGGGAGCACCCTCGTCAGTGCGTTGAAGATTATTTGGCTCACTGTCGCCGGTGCGCTCCATAAAAGGATGCATTGGGATCAGTGCATGACTGTTTTTTTTGGTGCACTGACTGTTTTTTTTTTCCAAAAAAAATTATACATGTATATTTATAAATTCATGTCTCATTTAATAAAAAATTTGTATTTAATATGTCAATAATTCATGGACATGAAAGGAGAGAAGAGAGGGAACAACAACAACAACAGGCGGACCAATATAACATGGTTCACATGTGGGAGGCACAAGAGAGGGAGAGATATGCGTACCCTCTCCCTATTACAGGATCTACCTAGTGGCTCCTAAGGCAGGTAGGCCTCCTTAAGTTTTATAAGGGGGCTACTTCCCTAAAGGACCATGGTTTGTTTTTGAGACATCTTATCTGAAGCTGGAATGCTCACTAATAGGCTTTCCAGGTTGGTATTAACCATTGGTACATGACCACTGAGGAGGATATATATTTCATTACAGGGCTATCAAGGAGAGGGGTGGATTTTCCATCATTCCCAAAGGTTCCAGCTGGCTATGTAGCAGGGAGTGAGCTAGTGTACTCCCAGAGATACATTGGAGCATCAGTATTGTCTCCTTCATATTTTCAGGTCGTTGGAGGTCAGTTACATATTGGTGAATTTGGTAGTGAGAGGTGAGCTGCCTCTCACTTCTAATTTTTACCATTTCACACAACACCAGTGACAAGAAATGCATTATTTGCTCTATTCTATATTATGTTGATTCTTTAGTATAGGAGCCACGACTTGTCTAGTGGGCTACCATTTTTTTACAGTAGTTATGTACAGCCTTAGATAGATGTCGTGCTCATGCAAAGGGAGGGTCAACTTCCCTTTTGCTTCAAATATTTTTTGTTTATTTTTTTAAAGGTTTCCATAGACGAGGCCTACTTTTGTTCGGCAACATTGTAGGTCGATGTTCGAGGCACAGATGCACATGTGGGGGCAGATGATGCCCAAGAGGGGCAAGACTGTGTTTCCAATGAGGATATCGAATGATGCAATGGAGTTGCTAGCTAGTGTTGAAGAGCATCCCTTCATTATGGTCCCCTATCCTTATGTAGGTTTGGATTGGTGAGGGTGTTCCAACATCCTCTTCACAGCTGATGAGCCGCCATATGATAGAGGTAATATTATTGTTTTATTTAAATTTATTCTAACATGTTCTTTAACTTGTTCTTATTAAATTGTCAAATTATTGTTATGTACTTGTATATATTTTGCAGACATTGGGTCTTTTGATGGCGAGGACATGCCGGCACCACCACATGATCTAGGTGTGGATCCTTATGAGGATCAGGGCATGCCATATGCTGAGGATCATTAGGAGTTTGGTGCAGAGAGACTTGCTCTTGTTGGTGCACCGGTACCACCTTTTACTAGGCGTGGTTAGCTTGATATAAGATATAGGATGGAGTTGGGCGATCAACTCACTGTATTGATTGTGGAGGTGGGCATCAGGCCCGCTCATATGAGAGATATACAGGCCAATGGTAGGATGTTACATATGTGGAGAGGCATGCCGTGTAACATGTACAACCTGATGCGGCATGTTGTAGGAGCTATGACCTTAGTTACGCGGCTAAGGAGGAATGTTGCACATTATAGGCATGGTTGAGATGAAACACGTGATCAATATTCTACGAGCAGTGAATCATCATATCATGATTGTTCACCTCGCTTTGTGCTAGATGAGTAGCCTCCACTATCATCTAGCAGCAGTCATCATGGAGATCAGGGTGGATCATCAGCCACGTCCAGCCAGCAGCTTGCAGCATCTAGCAGTACTCATGATCATGAGCAGGGTGGACCTTCGACCGTCAAGGCTACACCATTGACTGAGTAGGCCTCGACTAGTACTACTTATATTGATGTTGTACCACTAGCTAATCCATGAAATTTATATTACAGTTGTATATTTTTTACATTATATATATATATATATATATGGTCCATTTATTTTATATTCATGTTACAGTTGTACTTAATTTACATGTTGGTGATCATCATGATGTGTATATTGTTAGGTCATGTTAGATATGTTCATTTAATGTGCAGCTTGTATATAGATGTGTATGTGATAACATGAGTTATTTGACATGAGATGTATATTTGATGTTTGTGTTATGATGATGCTAATATATAATGTTAATTGTGTTTTGTTAGATGATCATGATCACGATGATGTTAGCGATTTTGAATGTGCTTTTTAGTCAAATATGATGTTTGTATGATGGTTACCAGGAACGTGATGTTTATTAATTAATGTAATATTTAATGATCATGATATTGTAAAATTGTAATATTTGTAATTATAATTGTATCTAAAATTCTAAAATTGTAATTATAATGGTATATATGTAAAATTGTAAAATTGTAATTGTAATTGTAATTATAATTCTATGTAAAATATTTGTGAAATTTTAATTGTATTACTGTGAATTTATTGTAATTGTAATTGTATGTAAAATATTTGTAAAATTTTAATTGTATTAATGGGAAAATTTTAGTTGTATTAATGTGAAATGATTTTATTAAAATTTGTAAATTTGTAAAATTTTAAATAATTGTAAAATAATAAATCTGGAATAATATGAATTATTGTAACATAATAAAGTTTAGAAAATAATGCAAATAAATTCATGTACTTTAGAATTATCATTATTTTATTATGATCTTAGATAAAAAAAAAGAACTAATTTATAGAGTATGCCATTGTTTTTGAGATCAACATAATTGCAAATTATCAAGTGAAATATTGATTTTAACATTAACACAATGCAAATTACCAATTAATTCAAAATACTTATTATAATGTTTCGAAAAACCCATTTCAAAAGTATAAATATTGATTAAATAACATATGTACCATATCACTCTCAGTTCTCATGATCACCTTCATTATCCTCTAGCTCGCATGGCATGATAACACTATTGTTCTCAAAAATATGTTTTGATCTAGGGCCATGTGTCAATACGAACCACCAATCCCTATCCAACACATCCGAGTAAAAAAACACCTGGTTGTGGTGTTTGGGGAAAACATAGGGCTCCTTATCTTCATCCCACATCTTTCTAGAGTTGATACATATCAGGCTACTATCACGATCTTCCTTTACATTATTCCGATCAAAAGTGTCCCACCACTTGCACCTAAAAATAACACATTGGAAAGAAGATAAATCCACTTTAATGAACTCTTGTATCTTTCTGACTTAACCTAATGTCCCTCATAATAGGTTTTGATCAGGGTGGTGTTGTCCTCTACAACAACCCCCCCATTTCATATAATTTTTATTCACAACACTATAATATGAAATGGGTCCCTTTTAGTTTTAATTGGTATCAATTTTGTATTATTCAAAAAGGTCCGAAAATGAAATAGAAAACATTACAAAAACCTTTTTGACAAACCAATAATGGATTTTTGATATAAATAATTAAATCTTTTATCATTGTGATAAAGCGATCGCGAGATCGCATATCGCAATGACAAAGGAGGCATAACTTAATAATCATTGGTTTGCTCCGACGCGATAACACGCAATAGGCGATCAGCGATATACCATGCATGCTTTTAAAAGAGCCCCAGTTAATGCTCCCGATGCGATGTGATATCGCTATCGGCGAACGAGGATTCCAAGAGATGCCAATATAACAAAAGCTCCTTTTCGCCCCGATGCGATGCGATAAAGCCAAAAGCATGAACTTCAAAAAAGTTGTTAAAACGGGGATATTACGATTAATTCGTATTAAAAGCCTTATCTTTCTAATAGAGATTCACCTGCGCTCAACCGCCAAAACGGCCAAGGCACGCTTAAACAAATCATTCCACCAATAAACGACGTGATGGACATTTAAAAGATTGACAGGTTTTTACGGCCATTTAATGAAATATTAAGTCTAAAATCTTTTCACGGATTGGATCCACGACGACCTTAAGTTAATTCTTCATCATGCATTAATCAATATATTTCGCCCGTATTTGGTTTTCACTGCCAATTCTCTGTGTTACGCTTATTTTTACTCCTGTGCAGAATTCTTCCAAGCTAATAGATGCAAGAAAAATGGGGAAGAAGTCCAAGAAAACTGCAAACGCTTCCGCTTCGCCAGCCATAAAACAAGCCATCACTGATCCAGGAAATAAAAAGAAAGGATTGATATCTGATACTACATGTTCAGGTCTCGGAAAAACTTCTTGGCAAAGTACCTATAATTTGATAGAAGCTGAAGAACCTGAAGTGACAACAGTAGAAGCCACAGTAGATACGACTCATAAATCGGAAGGTACTTTAAAGGACTTAGCCGACTCTTTCCTTCATCGGATAGCAGCTCGGGAACAAATTCTCCCATATACGGATGTAGTAAGGTGGGCAATTGAGGAACTCCCAATCACAGACAGAACCTTCTGCACCAGAGATGGGAGAATCTTCGGTTCATTTAAAGCTAATGATTTGAGGCAAATGTATCATTTGCCTAAGCCAGAGAAGAAGTACAACAAGGCATTTCTGGAGAAATTCCGAAATGAGAACGAAACTGAATCTGAACCCATTTGAAATTGGAGGCAGAATCCAGCAAAACACAAGCATAAATCTTCCGGTATGTATTCTGTTGATTCTCTATGTTCTCCTTATTGTTATGCTGGGATCATGATGTGTAGATTATGGGGTTTGCACGACTCCTCTAATTTCACTATAGAAATGGTTCCTTTGATAGAGGTAGCGTGTAATAGTGAAATTATGGATTGGGGAACTATACTGTCCGATAAGTTAGTCACCGCAGTTATTGATTTCAGAAACAAGACCCGCATTACTGAAAGGCTTATTCCCCCATTCTACTACAGCGCTTATATCCTGGACACCCTGTGTTTTAATTCTGAATTTCCCGTGCTCGGCTGGAGGTGGGCTCCACAAGACCCCATGCCCATTCACATATACCATCAGAAATTGTGGAAAACCTCCCATAGGCACCATTTATACCAAATCTGCAATGGCTTCATGTTACCCATTCATTACTCTATTTTTGATAAACCTGCTCCCAAGATTTCCTACCAAGCAAGGATTGATTTAACTGGCTTAGGGAGATGGTTTGCAGAGGAAAAATTTACCTATATAAGAATTTTTGGTAGCCAAGCCAAGCCTCATGTTCTTCCTCTGTACATACCTGATAAACTGCTGGCAAGGGAGATAGCCTATCAGATTATTTCCGAGGGCGTTACACAAACTCTAAAGAGAAATAAGAAGCAGGTCTGGCCCTCTTTTCCTCTTATATGTGGTGTCTACACCTTGAATGATCTCAAACATGCAGAGAAAGAAGCTACAAAGATGAAATCATTAACTCTAGCAACTCTCCCTAATAGGAAATTCGATCTCGACAAAGTTGCCTATAATGCCCTTGAACAGGCCAAATTGGCAAAATTTGATCATAAAGAAGATTTGTTTGATGATCTATTCTCCACAGCCGAGTCAATGTCTCAAGTTAGATCGTGGGCCAGAACGAAATATCAATATGAAGGGTTAGTTGAATTCAACAGACTTAGAGAACAGAGGTTGCAAACTCTGCCCCTAGATCTGTTAGCAACAAGCCCAGCAGTAGGATCAAGCGAGCCTGAACAGCGACATACTAAGGAACCTCTGGTTATAACAAATGAACAGGAGAAAGTGCAAGAGGAAACCCAGACAAGAGAACAGGGACAGAGCACTATAAAGGTAAATCAAGATACTCAAATTGATCCCGAATTGCTCCAGGAATGGCAGCAATTCGATTCAATTATCAACAATCCTGAGGGTTCAAAGGAAGCCCAAACATCAAGAGTAGCAGACACACAGGAGACCATTTCAAAACAAGTTCCAGGTGAAACCAGCGGCCTACCCAGACCTAAAGGAGTAGAGATAATCCCAAAGTATCCCTCTGATCAAATTATTTTGCAGATAGAAGAAATTCCTCCCTTGGATGTCTTTTATAGCCCGAAACACAAAGTTGTGGTAAAACGACAAAGGAAGAGGAGAAGAACTGATCAGCCTTCCCTATTTCCAGAACAAACAGTGACGGGCAATATAGTTTGGAAGGAGGAATTTGACCCCTCTGAAGACCTAACAAAACTATCACAATTTGCTGGAGCCTATTCGGCAGCAACAATAAATAAGGCATCAGAGGTGAGTCTTTTATTAAAAACAAAAGACCAGGAGATTTTCTCATTACAAGAACAATTATCAGAAGCACGGCAGAAGACAGAGCAGGCAGAACTGCAATTTTTAACACAACAGCAAACCAATAATCAATTAACTCAACAATTGCAGGAGGAAAAGCAGAGGATTGATCAGAGTGCAGTCCAGAAGCAGAAAGAGTTATCAGAGGCATTGGCACAACTCAAGATAGCCAATGAACAAATGTTGAAGATAAAAGATGAGCAGATTGCTCAACTATCAGCCCAGCTTGAGAAAACAAAGAATCTTCCACAGGTAGCTGAATTCAAGGCAGAGGCGGTGCAAATAAACAAAGCATTATTAACACAGATAAAGCTGTTATGTCAACAAATCGCTCAGGCAGAACCTTTATGTGACTCAACAACATCTCTAAGTGATAAATCGGCTGATGCTAGAACAGACTTCGAGCAGGCCGATGAGACATTGACCAATTATCTTGAGTGGCAAGGTACTGAGGAAGGACATTCAGCTAAATTTCCAAAGATCCTAGAATCGCATAAAGAAATATTATTTATGGAATGGCAATCCCAGTTAATGAAAGCAGAGAGGGCAGTTTCCAGATGCAAATTAACCACAAGTAATTTGGTTGAATTGATTAATGACACTCTCTACTTATCTAACATGATTTCTCAATGTACCCCAGGTAAATTGACATCAGCTAAAACATTGGAATAGTCATGTTACCCAGAGCTGGAGAAAACTGGCAGATTAATCGCAGGAATTACCAGTTTGACATGGGACACCTATTGGATGTTCTTAGTCAAACCTTACAGCCAGAGAGCCGCCCTCAAATGCCTCTCAGATGCAATCGGATGCATCATTCCCGAAATACAGGATGCCACCTATGATGCCCAACTCAATTCTCGCCTTAACCGACCACCAGAAGTGGAGCCGATGCTTGCAATATGCCAGCTCAGGACTAAAGACGAACAACCTAAGTGATGAATCATGCTGCCGATTACCAGATGGCCATAGAAGGAGATATTCCAGATCAAGTTATACCAACTTAGTAGCATTTTAATTTTGTAGTTTGTTAGTTTAATTTAATATTTATAGACCCTTTCATGTATTTAGAAAGGGTCGTAAGTTTTTGTATATGACTGAAACCTGAAGTTTCACTACTGTACTTCAGGCATATTTTTTTATGAAAACTGGACCAATTTTTCCAAATTTTGATAACGAAGCTTTTATGTGGATGTGCACTACTGCCTTTATTTAAAAGTATTTCTGAGTCGGAAGAAGGAATTCAAATTACGATTGAAGTTGAGAATGATTTGCAGCTCATATGGTACTATTATCTATGTCTGAATTTATTCTTTTATGAAATTGTTGTTTGATTACTTTTTCTATTATTGAATATTTAAATGTGTTTTAACAGTAATCTTTATACTTTCCACTATTGGATGTTTACAGTTTGCTATTCTTTCAATCATTTACGTATCAGTAATATAAAGATAAGTGTAACAATGTTTTATCAATTACTTCATTCAACTAATTGAATGAAGTAATTATTATTTAAATGAATATCTTTGTTTATTGAATAGTGTCATCTATATGCCTATTGACAAACACAGATCATCAAACCTTGCACTTAAGAATAGAAGCTTCCCTGGATAAAATAGTCATTTATATTTTTGTTTATAGATTAAGTACTCCATTCATTATCACTTATTATTAAACCAATCACTCATTCACCCATTTCTATTCTTTATCGGGAAACTGGTCCCATTATATCCAGTCGGAGCCACCATCCCAAACGGAAAAGGAGCTGTTTAAGGTCCGGACCGGGTGGTCATCCCCCAATGTTGTTGCAACGATTTTCGAGGCTTCAACATTTTTGGCGCTAGAAGGAGGGCCATCAACTGTGAATGGCAAGCAAACCCAAATCTGCAAACCATTCTAAGAGTAATTCTCCCTCCACATCACCTCGTACTTCCCCATTACATGCTGGTTCTCCAGCATCCAAGCAAGAAGAAGAGGTATCCACTATCACTGCTCAAACCCACCATACTCCAGAACAATTAAGTCTTGAATCTCCTGAAGTTCAGTCTCTCATCCAAAAACTTCAGAGTTTCTCGATTTCACCACAGAAATCTGAGCTATCTCAAAGCAGTGAGACTTCGCAATTCAATCTACCTCACCCTCTCACTAGACTTCAGAGTGAAAAGCTCGGTATTGAACCTACTAAGTTCCCTTTACCTAAAAATAAAAGGGCAAAGAAAAACACTGAAGATTCTGACAGTGAAGCACTTTCATCCACATCCTCCATCTCATCCTCCCCAGTGCGAAGTCAACCATCCACTCCCTCATTACATATTGTTGTTCACCAGGAATTTGGAACTTCAACATCTCAACCTGCTCACTCCTCAACATCAATTCCTTCCCGGACATCTGGAATCTCAACAACAGTATCATCCACCACTGGTATTACAATGGCAGATCCATGGACCAGACCTGGTGCAGTCAACATGCCCGCACCATTACATGCATTACCAGATGCTCCTGAAAAATGGCTACCCAATTTTAATCCAGAAAATGGAACCCAAGCTGAGGAACATATCAATAACTTCATGTTAGCAGTTAATTTGAAGGGAGTAACAGAGCAAGATGTCGTTGTTAGGCTTTTCCCTTATACGTTGCAAGGATCAGCAGGATCCTGGTATTTTTCCCTGCCTTCTGGTTCTATTACCAGTTGGAACACTTGCCAAGAACAGTTTCTCACTAAGTATGGAGATGACAGATATTTAGCTACACTAATAAATGATCTCTCCAATCTTAGGATAGAGCATAGGGAACCAATCAAAGAATTTAATGCTCGTTTCAATAAACTTTTG
The DNA here is from genome assembly GCA_034641835.2 of Pinus albicaulis. NCBI lineage: Eukaryota > Viridiplantae > Streptophyta > Pinopsida > Pinales > Pinaceae > Pinus > Pinus albicaulis. The sequence continues at coordinate 148,591,482 of CM076584.1, forward strand.
AATAAAATCCCAACGACCTCCAAACCAAGTGAACAAATCAGAAGTGAGTGGTATATTACTGCCCTACCTGCCAATATAGCTATTTTTGTAGACAGGGCCGGAAAACCAACACTCGCTGAAAACATGAAAGAAGCACTTGCTGTGGAGAAACGTATCAATGCTCTAGAAAAGAAAGCGGCTCTTGAGGAAAAAAAACCAAAAAAGTTTCGTTCAAAGATGACTCAAAGAAGAAAACCTCGAAAGATCCATATGACATGGAGGGCCTCCAAAAGGTCCTCAAGACCATGTCAAATGAAATGGTTGAAATAAAGAAACAAGTCACTGAAACTTCGACCAAAAGGCCCTTTAAGAATTACAAGAAAACCGAATTAAAACCACCAAATGTCATATCTAATGCAGATTCAGATCAAGATGAAGAGGAAGAGGAAACAATCTCACCAACTGATGATGAAGAGGAAGTTGTTGAATGCCATGGCATGTGGGATTTCATACTGCCCAACTCCGATACAGATAATGATGAAGAAGCTTTTCCTATCTCTACTAGGAGTAAAAGTACCTCCGAACCTGTTCAGACAACTTCAAAGAAACGGAGTGCAGGTGCTGCTACAACAAAGGAAAAAGTACCTACAAAGAAGTCACCTGCAGCAGTTCCCCAAAACCAGCCTTCAACTTCAAGTACTCCTTCAACATCTAAAACATTAGTAGTATCCGATTCAATGGATTACAATATTGTTGATGATATGAAGAAAACTAAGGCAAACATTACTATGTTTGAACTTAGCAAATTAAAACATCAGCAAAAATTGCTTCTCAAAGAATTGAATGTTGTTCCCTCTTCACCTCTTCCCAGTGCTAAAGCTGCAAATGATTCGGGTCAACCACCTTCTGGTATGATAGAAGCTACTGATTCAGTCCTGATTGGAGATAGATCGAATTCTCATACTCCACCCTTCCTTTTGACCTTTGAGATCTACAACAGAAACCTACACAACTGTTTGATTGACTCGGGGGCATCATCCAATATAATGCCAGCTTCAGTTTGTTCCAAACTGAACATAGAACCCCAAAAGTCTTCCATACACATTGTACAGTTAGACAGAACCAAGGTCCAGGTTTTAGGAGAGATTAACTCTGTAACTATCAGGTTATCAGCTGATCCACGGGTAGTTCAATGAATTGATATCCTAATAGCTGATATACCTGAATTTTATGGGTTGATCTTAAGTAGGGATTGGTCTGAAAAGCTCCATGGGTATATTTCTACCGATTGGTCTCACATGTGGTTACCCTATAGGGGAAAGCCAAATCAAATAAAAATCAATCGAGAGAAACACATGACCCACACTGTAACAGATTTTGAACAGGAAAATCAACCAATTGCATTTAATAACAACATCTTGGGAAATTATTCATCAGAGTCATTTTTTGGAAATCTCACTGCCCAACCATCTCCTTTCTCAGTAAATAATTTAACATCACAGATTGAAAAATATTCACAAACAGATAGGTCAAGATGTTTTAAAGATACTGGGGAAACAGTAAATAAGATTGTTAATACTTCTTTATTTTGGTATTTATATTTTGATGGCTCCAAATCTAACGAAGGTTCAGGAGCAGGGTGTATCTTGGTTAGCCCGCAAGGAGAAAAAACAATGCTGTCCTGTAGGTTAGAATTTGAATGCACAAACAACACATCCGAGTATGAGGCCTTAGTCCAAGGTCTGTATAAAGCAATTGGCCTTAAAGTGCAATATTTGAAGGTATTCGGCGATTCTGAAATTATTGTCAAACAGGTGAGAAATACAATTCATTGTCTTTCAAATCACCTCAAACATTATCAGTTGTTGGTACAAGAACTCACCACGCACTTTTCTGCATTCAATATTTCTTCTATCCCTAGGTCTCAAAATTCTGCAGCAGACTTGCTAGCCAATGTTGCTTCCAGACTCATACCCTCCGAAGATTATAGCCCAGATAGATTTTCAATAGAATTACTTTTTAGGCCGACAATTCCTGACAATGTCACTAATTGGAGAGTATTTAATCACGATGAAGACATTTTACAATTTTTGACTTCAGAAAAGTCCTATGATGACCAGATCATTGAGGAAAGCAAACATGACCTTCAAATGAGAGGTAAATCCGAAGAAAATTCAATTCCAAAGCCTGTGGTGAAGCTTGAGGATCTTTATGATATTAAAGACAGATTTAAACCTGAGACTAATGCAAAGCTCCAAAGCTCTACTTTAAGGTTTGAATTGATAAACCTTGGCACTAAACAAAATCCTCAAAACATTAATCTAGGATTAGGACTTTCAGTAGAAGAAAAGGAAGCATTCATTAAACTCTTAAAGAAACATAAACATGTTTTTGCTTGGAAATATGACGATTTAAAGACATATGATACAACTATTATCCAGCATACCATTCCAATGCTTCCCGATCAGAAACCAGTTCAGCAGAAATTAAGGAAAATACATCCGAACTTAGAGAGTCAAATAAAATCAGAACTCAATAAACTCTTGAAAGCTAAGATTATTTTTCCCGTTCGGCACTCAAACTGGGTCTCTAATATGGTGCCTATCAGAAAGAAAAATGGCGACATTAGGATTTGTATAGATTTCAGAAATCTGAATAAAGAAAGCCTCAAAGATAACTTCCCATTACCTACTATGGAGCAGATACTCCAATCAGTAGCAGGCTCTGAATTAATGTCCTTTTTAGACGGTTTTTCAGGATACAACCAAGTTTTGGTTCATCTTGATGACAGACTTAAAACCACATTCAGAACAAAATGGGGAACTTATGCTTATCAGAAAATGCCTTTCGGACTTATTAATGCAGGAGCCACATTCCAAAGAGCGATGGATATCGCTTTCAAAGGATTGATTAACAAAACAGTAGTTGTCTACCTAGACGATATTACTATATTTTCTAGAAAGAGATCCAATAATTTGTGTGACTTAAATCAAATTTTTCAACGCTGCAAAAGGTATGGTATCTCACTCAATCCTAAAAAATCTTTCTTCGCTCTTGATCAAGGAAAGCTCCTGGGTTTTATTGTTTCCAAAGATGGTATTTATATTGATCCTGACAGGATTAAAGAAATTTCTGAAATCCCATTTCCTCATAATAAAAAATCCATGCAGTCATTTTTAGGTCAGATCAAATTTGTCAAAAGATTTGTTCCTGATTTTTCTCAGATCATTTTACCATTACAAAATATGATTAAGAAAAATTCAGTGTTTAAATGGGGATCTGTGGAAAAGGAAGCTTTTGATTTAATCAAACAATCAATAATCAATGCCCCCGCTTTAAACACTCCCAATTTTTCTAATCATTTCACATTGTATACTATCGCATCCGATTCATCTTATGCAACAGTACTCACTCAGATTAATGATCATGACCTTGAAGCACCGATTTCATTTTTTAGTTCAAATTTCCAGGGTGCAGAACTAAATTACTCCGAAGTTGAAAAACAAGCCTTTGTTGTGTATAAAGCCATTAAACACTATAGGCCCTTCCTTTTAAAAGCTCATACAAAGGTTATAGTTCCTTTTTCTGCAGTAAGACAATTACTGATCCAAAGGGAATTAGGTGAGAAAAGGGCCAATTGGGTTACAACACTTCAAGAGTATGACTTGGAAATCAAGCCAACAAAGATTGTGAGGGGTCAAGGTTTTTGCAGGTTGTTAGCAGGAGCATCCAACATTCCGGAATCAGGTGATACAGAACATATGGAAGAAATCAATCAGATAAGTATTACCAATTCTGAATCTCAATACGCAGATTTAATATTTTATTTGAAAAATGGATATGCACCTCCTAATATTTCTTATAAAAACAAACGGGCCATTAGATTAAAAGCAAAAAACTTCATAATCATTGATGATGTAATTTTTAGACAAAACTATGATTCAGTTTTATTAAGATGCCTAGAAAAACCTGAAGCACAAAAGGTTTTGCAGGAGCTACATGATGGACCAGCCGGAGGACATTTTGGAGCTGACAATACAGCTCACAAAATCATTCATGCTGGGTATTATTGGCCCACTTTATTCAGAGATACTCACGAATATGTAAGGAAATGCCAAAGTTGTCAAACCTCCAGTGGAAGACAAAGAAAATCAGCTTTCCCTTTGCAACCAGTCAACATTGAGCAACCTTTCGAACAATGGGGATTGGATATCGTTGGAGAAATTTCTCCACAATCTTCCAAACAACATAAGTATATCCTTACTGCTACTGATTACTTTACCAAGTGGGTTGAAGCAATTCCGTTAAAAACAACAAACTCTGAAGGAATTATAGAATTTATAGATCAATTCATTATTACCAGGTTTGGTGTCCCAAATGCTCTTGTTTTTTATAATGCATCTTATTTCTCTGGTAATGCCATGTTTGAGTTCGCTATTAAAAGAGGTTTTAAACTAAAATATTCTGCAAATTATTATCCCCAGGGTAATGGTCTAGCAGAATCTACCGATAAAAATCTCCTTAAAATCATTAAGCGAACTATTGAACATAATCATAAAAATTGGCATAAATCTTTAATATTCGCACTATGGGCAGATAGAATAACACAGAAGGCCTCCATAGGTACTTCTCCATTCAATCTTGTATATGGGAAAGAAGCAATACTACCAACCAATTTAGCACTTCCTTCTCTTGCCCTAGTACAGTTTATTGAAGAAAGCCCCTCTTCTTCTATCCAACTTAGACATGATCAAATTTTAAAATTAGAAGAAGAAAGAGAAAAGGCCAAAATTACTCATGCAAAACATCAGCAGATAATCAAAAAATCATTTGATTCGGCTTCATCTAGTTCTAAACAGTTGCAGGTTGGTGATCTAGTTCTGAAATGGGATAAAGCCCATGAGGATAAAGGTAAACACACCAAGTTCCAAAAGATGTGGCTTGGACCATTGCAGATCAGCGAGAAGATAGGCCATTCGACATTCATGTTACAAGATCTAACAGGAAAGAGGGATTCTCTTCCTGTTAATGGCCTCATCTTAAAGAAATTCTTCAATTGAGAAGGTAATCCCTTCTCCTTTAGTTCTAAGTAGGATTTATTTTTTAGGATCATTAGGAAATAAAGTTGTAAGGTATCTTCCATTGACCTTTGCTGTATTTAAAAGTTGCTCAAAAGAAAGGATTGTTGGTATTCACTTTTAAATAAATAGAAGTCTTAAACAAGAGGAACAATTTCTAGGAAACTAAGTATAATTGCATTCTGAAGGCACCTTTCAATTTTTGCGAACTCTTCTCAAAGTTTAGAAGTATTAAAAAATCATTTTATGTTTTTAAATTGGTCAACAAAAAGGTTATCAATATCAAAACAGAAACTAATCCAATTTCATCATCTCCAACTCTTACCCTGTCATCCATTTACTCTTAAGGAGAAAATTGTCCATCCCATTCACCAAAAGTTTATGATTACTCAGAGTGTAATTCTAAAAAAAAAAAAATTGATATAAAAGATAAGAGGTCTTATTACAAGCCTGCTTACCATGATCATAGGGAAATAGTTTAACCGACATTACCAATACTGCATACCAAAACAGGGTAAAGGCTTATAATTATAAGACATGGGGTCTCATCACGAGCCAGCTTGTTCGGTTAGATTACTACTAGTGAATGGCATTGTCAAACAGCTGGCCACCAAACCAGGACAATGGCTTTTTTATCTTAGAAATAACAGAAAAAGTAAAAGGAAATACAAAATATGAAAGCATATTTTGAATTCATTCTGTTAATCATACTCTAAAATGGATGGGATAATGGACAATAACATGGTTAAAAGGTATCCCTGTCGGAACTATGAACGTTTGCTGGCAGCAGAGGCTCTACCTATGACAGACGAGTTAACTAAAAAGCTGCTTTGGAAAGGTTTTCTGTTTTATCATTATAAACCAATAGAGGCCTATTTAAAACTTAGAATGTATCTAATTTTAAACAAAGAGAGGAAACTAGCAAGAAATAGTTTCATTTTATTTGGAATGCATATATACTTAGTTATATTAGAATTTTCCCTTTTGATTGAAACTCTATTTTGAAAAAGTTTAAGTATTTCCATACTTTTCAGAGATAACTGTTTCTTCCAGCGAATCGCCAATTGTTGTCCTCTACAACAACCCCCCCATTTCATATAATTTTTATTCACAACACTATAATATGAAATGGGTCCCTTTTAGTTTTAATTGGTATCAGTTTTGTATTATTCAAAAAGGTCCGAAAACGAAATGAAAACATTACAAAAAACCTTTTTGACAAACCAATAATGGCTTTATGATATAAATAATTAAATCTTTTATCATTGCGATAAAGCGATCGCAAGATCGCATATCGCAATGACAAAGGAGGCATAACTTAAAAACCATTGGTTTGCTCCGATGCGATAACACGCAATAGGCGATCGGCGATATACCATGCATGCTTTTAAAAGAGCCCCAGTTAATGCTCCCGATGCGATGCGATATCGCTATCGGCGATCGAAGATTCCAAGAGATGCCAATATAACAGATAGCACCTTTCGCCCTGATGCGATGCGATAAAGCCAAAAAACACGAACTTCAAAAAGTTGTTAAAGCGGGGATATTACGATTAATTCGTATTAAAGGCCTTATCTTTCTAATAGAGATTCACCTGCGCTCAACCGCCAAAACGGCCAAGGCACGCTTAAACAAATCATTTCACCAATGAACGACATGATGGACATTTAAAAGATTGACAGGTTTTTACGGCCATTTAATGAAATAGTAAGTCTAAAATCTTTTCACGGATTGGTTCCACGGCGACCTTAAGTTAATTCTTCATCATGCATTAATCAATATATTTCGCCCGTATTTGGTTTTCACTGCCAATTCTCTGTGTTACGCTTATTTTTACTCCTGTGCAGAATTCTTCCAAGCTAATAGATGCAAGCAAAATGGGGAAGAAGTCCAAGAAAACTGCAAACGCTTCCGCTTCGCCAGCCATAATACAAGCCATCACTGATCCAGGAAATAAAAAGAAAGGATTGATATCTGATACTACATGTTCAAGTCTCGGCAAAACTTCTTGGAAAAGTACCTATAATTTGATAGAAGCTGAAGAACCTGAAGTGACAACAGTAGAAGCCACAGTAGATACGACTCATAAATCTGAAGGTACTTTAAAGGACTTAGCCGACTCTTTCCTTCATCGGATAGCAGCTCGGGAACAAATTCTCCCATATACGGATGTAGTAAGGTGGGCAATTGAGGAACTCCCAATCACAGACAGAACCTTCTGCACCAGATATGGGAGAATCTTCGGTTCATTTCAAGCTAATGATTTGAGGCAAATGTATCATTTGCCTGAGCCAGAGAAGAAGTACAACAAGGCATTTCTGGAGAAATTCCGAAATGAGAACGAAACTGAATCCGAACCCATTCGAAATTGGAGGCAGAATCCGGCAAAACACAAGCATAAATCTTCCGGTATGTATTCTATTGATTCTCTATGTTCTCCTTATTGTTATGCTGGGATCATGATGTGTAGATTATGGGGTTTGCACGACTCCTCTAATTTCACTATAGAAATGGTTCCTTTGATAGAGGCAGCGTGTAATAGTGAAATTATGGATTGGGGAACTATACTGTCCGATAAGTTAGTCACCGCAGTTATTGATTTCAGAAACAAGACCCGCATTACTGAAAGGCTTATTCCCCCATTCTACTACAGTGCTTATATCCTGGACACCCTGTGTTTTAATTCTGAATTTCCCGTGCTTGGCTGGAGGTGGACTCCACAAGACCCTATGCCCATTCACATATACCATCAGAAATTGTGGAAAATCTCCCATAGGCACCATTTATACCAAATCTGCAATGGCTTCATGTTACCCATTCATTACTCTGTTTTTGATAAACCTGCTCCCAAGATTTCCTACCAAGCAGGGATTGATTTAACTGGCTTAGGGAGATGGTTTGCAGAGGAAAAATTTACTTATATAAGAATTTTCGGCAGCCAAGCCAAACCTCATGTTCTTCCTTTGTACATACCTGATAAACTGCTGGCAAGGTAGATAGCCTATCAGATTATTTCCGAGGGCGTTACACAAACTCTAAAGAAAAATAAGAAGCAGGTCTGGCCCTCTTTTCCTCTTAGATGTGGTGTCTACACCTTGAATGATCTCAAACATGCAGAGAAAGAAGCTACAAAGATGAAATCATTAACTCTAGCAACTCTCCCTAATAGGCAATTTGATCCCGACAAAGTTGCCTATAATGCCCTTGAACAGGCCAAATTGGCAAAGTTTGATCATAAAGAAGATATGTTTGATGATCCGTTCTCCACAGCCGAGTCAATGTCCCAAGTTAGATCGTTGGCCAGAATGAAATATCAAGATGAAGGGTTAGTTGAATTCAACAGACTTAGAGAACAGAGGTTGCAAACTCTACCCCTAGATCTGTTAGCAACAAGCCCAGCAGCAAGATCAAGCGAGCCTGAACAACGACATACTAAGGAACCTCCGGTTATAACAAAAGAACAGGAGAAAGTGCAAGAGGAAACCCAGACGAAAGAGCAGGAAAAGAGCACCATAAAGGTAAATCAAGATACTCAAATTGATCCCAAATTGCTCCAGGAATGGCAGCAATTCGATTCAATTATCAACAATCCTGAGGGTTCAAAGGAAGCCCAAACATCAAGAGTACCAGACACACAGGAGACCAGTTCAAAACAAGTTCCAGGTGAAACCAGCGGCCTACCCAGTTCTAAAGGAGTAGAGACAATCCCAAAGTATCCCTCCGATCAAATTATTTTGCAGATAGAAGAAATTCCTCCCTTGGATGTCTTCTATAGCCCGAAACACAAAGCTGTGGTAAAACGACAAAGGAAGAGGAGAAGAACTGATCAGCCTTCCCTATTTCCAGAACAAACAGTGACGGGCAATATAGTTTGGAAGGAGGACTTTGACCCCTCTGAAGACCTAACAAAACTATCACAATTTGCTGGAGCCTATTCGGCAGCAACAATAAATAAGGCATCAGAGGTGAGTCTTTTATTAAAAACAAAAGACCAGGAGATTTTCTCATTACAAGCACAATTATCAGAAGCACGGCAGAAGACAGAGCAGGCAGAACTGCAATTGTTAACACAACAGCAAACCAATAATCAATTAACTCAACAATTGCAGGAGGAAAAGCAGAGGATTGATCAGAGTGCAATCCAGAAGCAGAAAGAGTTATCAGAGGCATTGGCAAAACTCAAGACAGCCAATGAACAAATGCTGAAGATAAAAGATTAGCAGATTGCTCAACTATCAGCCCAGCTTGAGAAAACAAAGAATCTTCCACAGGTAGCTGAATTCAGGGCAGAGGCAGTGCAAATAAACAAAGCATTATTAACACAGATAAAGCTGTTATGTCAACAAATCGCCCAGGCAGAACCTTTATGTGACTCAACAACATCTCTAAGTGATAAATCTGCTGATGCTAGAACAGACTTCGAGCAGGCCGATGAGACATTGACCAATTATCTTGAGTGGCAAGGTACTGAGGAAGGACAGTCAGCTAAATTGCCAAAGATCCTAGAATCACATAAAGAAATATTATTTATGGAATGGCAATCCCAGTTAATGAAAGCAGAGAGGGCAGTTTCCAGATGCAAATTAAGCACAAGTAATTTGGTTGAATTGATTAATGACACTCTCTACTTATCTAACATGATTTCTCAATGTACCCCAGGTAAATTGACATCAGCTAAAACATTGGAACAGTCATGTTACCCAGAGCTGGAGAAAACTGGCAGATTAATCGCAGGAATTAACAGTTTGACATGGGACACCTATTGGATGTTCTTAGTCAAACCTTACAGCCAGAGAGCCGCCCTCAAATGCCTCTCAGATGCAATTGGGTGCATCATTCCCGAAATACAGGATGCCACCTATGATGCCCAACTCAATTCTCGCCTTAACCGACCACCAGAAGTGGAGCCGATGCTTGCAATATGCCAGCTCGGGACTAAAGACGAACAGCCTAAGTGATGAATCATGCTGCCGGTTACCATATTGCCATAGAAGGAGATATTCCATATCAAGTTATACCAACTTAGTAGCATTTTAATTTTGTAGTTTGTTAGTTTAATTTAGTATTTATAGACCCTTTCATGTATTTAGAAAGGGTCATAAGTTTTTGTATATGACTGAAACCTGAAGTTGCACTACTGTACTTCAGGTATATTTTTTTATGAAAACTGGACCAATTTTTCCAAATTTTGATAACGAAGCTTTTATGTGGATGTGCACTACTGCCTTTATCTAAAAGTATTTCTGAGTCGGAAGAAGGAATTCAAATTGCGATTGAAGTTGAGAATGATTTGTAGCTCATATGGTACTATTATCTATGTCTGAATTTATTCTTTTATGAAATTGTTGTTTGATTACTTTTGCTATTATTGAATATTTAAATGTGTTTTAACAGTAATCTTTATACTTTCCACTATTGGATATTTACAATTTGCTATTCTTTCAATCATTTACGTATCAGATATAAAGATAAGTGTAACAATGTTTTATCAATTACTTCATTCAACTAATTGAATGAAGTAATTATTATTTAAATGAATATCTTTGTTTATTGAATAGTGTCATCTATATTCCTATTGACAAACACAGATCATCAAACGTTGCACTTAAGAATAGAAGCTTCCCGGGATAAAATAGTCATTTACGTTTTCGCTTATAGATTAAGTACTCCATTCATTATCACTTATTAGAAAACCAATCATTCATTCACCCCTTTTTATTCTTTATCGGGAAACTGGTCCCATTATATCCAGTCGGAGCCACCATCCCAAACGGAAAAGGAGCTGTTTAAGGTCCGGACCGGGTGGTCATCCCCCAATGTTGTTGCAACGATTTTCGAGGCATCAACAGGTGGCTAGATCAACTAGATTGATCAAAATCGACTTCTACTCCATAGTCTTGTGTGATGTTTCCAACATCGGCATTTCCTGTGCGAAAATGGTGTCCATATGCCCACATAGATGGGAAAAAATGCACCTATTATAAAAAGGTTAAAAAAAATCTAATTGTCATGTGTCTTATAATAACCCAACAGTTAAAATATGAAATATAGATGTCTTATAAGTTTCAAAACTATATATAAATTAAAATGATTATTACCGAGTTGCTACACCCAATCCCTACGTGTAGCACATCCTCTTCAGCATGTGGGTAACGACTGGTTGCACCGTATTTCTCTCTGACTTAGTTAGAAACCCAAATGTTGGGGAATATTTTTTGCATATTTTATTTTAAATGAATGGGATAAGGCACACTTATACCATTCAATCGTTTGAATTCTTTCCTTTCACTATCCCATTTCATCCTCTTTTGTTCATACAATGCGACCCATGGTTGTGTCGCTTCATAATTGTAAAGAATGAATTTATTGATCGCTTCAATTTCTAGATTCACTAATGAAATCAAGCTGAAATTATATAGTACTTAGAGATCAAAATATACATTATATCTAAGTTTAACATGAATATTAACTTTGTGTAAATTTGAAAAATTATAAGTCGCTTACTTTTTATCAAGTGTATTTTTCCACTCGTTTGGAGCAACTCCCCTTCTCTTTTGTTTTCATCCCTTTCATCATCCCAAATCACTATACCTAGTTTTTTGTCAATCTACTTGATGTACTCTCTGGCATAACGAAAATACTCATATGATATGTACCCCTCTACCATAGACCCCTCAGGTTTTGCCCTTTGTCGAACAAAACCTTTCAATTTCTTTATGTACCTCTCTAAGAAGAACATCCAATGACAAGAAACCACACCAACTAATTCAACCTCATCTACTAGGTGGATTATAAGATGAACCTGTAAGTACATGAAACACGTCGGCAGTTCATTCTCAAACATACAAACAATCTCAAGTATCTCTTGACGCCACCATGGAATGCTAGCCACATGAATCTCCTTTGACGTGATCCAATGTACAAATGAAGATAATTTAGATACGGAACATCCTAGGTCTTGAGGGAATTCATTTTTCACACACCCACGCATGAGAAAAAGATAATGACACTACAAAGTTATAAACACGTGCAATAACATACAAAATTAGTTATGTTTTATGATCCCCGCATGGGATAAAATTTATTAATATAACAAATAATAACATTACAGTTTTGACATTATACGTACTCTTAGAAGATTCAAATGGTCATGCGATTTCAACCTCGACAAATGGTCATCCATGGTAAAGTAGCGCCATAGTGAAGACCCGTATGAAGTTGGCACCCTCCCACCCATTATAACTTCTTTGCCAAAGAAATATCATATTTTTAAAAAATCCATGGGCCATCACCTTCTTTGAAAAACCATGAATTAGAGGGACCAGCGCCTACGTCTGATCCCATACTTTCTAATAGTCTTGGTCAATGTTTCTTTTTAGTTTTTGAAGTAATAAGATCTTTCCTAACAGGAAATGTGTCACTTTGTTTCAATGATATGTGCCTCCATAAAGAAGATGAAACCTTTTTAAATATATGCATGGGATCTAATAAGTGGGTAATCTTAAGATTCTCCCAATATGGGAGGTTATAAAAGATAGATTTCCTTTTCATCTCAATGGGAGATTTCTCAACATAGGTGTTGAAGAATTCTGGACCATCGAACATAGGCTCCCCATTTGAATTGAACATTTCTATGAACTCCTTCTCCTTCTCTCTCTCATATGCTCTAAGCCATTCATCTGGTGTCGTTATTGGAGGCCTTTGGGTCCTCTCTCATTCACCATTGAAAAGTGGATGCTGCTCTTCTGTAAGAGTTCTCCTCTGGGAGGAATACCCTGGAGCAATCATGCACTAGATTTCGTAGGTTCTTAGACCATCTAGCTTTTAGAGAAGGTCCACAACATTTACATCCAAAATATCCTTTTGTTGCAAGGCCTGTGAGATTATTGTATACAATTAATATGCATTTCACGTCAAAGAATATCATGAAGATCAGAAAAAATATTACAATGAATTAAATAACTAATATGTGAAAGAATATTTTTACATATATAAACAAATCAATAAATTAAACATGTAATTTACCAATGCAAACTCCTAAGCCTGGATAATCATGTGTCATGTAAGCACATATACTATACAACTTAAAACTTCTCTTTGCTACAATGGGTCTTGATACATCGTATAAATTTATCCCATCCCATAATTCCTTCAATTCATCTACCAATGGTTGTAAGTAGACATCCATATTCTTCAATTATATTCTACTAGGGACTATGAGAGCCAACATAAGATGTTCATTATTCACAGACAACCATGGGGGGATATTGTTATTGATCACTACTACAGGCCAAATAGAATAGTTGATGTTCTGGAGGAAATATGGGTTGACGCCATCCATGGCTATGCTGAGTCGTAGACTTCATACTTCATCCTTGAATTTTTCAGGCTATGTATCCTCTATATGTTTCATGGCTATTGAATCATTTGGGATTCACATAACTCCCAACTCACTTATGTGTCAGGCATGCCATCCTTGCAACATAGCTAATTCTTTACAATGAAAGAGCCTTTGAATCCTTGGGATTATAGGCATGTCCCTCAATATCTTAAAAGGAGGACCAATACGTCATTTACCCTTATTTTTTGATTTATCATACCTTTCATGCCCACATTTCAGACACATCTCTTTGTCTGCATATTCTCCTCTATATAGAATATAATCATTTGGACATGCATGATATGATATGTACTCAACACCCAACATTTTCAACAATTTCTTTGCCTCTTCATAGCTACCAGGCAAGACATTATCACTCGAAAGAACCTTACCTTTGAATAACCTATAGTTGGTGATCATGGAAAAATATTTTAATAATGTACATTACTGTCGATATAATTATTAACATTAAAAAAATTTACCATTTGTAATGTTCATTGTAGTTACTGATTATATTTCAAATTTATATAAGGGAGTACTTTATGGTAACTTACCTCAAATGTTCCAAGAAACATGCATTCGACAAGCCAAAATTTTCTTTCAAGTTGTACAGTAACATCATCTTCCCCAACTGGGTAGACATTGATTGACCGTCAGGTCCAAAGAGAGAGGTGGTGGAAGAAAATTTAAGGCCTTCAAAAAAGGTGTCAGCGATATGAGCATCATCCCCTAGCTGATCATCATTTTGGAATGCATCTAACAACATTGTCTCCATGGAAGTCGTATCCCTTAAGTAATCATCCATACCAACCTCTATTTAATTTCCTCCATTGCCAGCTTGTGAATAACTACTATTGCTATAGTCATTCCTAATTGGTGAATCTGGACGTAGCGGGAATTGAATTGGTGGTTTATTCAACCATTCTTGGTATCGTTCCTCTCCAATTTTTTCTCTTAATTCAATATTCTCTCGATTTGACATTGTCATGGGGTGCAACAGAAGATGGTAGGTAGGTCGCTCATCATCACTAGAATCATAATAATTAAAAAAAAAAAAATTGAACATGATTAGTACAAAATATATAATATAAATTAGTTACCATGTTGGCAATATTGCATGATTATAAATTGGTTTGATGTTGAAATAATTACATTAATTAATATACCAAAAAATTATAATTATTATCATCATTGTCCCAGGATTGTCACTAGAAGAAGCAATATTGTTACAATTGGAAGGGTGAAGCGGTTGTCCATTTTCATCTACCAAATGTGCCTTGCAGTATGCAACTCCTAATAAGAACTTCCAAAATTGTCGAGATGTTTGAATATTTTGTGCATCTGAACTCGATGCTAAATCTGCATGAACCTGCAAATTTGTATACATTATAAATTTAATTAAGCTGTGCGTGATTGACATGGATAAAAAACATAAATTCAATTAGATAATGAAAATATAAATAAAATCTGAAGTAAATATTACATCTCGAGATGGATTGGGAGAACTCCGCGATGGACTTATAGAAATATTATGGAACGAGTTGGATTTTGAAGTATTTTCCATTAGATATAATTATGATATTTTCTCACTACATTTGAGAAAAATCAACAATAAATTTTGGTGCACATACCTAAAATTAATTTCTATGCCTTAAAAATGGACTTCTTGTTATTAGTGATAATGTACAGATCACCACACCGGTGCATTTTTTGTACTGCGCACCGGTGCCATTTTATAAACAGACACATTGGTGCAGTTCTATTAAGTGACGCATTGCTGAAGAATAACCGAAAATAAAAAAAGTGCAACTCTATTTTATTTAAGTGAAAAAAAGTGGTAAATTGAAAAATGGGCAGCAAAATATTGTCGAAAATCTAATTTCATAAAACATTTCTTTAAATACTAAACACTTTTCATTATTTCACTATTTTTGCAAAAAAATTCAGCCAGAGATTCGTAGGAGACAAACCTGGAGCAAACAGAGCGTGAGAGCACTAGAGCAGGGAAATACATTCGAAAATAAGTATTCAGATAATCAGATTTCCAAACCTCTGGTGATTCAAACCATTTAGCATAGACTTTCAAACTATCTCGTGATTAAAGTTTACTGTTTTTTTACTTTTCCTCCAGTTTTTTTTTTACGCAGTAAAAGGAAAAATCAATCTTTATTGTTTTATTTACTTTTTCTGCAGTTTTTTTACTTTTTTATGCAGTTTTCAGAAACAAAATAGAAAAAAAAATCCATTTTTAGAAACAAATCCTAGATTCTTTTTGTTTCTGCCCTTTCTTCTCCCTCTTTCTATGATTTCAGAATTAGAGATTTTCAATTTAGATTTATAGGGTTTGTATTGCTAAATATAGGCCTAAGACATCCAACCCACGGGACGACTTGCATATTCAGATCCCAATCCATGTCGGCCCTTGCATGAGTTTGAAAAAAATATATATTTTTTTTCATCGATGTGCCTAACGTAACCTAGCGCATTGGTGCGCTGTATTATCCCAGCGCACCGTGAAAGTACTGTGATAAAAATTTAAAAAAACAAAATATTATTTTATCAGTGTGCCATATGTAAACTATGGCACTGGTGCACTATTTCATTATGGTGCACCATGAACATGTTTTTTCGCAAAAAAAATAAAAAATCCATTTTAGAAATAAACCCTACATTCTTTTTGTTTCTGTCCTTTCTTCTCCCTCTTGCTGTGATTTCAGAATTGGGGCTTTTCAATTTACATTTATAAGGTTTGTATTGCTAAATATAGGCCTAAGACATCCAACCCACAGGATGAATTGCATAGTCGGATTCCAATCCATGTCGGCCCTTGCAAGAATTTAAAAAAAAAAAAACATATTTTTTTCATCGGTGCACCTGTTGTAACCTAGCACACCGGTGCACTATATTATCCAACGCGCCACGAAAGTACTGTGATAAAAAATAAAAAAAATGATTTTTTTTTTAATAAGTGCGCCATATGTAAACTATGGCATCGGTTCACTATTTGATTATGGCGCACCGCGAACGTGACATTTTGCAAAAAAAAAAAAAAAAGACCATTTTAGAAACAAACACTACATTCTTTTTGTTTCTGCCCTTTCTTGTCCCTCTTTCTGTGATTTCAGAATGAGGGCTTTTCAATTTATATTTATAGGGTTTGTATCGCTAAATATAGGCCTAATACATCCAACGCATGGGACAACTTGCATAGTCAGATCCCAATCCATGTCCTCCTTTGCGTGAATTTAAAAAAAAATCAGATTTTTTTTCATCGGTGCTCCCGGTGTAACCTAGCACACTAGTGCGCTGTATTATCCCAGCGCACCATGAAAGTACTGTGATGAAAAAATAAAAAAATAAAATATTTTTTTCTCAGTGCACCATATGTAAAATATGCCACCGGTGCGCTATTTATTTATGGTGCACTACGAACGTGCTGTTTCGTGCAAAAAAAAATAAAAAATCTATTTTTGAAACAAACCCTACATTCTTTTTGTTTATGCCCCTTTCTTCTCCCTCTTTCTGTGATTTCAGAATTATGGCTTTTCATTTTAGATTTATAGGGTTTGTATTGCTAAATATAGGCCTAATATATCGACCCACAGGATGACTTACATAGTCGAATCCCAATCCATGTCATCCCTTGCACGAATTAGAAAACAACTGATTTTTTTTTCATCGGTGCGGCTGGCGTAGCCTAGCGCATTTATGCACTGTATTATACAAGCGCACCACGAAAGTTCTGTGATAAAAAATTAAAAAACAATTTTTTTTTTATCAATGCGCCATATGTAAAATATGGCATCGATTTATGCTACAAAAACTAAAAATTGATGATTTTTATTATTTTCTCTATGTTAATTGATGCGGTGGTTAATATGTAATGCACTAATGCTCCTTGTTGGCATAGAGCACCATACGGTCTATTATACTGTTTGTGTGGTGCATTTATAATACCTACACGCACCGACGTCAGTGCGTACTGAATGAATGAGGCACCGGTTTCTTGAGATTTTTTTTACTTAAAAAGTTAACAATTTATTTATAAATATATTAATGAATGATATTGTACATGTTTCAGATTGATAAAGAAATGACTGACAAGAGATCAAGTAACAAAAGTACTGATAACACATCAAGAAAAGCAAAATAGGAAAGTTATTTGTAAATTCTTTTCAAAAAATATTATTTTTGAACTATATGCAAGTTTAACTAATATGTATTGTTTACTGTGTATCATGCAGAGCCACAAAATGACGATGCTCGATAATATTATTTCTGATCTATAACCAAAATAGCATAAAATCTTGATGGAAAAATTGGAAAAGGATGAATTAGGTGAATGAAAAAATATTACTGATCCAATATGAGTTTCTTTTTTAAATTTTCATTAATAATATACTTAAAATTATTAGATAACATGTGTCAAACAATCCATTAATTCACATCTATTTAATGTTCTACAGGGACCAATAAATCAAAAAAGGAATGTTGTTCTAAGAAAAGAAAAAAAAATAGAACATGCAAATGAAAATGAATCGCTCCTTAGCTCATTCGGAGTGGTGTCGGACGTTAACGAAAGGGGGAAAAACTTTTACAAAAGTTTGAGGGATCTAGTGGAACGAATGTATAGACGTTCTCTCCACTTACAATACAAAAACCAATCAAATGATTCCAAGAACCAAATTTTATCTAAACTACAAGAAGAGTTTCCAGAGAATTGGCCAGTGAGACATGTCAGACTTTTAATAGAAAAAAAGTACAACAACAAAAATAATGAATGAAAAAGTAATATTCCTTTAAATGTTTGTCTAAAGTTATTTATAAATATAAATTTTGTTATATTTACTTTTCATATATCAATATAAAAATTAAATAGCTTATTCTCATGTTACATTTTTAGGAAGATTATGAAAATCTCAAAATTTGAACGAGATGATATCAGAAATATGCCAGTAGGAATGCCCAAAAAGGTGTACAAGGAGATGGTCAAAGAAATGCACAAAATTGCATCATAGGAGGAGCCATATCAACAACAAAGTGCTTCAAATGTAATATGTAATCATTGAATTTTTCGATCATTAGGTACAATAAATAAAAAAATTAGCAGTAAATATTAATTTTTAAGTATTTTCTTGCAAAAAAGAAAAGAAAATGGAACCTATTGAGCACATAAAATAGGATGACAAGGAAGAAAATGGTTGATATCTATGTTTTTGAGTAATTGTTACTTCCTTATAACAACTTAAATAGATTTAATTTTTTGTATTTTTTAAGTTGTTTTACAAAAATCATCATTGAATGTATTCAAACACATGCTAAAATACAAAGAAGAACCATCAGAGGAATTGATTGAAATTGGGTTAAATATGGGTTGTGAGTATATGTTGGCATATCAGAAATTAATTGTGGAATTCGTAAGCATCTATCGATCTTGTTTTACTTAGCTTTGTCTATAATTAATAGAACAAAAATATATTTTATATTAAATGTATGATTTTCTATGGGGTATAAAACTTGCAGGAATGGCAAAGTATGGAATTGCGCCAACAGATGAAATCTTGAAAGATGGCATGTTACATGGTTTTGAAAGAATGTGTATAGTTTATGAGTCAATTTTTGCAATGGTACGCCATTTCTTTTCGATTTACATTGATGTATATTATTTAATATTGAAATTTTCATTATTCTCACCAATTTATATACACTCATTACAGTTTATTTTTATGTTTGTAGATGGAAGGTGAAGAAGAATAAAACAATCAACACCGTGAATAAAACATTCCTGAAAATAACCCAATTCATGGAAGTAGCTCTAGAAGTGACAACAGTTCACGCAAAGATTGATCATCTCTATGTTTGGATATCAAAGCAAGGCGTTGTATTTTTTGAAATATTATCCTGTGAAATCAGACATTTTGTTTAATGTAATGGACATAGTGTCCCAATTGAAAGACAAAGGGATACCAATAATTGTCCCATTTTGTATGAAAAAGACTGTCTTATATATATATATATATATATATATATATATATATATATATATATATATATAATAAAATATGCTTTAATTTATTCTATTGCGTTCTCCCATTGTCACTATGAAATGTAACCTGGCAATTAAATTCTGAAGAGATGTGAAATTTGATGATATGATATAGCAAATTAATCCAAACATCACATTCGAATGCACTAATAAAAATTTAATTCATATGAATGTTGTTATAATATATATATGTGTCGACTTTTGATGAATAATGAATTTTAAAAAATCACAATAATTATGATATGATATAACAAATTAATCCAAACATCACATTCAAATGCATTAATAAAAATTTAATTAATATGAATACTATTATAAGATGTGTTGACTTTTGATGAATAATGAATTTCAAAAAATCACAATAATTGCACTGTCACAGGTCGATGTTTCTAAAAAATACAAAATTAAAACCGGTGCGTGTCAGTTACTGTACATCGGTGTGTTTGTATTCTGAAGCGTACTGGTGCGTTTCTACGACCTATGGGCACCGTGCAAATACCAAAACCAATTAAAAATATCGGTGGCTTGTCGGTACAACGCACTAGTGCGTTTATGTGGAATTACACCCGATGCATTTGTACGACCTTTGGGCACTGCACAAATACCAATACCAATTATAAATATTGGTGCGTTTGTGTGATACTTCGCACCGGTACGTTTATGTGTATCTATGCATCGGTGCATTTGTATGACCTATGGTTACTGCACAATTACCGATACCAATTATAAATATCGTTGCATTTGTGTGATACTGCACACCGATGCATTTCTATAAGTCTACGCACTAGTGTGTTGAGACAACCTATGGGCACCGCACAAATCCCAAGACCAATTATAATGGCCTCGTGCATTGTATCACCAACACTGTGCCCGGTGCATTCTCCTTCGATCGGCCTGGGCCACCTTCTAGATGTACACATCAGTGCGTTCAAGCCCGAGTAGCACACCGATGAAAAAAAATCCATAATAATCTTTGGCCGCCCATTTCTTTTAGTTGTATTGAATTTTCGTTAAAAGCTTCACCAAAACCTCCATAACCATAAACAAATGTTGTAGTAAATTTTTTTTTGACAATTTTGGCCAATTTTATAACACTAAAAACCTCCTCTATAACCTCCGCTAGAGGGTCTTTTCCTTGTAGTGGATAAGTTTTATTTTTAACATAATTTTGAGCACCTGATCACCATCAAATGTGGAGAAGTCATGAGGTGTTGTTATAAATTACAAAGGGGAAAATTGTTGGACAGTTGGCATTGAATGAATGACTAGTCACAACAACTGTGTTTGCATTGGTGTCAACAATAATGGGGGAGATGTGTTGGACAATTTCCATTGTATGAATGGCTGATGGCATCTAGTGCATTGGAATTAATGTCAACTAGTATAGCATTCATGTGCTTGGTGTTTCAAGCTTAGGTTGAGTCCCATGGTTGTTGCAGTTTCCTAGACAAAAACATCATAGTATAAGTCTTGTTGGAGAAGCCATAATGTGATGACTATGATGGTTGGGAGTCCCATTATTTGAAGGATTTTTTTCCCAAAGAGATCAACTAATATGTTCCTAGAAGTCGCATAGTTGGATAGTTCTTGGAAATATATTTCCAACAATATGCTGAAGTCTTCAAATGGTCCCCTAGATCGAAATTTATTGCTATTCGAAGGACCCCCAATGTCAAATTTGCAGTGCTAAAAGTGAATAAAGGACCATTTAGTAGCATGATAGTTTGGCGGATTTTCCAAACAAGGTGGATTATTAAAGTCAAGCCAGTAAATGAGGATTTGTCTTACATGGGAAGACAGAGTAGCAACGAATATTGTTCTCAATGGCCATTAGAGGTCCCACTAGACATAGAAGCCTGCAATAGCTACCTCAGCAAGTGCATCCCAACGAAATGATAAGGAGCCCTTTAAGAGTTGAAAGGGATGATGTAGAGTGGATAGAAATGGCCCTGACATAGTGCAGTAGAAGTTACCATTAGAAGATATTCGAGTGGGATGCCCCCACACTAACATCTCATCTCATAGATACGACCCTTGTGGATTATAAAAGGCACATAGAGGAACCAACAAGTTCAATTGGAATTGGGAATACATGGTCATGTAAGATCACGGGCCAATGGAAAACATGCTAGGAGGACCCAATTCGATGCGTAATCCCACAAGGCTCACTCCAAAGTAAATATATGGGTGTATAGAGTTTTTTCTGGGAAGATATCATCGAGACATGTCAACGAGACACGCATAGTTGAGAAACCAATAGGAGTAGAGAAAAGGCTTCGGGAGGACCCCACACTACACATCATACCTAAGTTTTGACCCTAAAAGAAATTAAAGGGGGCAAGGGAGAAAGCATCAGGATGACGAGGCACCAAGCTAGCATAGCAGAGCAGACGACTAGTGGGAGTGAAGGAAGGTGGCCCCATAGGACACATCATCCTAGAGGTTTAACAAAGGGGATCTATGAATTTTCTTAGGATAACAGAGCCAAGGGCTAATGTAAAGCCTAAGACATGGGCATGCATGCATTTTGTGACCATAGGCATGAAGGATTTTACAATATTCCTAAATTAGCATGTAGCTAATTGGAATATTAAAATATAATTTTGCTTTCTTGTTTGATGAATAAGTGGGTAGGGAGACCCATAAATCTCTTTATTAGGAATAAAACCACTTCTCATGTGAAAGTGGATCACCTTTTTAGCTTAATAAAGCACCCTAGGGTGTGAAGAGGGTCTAGAGCATTTGGACTGGGTCAACTTTGACCAAATCAACAGCACTATCAAGGAGGAGTGGCATTCAATGAGGGACAACATAGTTTTATATGGAGACACATTGCATGGAAGTAGTGTCATTAATGGATGGGGCTTAGGGTTTGGAAGCTAATTTCTTATAAAATAAAGAGGATGGCAGCCATATTAGGCATGTTAGGATATGTTATGTTCTTTATTATATGGTATGTTTAGACATATAAGCTTTCTTCAGCTGTTTAGCTAAGATTGCAATGCTGTTTAGCACTGATTGTTCCTGATTGGGAATCCCAAATCTTTCCTTAAGAGGCCTATTGGAAGAGCTTTGAACTAAATTTCCACATTCAGGTTTCAGACCAAGCTTCAGTCTTATGGTACAATGTGGTTTCTGTTGAGAAATGTGTTGAGTTGCAGGGTACAGTAGTGTAAGATATTGTTGGGTGTTTTCAGAGCTAGTTTTACAGTGGAGGAAGGTTTCCTTCCATTAAGAGGCCATTAAAGGAGCCCCTTGGGATTATTTGATATATTTGGCACCAGGTGTTAGTATGAATCTAAATCGCAAGTGTATGAAAAAGGCTCACTTTAGCTGCACATAACAAACAACCCTAAAAGCAAATATGGCTGCCAATATCTTTGGATATGCAATTAGTTGACCAAGATAAATGCTGAAAAAATCTAGATATATGCATTAAAAGACATTAAGAAGTAAATAAAAGCAAGAGTTTCTCCATGCATCGAATAGACAAGACAAGATTTTTATAAAGAAATTTTTGTATTTATGACACCTGGTAGGAGAATATAGAAAGATGCTACCAGTCCTACTCAATGGGATGGATTCTTGTAAGTCCTCAGCACTTCATATATGAATTCCCAGTATTAGGGCTGGGGTTACCACCAGTGTTAGGTCCTGAACCATAAATGGTGAAGGTGACAGGGGGAGAACCGGGGGTAGAACCAGAAGGGGAACCCAATGAAATAGAAGAAGAGTCGAAGTGCAGACTCGGTGGAGGACTAACTCGAATCCTACATAGAGTAGTAAGTCTTCATACCGGAAACTAAGGATGAATGCCAAGAATTCTCCAGGATAAACGCCTTGGTGGCGCAATGTTGAAGGCACAAACATGGCACAAAGGGAAGAGAGACCAAAAAGGGTGAAGAGGTGTAGGATCAATAGATTATAATGTCGAAACAAGGGCAGAGAGGTGCAGGATCAATTGATTTCAATGTTAAAGTATTTTCTTGGTGATTTTAAGCAAGGTCTTCTTCACTTAGGGTGTGTGCGTTAATAGTGTAAATTTTAATTTTTAAACCTAGACATTTGTAGAGAAAAAGAAAAAGTGTGTTGTATAACTCTAAATAAACTTGCAAATAACAGTATATAAAACAGAAATAATAGAAAACAAACAGCTAATTATGCATTAATCTAAACCCAAGGAGGTGGGCCTCTCAACAAGTAGTTTGTAGGTGGGAAAAAATATAGTCAAAACACACCAAAATAGCTAATAAATCTAAATTCGGGAGGGAAAATGATCTAAAATTCAGATCTGCTAGATATAGGTGCAGAAAAACAGAAAGAAATTACAGGGAAAATTGTTGTAAATGAGGTGGAGAAAGGCTATAACCTGGAGGGAAGCAGAGGGGACCCTATAGGAAAACCCAAACAAAACTAAAAGGAGGTGTTATGGATGGGTAAATAGCCAATCTGAATTGGATATGAAGGTAAGGTATTAGATCTGAAAAATGCTTGAACACTCTCAAATTTCAGACAACCTGCAGCAGCTAAAACTCTTCCACAAAAGGTGGAGGGTACTCAAGCCCTCGGGGGCTAGGTTCCCAATTTTTTTTGTAAAAAAGAACCAGTACAAGTCCAAAACAAGTAGATACGGAGGTCAGACAACCCTGAACAGAGGCCTAGACAAACCCAGAAAAATCTTAGAAAAATTCCTGCAAAAAGTCCAGGTCGCAGTTTCTGACCTGTTTTCTATAGAGTTCGTAGGTTTTGGCCTGTTTTCTACACCCTAGAGGTTTAGGTCGTAGGTTTTGGCCCAAAAAGTGCGACTTTCACTTCTGGCACTCTCGGGAGTAGGTTTCAGAAAAATTTGTCGTCTCAGTTGCGGCTGATGCCTGTCACCTACGCAATAGGTATGAAAACACATGGAAGTTAGAATTTTCAATGTTTTAGGGTTTTATAGGTTAAAAAAAACATCAAGAAAATAAAAACAAGAAGCTGAAGAGAAATCCTTGGGTTTGAAGCAGTTGGATATGTAGGGATCTAAAAAACGATAGAGGTCGTAATCATAAACCCTTGTGGAGTCACCAATTGTTAGTATGAATCTTAATCACAAGTGTACGAAAAAGGCTCACTTTAGCCGTGCATAAGAAACAACCCTAATAGCAAAGATTAATAATGTTTAACTAAAAAGGCTCACTTTAAACTACTGTTTAACTAATTATTCCTTGAGGAAAATCAAACAAATGTGGATTTATTTAATATTTCCTCATGGGGTTTCCTGTTTAGACCATAAATAACCTAATAAAGGTGGTTTACTAAGTTATTTTTCATAGTGAAAGCAATTTTACTTAGCGTAAAATTGGTCTTACATGGTGTACACAGATCCATCTAATAGTAATAGGTTATATGACCAAAACATGGGTAACAGATTTCCCCCCAGCGTGTGAGTGTGAAGAGCTAATCGTATGACCGAAGTACGTTGGAAGAACTCAATCACTAGACACTGAGGAGGAAGTGAGAGAGAGAGAAATATAAGGTAGACCAAAGCACTAAAATACTAGACCTTGAGGAGGTGAGACTTACATGTGCGACAAGTCTCTTTTTTGAGTCAGCACCTGTGCTATAGGTGGTAGGGGAGGCATACCTATGCCCGCCGAGACAAAGTACAAAGAATAATGCATCCAGTAAACAAGGGACTGAAATATATAGTACATGCTGGCATAAACGTGAGCCAGATAAAAATATGATAATGAATTCCACATACATACTATGCCTGGGATAACAGCCAGGACTTATACAATAATATTTGAGTACATGAGATATAAATACAACCAAAGTGCCCCTGTAAACAGAAAAGGGCTCTAAAAATATGATTGATACATGCAAACTAAAAGATGCTGCAAGTGGCTTAGGCCGACATCATCAAATCTATGGAGTTGCATCAAAGGCTATGATGAAGAGGTCATCTGGGCATGTGAGGGGCTACCTGAAGGGCCACCCCCTCATGAGGTCTGAAAAAATCTCACACACACCCGAGAATCACCGGTATCATCTGCTACATCACTAAAATATCAAGTATATGGATCTCGATCATGTTGTAAGGAGAAGGATCTAAGAAACAATCAATTAAAAGGGTTGTAAGGAGTCCCTTTGCCTAATCCGAGGCACTGAACAAGAGTGGAAGCTGGAACCAAGGTACACTGCCCTCTAGACCTATCTTCTGGAATGAATGATATGATGTTGACAAAATGAGGTCCACCATAGGCGAGGCAATAAGAGATTCTCAACTAAGGCACGAGAGAAAATATTAGAGTGACTGACAGATTCACACCACGGATGATGATGAAATTGGGGGGACTGAGTAGCAGACGGACGACTTCCCTTGTTAGAACATAAAGGACATGGTTGACCTGGTAGGAACTGACACAATATCAAGTGGGATAGGGGATAGTAGGACTGGAGGCCATAATGTGCAACACGAGAGAGGAACCAAGCAATGAAGGATGGAGGACTATAGCGGGATACAAAGGGACTCGGGATAGACTCCATGAATGTGATGGTGACTCAAATTGGATGCTCTAAAAAAGGGCGACTCCATGATGCTACCACACAGTAAAGGTCTAATGGGGACCATAAAAACATGAGTAGAAGATGGTAACTCACGTCGAAAATTGACACAAGGATGGGCAAGTATAGAGGCAAAGTGGTTCCCCAAGTACAAGTGTTGCAAGTGAAGAAATTCGATCTTGAGGAGTGGTGAAGTGACGCTTCTTGGAAAACATTTGTCCTGGTGAAGTATAAAATCATGAAAAACTAATAGATACACAGTTGAGGGCTCGGTGAGAGCTTTCTAATGGTACAGGCGATTTTTCAAACTGAGCTACTATTTGGCCGCAGCAGGCGAAAGAAAAATTACGAGATTTTCTTTTAGTAAGGAATTTTTCCTCCAAATTCACTCATTTGCAAGTGCAGCTATGGTGAATGTAGAGAGGAGAGAAGACCCTAAATCTTGCGGTTATCGTAGCGGATAAACCGACCGTTGGAATCGATATTTGTCAGTTACAGGTAAGAGGCCTAACTCTACTCTTTCAATTAAGGAGATCAAAATTTCAATTTAGGCACCCAGAGCTCATGAATAGGCCAGGTCACACTTTTTGGGGTCTGTTCTGCGAACTAGGTACCAGGTACTGGGCAAAAATCTGTGACCTGTCCCAGGAAATGACCTGAAAATTGAAACCTCTCAGTGAAAGGGGGTTTCGGTGCTGTTTTTGGCTGAGAACTAGGATTTTTATGGTTTAGGGGCATAGGTGCCCCCAAGCATGTTATGGTCATGCCAAAATATATTTAGAAAGGGGGAATCTAAAAACATTTTTATGATGTGGCGCACCATTTATTTTCTTTATGGTTATGAAGTTCGAGAAAGGGAATGGAGGATTACCAATCTCTTTTGGTATTGCATATATAAAGAAAATGGACTTAAGTTTTTGGGTTGACATACATGTTTTCACTATCCCAAAGACAGGATTTGGAGATAATGAACTGGTGCTCCCCTAGAAAAACCACAGGTTGGTCAAAAACAATGTCCAGGGGACTAGGTTGCTGAAGTAAGATGAAGGAATGATGAGGGGTATCATCCCTAGAGTGATCTAAAGTGATACATGATTATAGAGTTTCTTCCAAATGGGGAATAATAAGGGTACTAGAGTCGACAAGACTAGATACACGAGGAGGGTTGTGGAGAATTTCTTCTCCTAGTTTCTCAAATATGAGTGCCCCCTTACCAAAAAATTGTGTGTCAATGTAATGACCACAAGGTTTATGTGGTTTGAATGTATGGTTTCGATGTAAGGGGTAAGATATAAAGTCAGGGGTGGTGAATACTTCCATAATGTCATCATCTTAATAGAAGATGAGGTGAATGGTGGAGGAAAGACCACTTGACACGGTGAAGCTACCTGACTCATCATCATGAGAAGAGAGGTTCACATGCACATTGTCATGTAGGGTGACCGAAAAACAAGAAGATGAAGGATCCATCGATGTGTAGCCCAAGGTGATCTCTGAAGGGAGTTCAGGTGAAGCAGAAGGGGAAGTCTGAGAGGGAGCTTCCACCGAGGGTCTCATGGATGATGATAGGTAGAAAATGGTGGACGAAGGCTCAGTCATCTTGACATTAGGAGGGGGAATGTCAATGGGAGAATTTGCTTCCTCTGGTTCTGTCGAAGAAAAATGCACAAATAAGGGAGAGGTGGAGTCATTGCACTTGGTCTCGTATTGATGAATTGCCACTAGAGAGGTGCGTAAGTCATCGAGGTGGGGATAGAGGTGAGTATAGTGGCCATGGAAATCACACAAAGAACAAGGGTGATTTGTGCGCAAAGACGTATTTTGAGGCTGAATCGGGTATAGTGACATATATCTCTAGGATATCAAACTACGGAAACACATCATTAATCATGGGCTTGAGACGAGGCAATTCAAGATAGGTATGGGTGGCATGAATGAAAAACATCACACAAAGCACACCGAGGTGTACAATTTTGAGGTTGAGGAGGAGCATGGTTTGTTAGGGTAGCCTTGTCCTTTGATGCCATCTTGCGAGATTTTCTCTTTTTACCCGAAGCTATCGCAACAGGAGAAGCTTCCTGTTGAGGTGGCTGAGGCACTGTAGCAGCTGGAAAAGTCATAGGGATCGGTTGAACCAGGGTCAAAGCAAGATAAGGTTTTGGATGACTGGGCGGGGTAGTAGTTGGGGGATTGAGGTACTAGAAGGGAATCCCCAGGGTTAGGTTGGGAAGAGATAGGGTAGCCATGACATATACCGAGAACACTCCAGGAGGGGGAGATAGGAATGGTATCTGACCTGAGGGGTAATGGTCAGGCGAGACGGCTCCGAGATGGTTAAGGCTTGGAGGAACTATTCCAGGAGGGTAAAGAGGCTCATGGATACCAGCTGTAGGTGAAGGGCTAGGAGTAGGAGGTCCAGAAGGCTGAAACGAAGGGATAGGAGTAGGTTGCGGAGGGCGAGGCTGTTGACTAGTCGAAGTGGGCTGCTTGAGGGAAGCCCGAGATGATTGCATCATGCAAACATTCGATGAGATGTGATCAAATATAGGAGGAGGAAGACCAGGGAATGTACCAAGAAAAGAGTACTCTTTGTAGAATCTGGGTGAGACACTGGTCAAGGGATCGATGGTTTTCTTATTGGCCACCAAAGATATGATGGACTCAGGGGAGGTCTGAGACTTTGGTTCGTAATATGTCAACTGGTAAATGGTGACTATATTTCCATTATGGGGAAAGGACATCTTGCAGTGAACTGTAGATGGGACAAAAAACATCGCATAGGTGTAGTTATTACCCAATAGAATTTTGTAATATAAGGGGGCGTCAATGACTTCTACATCAATGCAAACAGTATTGCCCGCAAGAGTAATAGGACAATTACGGAACAGGCCAATGGACTGGGAAGCATGGCCATCCCATGCTCGAAGAGTGATCATGGAAGGGGCCAACTCAAGTGATGAGATTTGCTTCCAAACCGAAGCAAACATCACACAGGTGGATGCCCCCTCATCAATGATATAATGGGAAGCGTTGGCATTCTGTATCTTGAATGGGATTTGGAAGGCGACAGAAGCAGGAAGAGGAGGATGTTTTGAATGGTCAACATTGAAGATGATCATTCAATCATCTGAAGGATCTACAACACCCATGGTAGATAGTAGAGCTTTTCATTGTGAAGAGCACAACTGGAGGAGCTCTAGCATTGAGATGGCAGCAGGAGATTGCGACAAATCATCTACTATACTATATGAATGGTAAAATTTTCCAGAAGCAGCGTTTCGACATAATTATACCTTAGGGATCTTGGTATGAACCTTCACCTTAGATTGAGGGATTTGCAAAGGACCATTAGGTTTCGAAAGATGCTCTATAGAACCAAAAGAAGGGGGCTTAGGGACAGATGGAGGAGGTAATCAAAGGTACTAGATGGAGGAGGTTGAGTGGCCACCTGAATTTCAGGTGGTTGGGTATCCACGAATCATTGCTGAGGGAAAGGATTAGTAAACATAGATGGTTGACTAGGCGTAGCATTGGGAGGGATGGAAGGGGAGGCTTGATGTCCTTGCAATGTTTCTTGAGACTCCCACATCTACTGCATCTGTGGTAAAAGAGGACAATCATGCATGTAATGACCATAAAAACCAAAAAAAGAATAAGGCTTATTCATGCGAACAGGGTTGTCCTACTTGGGTTGATTTCCCAGTTGCTGGTTTGCAATTTTAGGTGAATTATTTTGAGGATTAGGTCCAGGATTATCGGGGGCAGATTGATTTTGAGTGCCTTTCCTCTTCTTTTTGGAAGGAGGAGGATTAGTCACGCCCTGCTGTGCATACACCTACCCTAAGGGGGTGGTGGCTGTTGTTGCAGGGGTTGAGAAGGAAAGGGAGGCAGAGGTACTAATGCTTGAGGGGCTGGAGCACTGGGCTGTGGATACAGATGATAAGGAGGTTGGGTAACATTGTGGTAAATAGGAGGTTAGGCAAATGGAGGAGGAATTCTGTATCCTGGATACATGCTACCGGGAGGGGGAAAGTACAGGAGGTGCTGGTCCCTCCCCGAGGGAAACCATAGCCCATGGGAGGCTGAGCATATGGATGAGAAAGAGCTCCAACGATACCGTTGGTGGCATGAGATGCCCCCGGTGTGTTGGCACCACCGGGTCTAGGAAAATCAGGTAGAATGGTATAAACATAACCCGACTGAGCATAGATCAGGTCATATTTTAAAGCAATCTGGAGAGAAGCTTCTTTGGTTTGAGGGAAATGCGATGTGACATCTTTGAAAATAGCAAGCAAAATGGATTTAAGGAACTAGTCCATGTCAACATGGTCTTCGAAGGTAGGGGCTCGACATAAGCTCTTTCTTCTCCACCATTCCTAGACATGATTGGATAGGCGGGTTGCAGACGATTGATGTAAAGAAGTCAAAAGTTTGGTACCAGTGTCATAACGAAGGGGAAGCTGGAAGTATGATAGAAAATCCTGGGCAAGAGTCACAAAGGTGATATGAGAGGATGAGGCCTGATCAACATACCCCTTAGAAGCTTCACCAATAAGCATACGTTGGAACAACCAAAGATAGAGAGAGTCATCGGTAATGGAGTTAGATGAACACCACATGTGAAAATATCGAACATGATTTGTAGGATGTTCTCCACCAAGACCTTTAAACTTGGGGATGTTGGAAGGGAGCTTGGTTAACATATTAGGCCTACTAGTGTCATGGTGTATAGGGTCATTGACCAACTGGTTAAAATTGGGAAGTCTGAGGCCTACCATATAAGGGGGAAAGGGAGCAGCCGGGGTAGTTCCTGCTGTGGTCCTAATAGTAGTATTCCCAGTATCAGGGCTGGGGTTACCACCAGCATTAGGTCCTGAACCAGACATGGTGAAGGTGACAGGGGGAGAACCGGGGGCAGAACCAGAAGGGGAACTCAATGAACTAGAAGATGAGTTGGAGTGTGGACTCGGTTGAGGACTAACTCGAATCCTACATAGAGGAGTAAGTCTTCTTACTGGAAACTGAGGATGAAGACCAAGAAGTCTCCCAGATAAACGCCTTGGTGGCGCAATGGTGAAGGCACAAACACGGCACAAAGGGCAGAAATACCAACAAGGACGAAGAGGTGCAGGATCAACTGATTACAATGTCGAAACAAGGGCAGAGAGGTGCAGGATCAATTGATTTCAATGTTAAAGTCTTTTCTTGGCAGTGTTAATTAAGCTCTTCTTCACTTAGGGTATGCGTGTTAAGTGTGTAAATTTTAATTTTTAAACCCAGATGTTTGTAGAGAAAAAGAAAAAGTGTGTTGTATAACTGTAAATAAACTTGCAAATAATAGTATATGAAACTGAAATAACAAAAAATAAACAACTAATTATGCATTAATCTAAACCCAAGGAGGCGGGCCTCTCAACATGTAGTTTGTAGGTGGGAAAAAATCTAGTAAAAAAAAACCAAAATATCCAATAAATCTAAAGTTGGGAGGGACAATGATCTAAAAGTCAGATCTGCTAGAAATAGGTGCAAAAAAACAGCAAGAAATCAGAGGAAAAATTGTTGTAAATGAGGTGGCAAAAGGCTATAACCTGAAGGGAACCATGGAGGGCCCTAGAGGAAAACCCAAAAAAAACTAAAAGGAGGTGTATTGGATGGATAAATAGCCAATTTGAATTGGATATGAAGGTAAGGTATCAGATCTAAAAAATGGCCGAACACTCAAATTTCAGACAACCTGCAACAACTAAAACTCTTCCACAAAAGGTGGAGGGTACTGAAGCACTGGGGGGCTAGGTTCCTAATTTTTTGTGTAAAAAAGAACAAGCATAGGTCCAAAACGAGCAGAGACGGAGGTCAGACAACCTTGAACAAATGTAATATCCCTTTTTTAGGATTTGCGAGAATAGGGTCCAGAAGGACGCTGTATAAGGAAGCCAATGCAAGAATAAGATGAAAGGGGACTTGGATCCCTTTGTTTACCCTTCATACATTAATCTTCCAGAATATTAGCTCAAATAAATAACCCTAGGAGGGTTATTTAGATCCTCCAATCCTATGTATCTCAAATAATGCTCAAAATGAAGAGCTATAGCAACACATGAACTTCAACAAGTAGCAGCAGTGAAATATCAATACATATGCTGCAAGAAGAGTGCATAGCCATTATATTATGTGTAGCTAGAAATATATATACAAGAACTTGAGAAAAGTCCTCTCAAGCTAAGCTAGATCAGCCCCAAGACAATTGTACATGCAAAAGAGAAAGTACATAGCTACACAACCCAACAACAAGCTATGTCTACGTAGTCTATAGTCAAAAATGACTACAAATTGATATAGATACAATGATATAGCAATAATAGGCTCAAATAAATGGGGGAGAAAGATCTCAACCTCTGAAAACAATACTACAACAATCCTCCAAGGGATTGGTCAAAATACACTAAATGGAAAAATGTAGGAGTTGCTGGGTAGTAGCAGCAAATCAATAACAATACAAAAATGGACAAGGATGGAAATGCTACAAATGACATAGAGAAATTCTCCACTAATATTAAAAGTGAAATGTTGCTCCCTTCACTGAAGATTACACCCTCCAATCCACAATATGAACCCCTCCTGCAAGTGCCCACTGAAAATAATGCAATATGGGGAAGAGACTATGTTGTGAATGAAATGAAACATATGGCCCAATGCCAAAATCTGCAATGAAGCTCCGTGATCTTCGTCACTGATCTCCCAAAGAAAGAATGAACTCCCCCTCTGCAAAACTAGCTCCCGAAGTGGGTGATAGTGAATCCTCACTGTAACCCCCAGCAACTCAACGTTTCTGCCAAGCTGGAAAACAATATAGCTGAAGATGGTTACCTTGGCCTCAAGCCTGGATGTGAGGAGGATGAATAACAGGTCCTCCAAATCTTCCCAATGAAGGAGAGGAAACTTCGAAATAGAAATATCCCTTTTGCTAAGCAGCACAAGCTATCCCAGTTGAACAACTGGAGAGAGCAGATCAAAATCTAAATCTTCAACATAATGAGAAATGGCTCTCCTTCCCTCTTTTATGCCAAGAGGAGGCTTCCTTTCCATGGACCCCACCCATTAGGGTTTCTCTCATCCAATAATATCCCTCCTATGAAAACTGCGTTGTCTCACTTGATGACTCACTCCCTCCATGCAGCATTGTTTGACTTGGTCAAACTGGACCTAGTCTTCTTTTATAAGCCACTTAAGTGACCCCTTTGCATATTAGGAGTGTTTATTATGCTTTTCATGGGTCCCCTTACCCATTTATTCTTTTTATTAAAAGGACAGCAAAATTAATGTTCCAATTAACTTAATGAAAATTTTGGAACATTACAGTCCTCCCCTCCCAAAGATTGCTTGTCCTCAAGAAAGTGCAAGGGTAGACTGATTCTTCTTCTCCTCTCCTGCATCACCCATGTATGATGATCACCTCCAAGAAATAGGATGCTATCACATCAATAAAGCTCCCACAACGCTCTCCTCAGCATGTAAATTAGCTACCAAGCTATCATCATGAAAAAGTGAGGTGCTCAAGAGAGTGGCAAAGTGTTGTTTAGAGGTCCTCCCAAGATATGGAGTCTGAAATGTGTTGGGAGACATTCTCCCCGTGTGTATCCTCCATCCCCAAGTAATCAACCATGCAAAATTAGTCACCTTCCAACTAGGCAACTCCGGGAAATTATCCTCCACCCTGGGCTCATGTAGAATAGCTGGGCTGGAAATCTGAACTTCGTAGGCTTCATGGCCTACACCACGTTGTCCTCTTCTCCACTTATGGTAAGTGTGGAGTGAAAGCTAAACTTGGGCTACAATAGTTCTGCCTTCAAGTGACAAGATGAATTCTAGATCTCCAAGGATCTGCAATAGTGTTGCCTTATCATGGCGACCTTATGGAGAAACAATTGCCTTATCATGGTGACCATATCATCTTACATACTCCCCTTAGAACATGTATTGCAAAAAAGTATGGAGATCTTCTCCCCCAAAGAGCACATCCCTCCAATGTGTCTCTCCTTCCTTATGATACATATGGGGCTGCTGCTGATATATGGCTGGAACATAATGATCTTCAAGAGAGACCCAAGACATCCCATCAAATCTAACACCCATGGGGTGCCTCCCCAAAAAACTCAAGCTCTCCAAATGGCTCTTCCCATTTGAAAGCAAGAGGTGTAACAGGAAATCAAGGCTGGCCCACTTGTTTTTCTGAAACATGCAATGTGAGAAGTATGGGGAACCATACTCGCTATGGGCATCCTCAAATCTTGTGCCACTCCTCCAAAGGTGCTTCCCATGTCCAACATTCTACTAGCAGAATATGGAAGCATAAATATGTGAGAGCAAGGAGGTGAAACATAACTCCACACATGGAACCAATACAGGGCATCATTGGCCTGCCTCAATATATAGTGCAACAAGTGTCCTTTCAGCCATTGACGTTGGTCAAATCCATTTATTTGTAAATAATAGATAAATAAATGATTTATTTATTATTTTAAGGATATGGTTGAGTAATAATCAAATAAATAATGATTTATTTAATTATTTATAAATGATTTAGTCAAATTTAACAAGGAATATTATTTAAATAAGGTTTAAATAATTATTCCTAGAAAATAATAAGATAAATAATGATTTATCTAATTAATTTTCCTGTTTTGGGTTAAATATGACCAGGAATATTAATTAAACTACTATTTAACTAATTATTCATTGAGGAAAAAAATGTGGATTTATTTAATATTTCCTCGTGGGGTTTCCTGTTTAGACCATAAATGTAGAAATTATATACAAGATGCATGTATATATCCAGATTCTCCTGATCTAACAATATTTATCTTCTTGCTAAATACAAAATCCTTCAACTGTTAATCTTTTACGGAAATTTAAACTCAATTGAAAACACATGAAGCAAATAAAAATAATCGCATATGGCATAGTTGTTTAATGCGAAAGCCTGAAGCTGAAAACCCTAACTATCATATATTATGTATCATGGAGATCATGAAACAATCTCATACAAAGCTTAGTACATCAAGCTCTCAGTACAATATAGATTCATTACACATTTTCATGCAAAAATTTGAATCTCTATGCACCAATTTCTTGCGTCCTGACAGCCTGCTTCCACTGTGCAATCCCTGCTGAAGAATACCTCTAAATGAATTCGAATTACGCTTTCCTTGATTGTGAAATCCTCATTGGCAACTCCAATGTGTGTGTGGTGCAATCAATGCATCACTATAGTCACAACGGATAGTCCATCTTGCCCTTTCACCTATCTCTCCATTGGGTTTTCACTAGAACTGACATGCACTATAGTTAATTGTTGTATTGTTTAGTTTATTAATGAGTTATTATTTGTGAATTAATTAACTAATTAATTCACTCCACTCTCACTAGTGTATCATTCAGTTAGACTAGATACAACTAGCTCAACTGAGTTTAACTCCATTAACTAAGTTAAACTGAATAACAACTCCATAAACTACTCTTCCAACTCTATCATAACTTTTCCACTTCAGTTCTAACTAAGTCCTCCATGCACCACTAGTTAACGCTAGGAATTTAGTAATTCCTTCAGCCCACTGATTTGACAAATCTATACACCGAAATTAAGTGCTCTAAGAGAATAAGTTGATGTTTATTGTCAGATTATTATTAAGAGCTAATAATAATCGACACTTCTATTTTTAGATCGACGATCTATAAATATACTTCTCCCAATATTCTAAAAATAGAATTTCATGTACTTTTCCAACTTGACCAACCATCCACAAATAGCATCCTACAACTTCTGAAATATGATCACCATGTCTAAAAATAGACATAGTCTAAAAATACACTTGCACCTAAAAATAGCCTATGGGCTCACTTAATGAAGGCAACTCATTTTCACTAAGCTCATCATCTTGTTGAATCTCAACACTCCCTCTCAACAAGATAGGAATTATCCTTCACCCCGATCCTACCTCTATGGTATTCAAATTTTCTCCCACCGAGCGCCTTCGCCATAATATCTGCATCCTGATCCTCTGTAGGAATGTACTGAAGCAACATGATATTCTGCTGCACACAATCTCTGATTTGATGATACCAGATATCAATATTTTTAGATCTATCATGAAACATAGGATTAATCGAGAGTTTAATGCAACTCTGATTATCACAATGTATCACTATAGGATCTAAATGTGAACCGAAAAAACAGAACAGGATCTTCCTCATCCATATAGCCTCACATGCAGCTTGAATTGTTGGCATGTATTATGCTTCTGCTGAACTGAGTGCCACGAATCTTTGCTTCCTACTATACCAAGAAACTGTTGTAGATCCGATACTGAAAACCCCTCCTGATGTGTTCTTTCTGTCCATTAGGTTTCTTGCCCAATCTGCATCCATGAAGCCATGCAAAATCACCTCATTCGTCTGTTTGTACCATAAGCCATACTCAGATGTGCCCCTGAGATACCTCAGGACATGCTTGCCTGCCTTCCAAAAGAGCTTGGTAGGCTTAACCATCACTTGTGAAAGCTGGTTCATCGCATAGCATATGTCCGATCTTGTATTAACTAAATACATGAGCAAACCCACCAACTGTTGATAAATAGTTACATCCACTACCTCTACCGATGTAGCATTCTATTTCCTCCAATTTCCTGGAAGAGGAGTATCAATAGGCTTGGAGCCTTGCATGTGAAACTTCTCTAGTATCTCCTGGGCATACCTGCCTTCAGACACAAACAGTTCACCTTCCCGCTGCCATATTTCCAATCCAAGGAAATAATGAAGGAGGCCCAAATCCTTCATCTCAAACTCTTTTGCAAGATCTGCCTTGCATGAGTGTATCAACTGATCATCACCCGTTAGTATTAAATCATCAACATAAAGAAAAATGATTAAAATCTTACATTCCACCATAATTTGGTACAGGTTTTCATCTGCCTCACTCTTGGTGAAGCCAAGTCCAGTGAAATAGCTGTCAATCCGTGTGTACCAAGCACGTGGTGCTTTCTTCAGCCCATAAAATGATTTTTTGAGCCTGCACACATGTGACTCGCTACTAAAGATATCAAATCCTTTAGGTTGCTCAATGTACACCCCTTCCTCAATGATCCCATTAAGGAACATAGTCTTCAGATCCATCTGATGAATGTGCCAACCCATCTGTGCTAAGAGAGCAAGGATGGTACTTATGGAAGAATACCGTGCGAAAAATCTTCTGCGGGAAGCCCCGGGTAACAAATATTTCCTTATACTTCTCGACGCTCCCATCAACAACTTGCTTTACCTTGTAGATCTAGCTTTATCCTACAACTAATTTTCCCATCGGCCTTGGAACAATCTCCCAAGAAATGTTTCTGACAATGGAGTCATACTCCTCCACCATGGAATCTACCCATGTGGGATCCTGCACTGCTTCTTCAAAAGAGGATGGCTCTGTCACGATACACTTGCTCATCAGAGACCATGTATCTAGTAAATTGGTCAGGTGACTGTCTCTCTCTATGCTGTGATGTAGGGAATCCTAGATTCTGTGCCGCATCAAGCTTCAGTCTCTCAGCTTCTATGGTATGCTTTCTGCCTTGTCTGATGTTTGGTTCTGTATGAGTGGACTCCTCCACTCCATGAATCTCCTCCTGTGGCTGATCCACATCTAGAGGCTCATCTTTGGGAACAAGAAGTTCCTCCTCTACATGCAACTGTAGCTCTCTCTCAAGCGACAAATTCATGGCTTTCACCTCATTGAATTTTATATCCCGTCGTACCACAGTCATCCAACTGTCTGGAAAATACACACGATAATTATGGGGTGTTTCTGTGTACCACAAAAATATCCCAACTTTTGCAGTCGACTCTAGCTTCTTCCTGGCGTCGTTTGTCACATGAATGTAAACAGATGAGCCAAAAATATTCAAATGAGAATTACCAGGTTTCTTACCAGTAAAAGCTTCTTCAGGTGTACTCATGCCAACTACTCTATGAGGACAATGGTTTTGCACATAAACCAGAATGTTGCATGCTTCCGCCCACAAGTGCATCGGTAGGCCCTGGTCATGCAACATCGCTCGTGTAGCACCCATGATCGTTCTGTTCTTCGTCTTCGCGACCCCATTCTGCTATACATTATGAGGCGCTATGAGTTCTCTTCGAATTCCTTATTTTTTATAGAATTCTTTGAATTCACCCGAGATATATTCATCATGATTATCGCTCCATAGAGCTTTCACTTGCTTCCCCGACTCCGATGCTTTAAACTCATATAACTTTGAGAATGTTTCACTCTTCTTCTGCATGAAGAATATCCAACATGGATGAGAATAATCATCAAAAAATATAACATAATACCTATTTTTTTGTTTGTTGAAGCAACCGAGAAAGGTCCACACACGTTTGTGTGAATTCTCTCAACGATCACTGAAGCACGGTTCTCCTTCTCATGAAAGGTGGTCTTCACAAACTTACCCATAGTACATCCCTTGCATTGATTTGACTGCACAAGAATACCCTTGGGAAACCCAGTAGAAATCTACTGTAAAATCTTCAAAGCACGATGGTGAAGATGGCCCAATCTCCTGTGCCATAATTCGCCCTCATCCCGGCTCACCACTTCTTCTGCTTTGCCCATCATTGCAGCGCAACTATCTACCTCATGCTTGTAGATATTCTTAACTCAAATCCCTATCCTCTTGGTTTGACCCATTGTTTTATGTCGAAGGAAGGATTTTCCCTCACTAAAAACAACAACATAACCTTTGTATTCCAACATTGCAACCGAGACCAAGTTCTTCTTCAGACCTGGAACATGCATAACATCTTTCAACAGAAATGGATTACCTGAATCCCTCTCAAAGGTAATGGTCCCATTGTCAGTCGCACTGTATCGACCATCATCGCCGATATCTATATGCATTTTAAGGTCCTTCTCCTCCAAGTCACTAAACAACTCCTTGGCTCCTGTCATATGGAAAGATGCACCATTATAAAGATACCACACCAATCGCATAGAGCTTGAAACCAAGCATGCGATCAAAGAGAAATCAAGTCCAAATTGCGAGGCTAAGGCCTCTCCAGCTACAACTCCAACAACCTTCTTGTTATTCTTCTTCTGTGGGTAGTTAGTGGCGTAATACCCATGTTCGTGACAGTGAAAACACTTCACCTTGGACAAATCTTGCTTCTTGCCTTTAGCTTTAGATTTTGAGGGAAATTTCTTCCCCTTCCCTTTCCTTGCTTTGGCAGCAAAAGAACAATTCTTTTCATCTTCATTCTTCGATGAAGAGTCATCCTTGGTACCTTGCCTTATCTCCTCCTGCACAAGATCCGACCAAAGTCGCTCCCATCTCGACAGTTTCTCCTGTCCATTGATAGAGTCTTCGTAGCTATGGCAACTCTTTGGAAGCCCAAGGAGAGCCAAGATCACCAAGTATTCATCATCGATAGTAATCCCCACACTTCCTATTTCATCCCTACAGTGGACAAACTTTGTGAGATATTTTGGAATACTGTCGCCCTTCTCCATATTTATTTTTCCGAGCTTATCTTTCAGCGCCAACTTCCTCTGGTTGTTGCTGCTTTGGAACAAATCTGTCAAAGCCTTCCACATTGAAAATGGAGTGCCTTTCCCATGAAGGCTGGACACAATATGGTCCTTCACTCCTTCTTACATAATTCTTCTTGTCTTTTCTACCTTCTTTTGCCATGCGTCAAGTAATGCAGCATCGCTAGCACTCGGCTTAGGAACATCGCTATCGATGAACTCCTTTAGTCCATTATCCTCCAGCACCTCCTCCATCCTATCCTTCCAGGCTATGTAATTCATCTGCCATCAAGGGCATACTCCAATCGCAACCCATTGGAATACATTTCAATGTATACTCAACTGTCGCACCAATAATTTTATGAAGCAAATTCGAATTGTCCACCAGCACAAACTCAAAAATTCTTCACAATTGCAATCTTCAAGAATTAACACTGCTTTGATACCATGTAGAAATTATATACAAGATGCATGTATATATCCATCTTCTCCTGATCTAACAATATCGATCTTCTTGCTAAATACGGAATCCTTCCACAGTTAATATTTTGCGGAAATTTAAACTCAATTGCAAACACATGAAGAAAATAAAAACAATTCCACATAACACAACCGTTTAATGGAAAAGCCTGAAGTTGAAAACCCAAAATATCATATATTATGTATCATGGAGATCATGTAACAATCTCATACAAATCTTAGCACATCAAGCTCTCAGTACAATATAGATTCATTACACATTGTCATGCAGAAATTTAAATCTCTATGCACCAATTTCTTGCCTACTGACAGCCTACCTCCACTACACAATCCCTGCTGAAGAATAGCTCTGAATGAATTTGAACTACCCTTGCCTTGACTGAGCGATCCTCATTTGAAACTCCAATGTGTGTGTGGTGCAATCAATGCATCACTATAGTCACAACGGATAGTCCATCTTGCCCTCTCACCTATCTCTCCACTGGGTCTCCACTGGAA
Organism: Pinus albicaulis; assembly: GCA_034641835.2. NCBI lineage: Eukaryota > Viridiplantae > Streptophyta > Pinopsida > Pinales > Pinaceae > Pinus > Pinus albicaulis. Next base: position 148,632,053 of record CM076584.1, read on the forward strand.
CTGACATGCATTGTAGTTAACTGTTGTATTGTTCAGTTGATTAATGAGTTATTATTTTTGAATTAATTAACTAATTAATTCACTCCACTCTCACTAGTGTATCATTCAGTTAGTCTAGATACAACTAGCTCAACTGCATTTAACTCCATTAAATGAGTTAAACTGAATAACAACTCCATGAACTACTCTTCCAACTCTGTCATAACTTTTCCACTTCAGTTCTAACTGAGTCCTCCATGCATGAAACACCATTAAACCCTAGGAATTGCATAATTCCTTCAGCCCACTGATTTGACAAATCTGTACACTGAAATTAAGTGCTCCAAGAGAATAAGTTGATGTTTATTGTTGGATTATTAAGAGCTAATAATAATCGACACTTCTGTTTTTAGATCGACGATCTATAAATAGACTTCGCCCAATATTCTAAAAATAGAATTTCATCTATTTTTCCAACTTGACCAACCATCCACAAATAGCATCCTGCAACTTCTGAAATATGATCACCATGTCTAATAATAGACATAGTCTAAAAATAGACTTGCACCTAAAAATATCCTAAGGGCCCACTTAGTGAAGGCGACTCATTTTCACTAAGCTCATCATCTTGTTGAATCTCAATAATGAACAACTTAATAAAGGTGGTTTACTAAGTTATTTTTCATAGTGAAAGCAATTTTACTTAGGGTAAAATTGGTCTTACATGGTGTACTTAGGTCCATCTAATAGTCACAGGTTAGATGACCAAAAAAATGGTGTAACACCAGGCCAAGTTGATTTCATTCCCTACAACTCAGTTCTAGTCCATATTTGTGTTATTTTACTGAGTTGTTGCAAGGGCAAGTTCAGTGCTCCATTTGGAGTGTTTGCTTTCCATTGAAGGGATCAACCCTTCATTGAGAGAGAATTTTGGAGGAGTTATTTTAGATCTACATCAGATTCAACCACCTCCTTCTATGTGCTTCAGTTGTAGTGCACATTCAGCCCTAGGGCTTTAGATCCATCATTTATATTTTTTGTATTTCCAGAAACCCTTCCTGGCTTGTCTAGGAAAAGTGTATGGGAGCATAGATCTCCATTTTTTTCCTTGTACGAGTATGATATTTTTAGATACATTTATTTATATGTTCCAATTGTATTATTAGTCATTAAAACTACACTGTGATTTCTTCAGCACTTTGTGTAGCAGTGTATTACTTGTTTTTGGGTGCATTTTGGCATTGGAGGATTTTTTTTCCTATCTTGAGGAGTTTGATCCCCAATATCTTGTAATTATTTATTGTTGTTATACATAATACCATGGATCTATCATTTGGCTCACATGTAATGTTTTAATACTTGTTGTTATTTCCATTATTATGAGCTATATTCCTACTTTTCCCATTGGGAATATTACAGTGGTATCAGAGCATAATCTTGGCTCATCCTATGAACACATTGCATCTATGTTATCAGAAGAATAATAAGATTCTCATAGAAAATAGAAGGCTTACATAAGAGATAAATGCAAGTGTCTATTATTTGGAGAAATATAGGGAAAGAATTTTTCAGAACTTGTTCTCCAAACTATGCATGAGCTTAAAAGAGAAATCAAGGGAATGATGAGGGAAAGACTTGAAGATCCCTCAAGAAGATTTTCACATGAAGAAAGCTCCAGTTATTCATATTATGTGTGTGAGAATTCAGCCACACAATTAGATCTACAACATGGTACAATGCCTACATTCTTGGTAAGAGAAGAAGAAGGAGGAGAAACACCAAAGGAGGAGACTTTTGGTGACTATCTCCAAGAATATGAATCTTAGTCTAGAAGATTCAAGGATCATCTAAGATTCCAAGGGATTTCTCAAATCAAAGAATATAGAAGACCCAATAACTACAATAAAAGAAGAGGGTGCATGCAACACACTTTGGGTAGATTCTTTCTACCTACTTTTGATGGGTCACTCAAGAGCACAACCAAAGCTTGGGTAAAGAAGCTAGACACATATTTCCAGCTGCATCAAGTTTCAGAAAAGGAAGCCATTAGAGTAGCAATGCTGCATCTTGAAGGTAAGACTTATTTCTGGTAGTTATTTGAATCTTCTTCACTGAATAATTCAAATATATCTACTTATGCAAAGTTCACTAGGAGGTTAGTGAAAATATTTGATTTGAAACAATTTGAAATCTCCTTAGGAGAAAAAACCAAGCCCAAGAAATTAGAACCTTTGCATGAGTTGGAAGGATCCATGAAACCAACTCCATTTTTGAACATTGTTGAGGGGGTTAAATATCTGCAACATGTTTTGCCTAGGGAAAAAGCCCCACTTCAGCAAGAAAATTCTTCTCAATAAGAAGACATGAGGATTCCTCCTTCAAGAGGGGATCAAGCCAAAGTATCTCGTAATGATGTGATATTCTCCCATGATGAGGAGAAGGAAGAAGAAGAGTTAGAGAGAGCCTCCAGCATTGTGACAGAAGGGGGAGATCTACCTCTATTTGGAGATGGTGATGAAGCAATTACTTCAACTAGAGGAGCTCTTATATCTTTGCAAGAAGTTCCAAAGGATCTTACATATGAATATCATGAGCAACATGTGTCTATGTTGATAGGCAATGAGACAAAACAATGGAGGAAGCATCTTCCAACATTGAATATTGTCTTGGAGACACACACTATGATAGATCATTCCCTTGTGATCAAGAATTTTGATAGAAATGAGATTTTGGGTGTACATGGGTTGATTACATCTGATGAAGACACCTTAGACTGTGAGATCTTGTAGAAGGTAGGAGAAGATGAGAAGGAGGGCCAACACCAAATGATTGAGAGCATATACACCCATCCTTTTTAGGAGGTTTATGCACAGAAGCAGGAGGATGATTTGCATAGTGAGGGCATGGATAAATCAATCCACTCACATATACAGCCTGCTCTAGGCCTTTATGTTTCATTACATGGAGGCATTCCAGTAGGGAGACCCCTTGATTGGAAGACAATCAAAGAGTTCTATCAACATGTTGCACCACTCATAGATCTAAGAAGAGTGTGAATAATGGGAGGTCATTGTACAATGCTAGGAGTCTTGGGTAGACTTAGGGAGGAGGGGGTCATTCTCCTAACATCATGACCACCCACTCTCATTTCATACATTGCGCTGAGAAAGGAGCAGCAAGGGAAATATTGCAGCATCCTGGTGTATGACTTTGGAATAGGAGATGTCAAAGAAGAGAGAAAAAACATGAAAAAAGCTTCACATGATAGATCAACAGTGTTGTCATTATTGAGTATTGACCCTTATTGGAGATCCCAGCTATTAGTGGAATACTCTAAGGATCTCTTTTCATGCAGAGTGCTTGATGACCAACTATCTGATGGGATATATGGAGTGGTTGACGGGGTCATCTATTTTCAGAGTATAGTCTTCTTGACTAGAGCCTCTAAGCTCAAGAAGAAGCTACTAGATGCAGGATATGAAGGGTTTCTCTCCAAACCCATTGGTTTTATAAGAGCATACCGTACTATCCTGAAGAGATTAATTTGGGAAGGCTGCAAAGAGGAGATGCACCATCATATGAGGAGATGCATGGATTATTTGGAGGATGAGGAGATACATGACTCTTTGGTATAGTTATCACAACCACTTCCCTTCTCATTAGGAGTGAGAGGAGGCCCATCTATGAGCCACCTTACTAGCTTGAACTAAGTACATGGTAGATATTGTATTTCTGTACATCATGATTCATTTACTATGTATTTGCATTTCCTTATCATACATGTGCAGGGAATTTCTCCAATATAGGGTACTCTCCCTTCTAGACTTCATGGTCTACTTGAGGCCATAAGTGGCATTGATAATGGCCACTCCCTAGGAGATCTTGGGGAGATGATACCTTATGCAAGGTATGCTCAATTTGCACCATACACCATACACCTTCTCCAAGCTTGTGAGGAGATTGGAGCAGCAAACAAGTGGTTGGAAAACCACTGATCATGCCATATTCTGATGCAATTACAAGTAAAACTACACTGGTTGCACTTAAGGGACCATTGTCCTTCTCCATTACTACATATGTCAGCTAACATGACCTTGATTGTGATCCCATATGTTTATGATGTTCTTATTTTTGTTGGGGACATGGTTGAAGGGATGACACATTGCTTGGATGTGTTCATTGGGAATGGGACTTCTCACACTTCTTCATGCTTAAAGGGGAGCATGGGACATTATGTGGCTACTACATTATATCACTTGTTTCCTTATTAAGTGAGCCATATGATTTAATTATGTCTCTGGGAGGAGCCTCTCACATGGGAGGAGTTTTCCTATGAATTACCATTTTGGAGGGTGATTTATTTTATATGGATGATAGCTTGGAGGATGGAGCTTCACATTGGGATGAGGGTTCCCTATATTTTGTAGATCTATCCTTGTAGTTTCTTGAGGAGAAGCAACATTTGGGAGGGGTGGATTGTAATATTCCTAAATTAGCATGCAACAAATTGGAATATTAAAATCTAATTTTTCTTTCTTGTTTAATGAATAAGTGGGTAAGGAAACCCATAAATCTCTTTATTATGAATAAACCACTTCTTATATGAAATGGGATCATATTTTCAACTTAATAAAGCACCCTAAGGTGTGAACAGGTGCTAGAGCATGTGGACTAGGTCATCTTTAACCAAATCAACAATGTTGTCATGGAGGAGTGGCATTCAATGAGGGACATCACAGTTCTACATGGAGACACATTGCATGGAACTAATGTCATTAATGGATGGGGCTTAAGGTTTGGAAGCTCATTTATTACAAAGAGAAGAGGATGGCAGCCATATTAAGCATGTTATGATATGCTAATTTTTTTATTATATGGTCTATTTAGACAATAAGATTTCTTTGGCTGTTTAGCTAAGATTGCGGTGTTTTTTAGCACCGGGTGTTCCTAATTGGGAATCAAACCTCTTTCCTTGAAAGGCCTCTTGGAAGAGCTTTGTGCTACATTTTCACATTCAGGTTTTAGCCCAAGCTTCAGTCTTGTGGTACAACGCGTTTTTTGTTGAGAGATGTGCTGAGTTAGAGGGTGCAGCAGTGGAAGATCTCGTTGGGTGTTTTATGAGCTAGTTTTTTAGTGGAGGAAGGTTTCCTTCCATTAGGAGGTCAATAAAGGAGAACCTTGGGATTATTTGATATATTTTGCACTAGTCCAAGTTGATTTTATCTCATACGGTGCAGTTCTAGTCTAGATCTATGTTATTTTAGTGAGTTGTTGCAGGGGAAAGTCCAATGCTCCATTTGGAGTGGTTGTTTTCCATTGAAGGGATCAACCCTTCATTGAGAGAGACTTTTGGAGGAGTTCTTTTAGACCTACATCAGATTCAGCCACCTCCTTCTATGTGCTTTAGCTATAGTGCATCTTCAGCCCTAGGGCTTTAGATCCATCATTTATATTTTGTCTATTTTCAGAAACCCTTCCTGGGTTGTCTAAGAAAAGTGTATGGGAGCATAGATCTCCATTTTTGGCCTTGTATGAAAATGATATTTTCATATCCATTTATTTATATGTTCCATCTACAGTATTAGTCATTAAAACTATGTCGTGCTTGCTTCAGTACTTTGTGTAGTAGTGTATTACTTGTTTTTGGGTGCATTTTGGCATTAGAGGTTTCGTTTGCCTATCTTGAGGGGCTTGATCCCCAAGATCTTGTACTTATTTATTGTTGTTAGACATAATACCATGGATATATAATTTTGCTCACATGTAATGTGTTAATACTTGCTATTATTTCCATTATTATGAGATATATTCCTTCTTTTCCCATTTGGGAATATTTCATATTTAATATGTGGTGCTTATGGCCCCAGGGATATAGTTCAAAGAAGCGCCCAAGTCTCAGTTTTATAACGGTTTTGGATGTTATTGTGAAGATGGGTTTTTAGGCTAAATATAATCAAACAAAAGGCATTGCGAGGCATATTTTTAGAAGAGCCTTCTGACTATACGTAAAGACCTTTGGGTGATGATTTAAGGCCTTCATGCTAACCTCAAAGTAAAGGTTTGTGGGATAAAACAATAAAGCACTATGACTATAAATGAAATGAACGGGTCAATATCTAGAAATGTTAATGAAGCCAATGGTGATTTCCGAAAGCTCTGGTTTGAGACAGAGAGGAATCAAGTGTTCATAATGAATTAATGAAGCTTGGATCAAACAAGAATAGGTATACTTTGATATTCCATAAACTCTATGAAGAATTAAATGGAAGATATTGCTAGGAGAAAAAGATATAATTACAGATCAAGTATTTCATGCCCTAGGTACATGTTGAGCCTACGATCAATTAATAAGAAGAAACGATCAAAAGCCCATTTTTATTGTTTACGTTTTTAAAGTGTCCAAGTAATTTTGATGAAAAAACCGAATGGATAACCTTGTTGTGGTTATGATATTGATCAGGAAGACCTATCTTATGAAGTATGGGAATCCATGTAGGATTATGCACTTAGGAAACATGAATGACAAATAAGGCTGCATCATTCCGGGTGAAACAATAGAACAAAACCAAGGATTTCAGTTGTGAAAATAGGGGGAAATGCATTGAAGTTGAGAGATCTAATTGGATATATTTATTGGTGAGAATTGCTGAGGAGAGAGGCGAAGAGTGTTGATGATATTGTGAGAGGCCGAGAGATCCTTTCAAAAGAGGGGCCATGAGATGAGGGTATGTTGTTGTAGAATGACCAGATTAGAGTGTTGCAAAGAGGGTTGAGAATGAGTGAATTCTACTGAGTAGAACCGAGGGCTGAATGTAGAAGATAATAGAAAGTTAAGTGGATGAAGGAAAATTTGAAAACATCCAGAGTGGCTACCAATTAAAATGATCCTTAAGTTCCTTAATGAGTGTGGATTGGAGCCTACATATAGGGAATTGGTGCTTCCATCTCATTAGATGTCTTAGTATAGCTTGGGGGTTGGTGCCTCATGAAAGTTGGTGCTTGCATAAATCCAAGGAGATTCAAGTTCATTCCTGAAACAAATCCATGAAGTTGGTGCTTTAATTCATTATTTTGGTAATGTAATCAGGTGTCTGCAGGAGAAGGGAATTGGGGCTTCTTGTTAGTGGGTGTTACCAAACAATCCAAGGGATTTGGTGCCTCCTCTGAGTGGTGTCTCACAAAAATAAATTGGTGTAATAGAGTAGGTGCCCATGTTTAAATAAAATAAAAATAAGCTTTGGTGGTTTTTCCCCTAGAAGGGTTTCCACATTAAATCCTCCATGTCATATGTGCTTGTTTCTCATGGTGTATGCATTTATGTCTTGATTTTATATTTTTGGAATATGATATGTTGTTGATGATTATATGGATGGTTGCTGAGTTTTAATGTTGAATAATAGAAAGGTAAAATTAACCTTAATACTAATTCATCCCCCCCTCAGTACTAACATTATTTACCAATAGTTCCATATACCATTAGAATGTATCAGAATAATATTTTGAATTATATATCATATTCACCCATTTGAATGATTTATCTAAAAAATATTTCCAACAATATTGGGTATCCAAAAAATATTTCCAACAATCTTCATTGTTCAATATTTATCTTGGACATCCATAGTCTTCCCTATCTTTAATATTAATTGCAGAATTCCACGGATTATCCATAGTATCGAAAAACATTGGTCGACATTTCGAATCCCAACGGGGATCCATCTTTAGGACAAGATGAGAATAAAGAGTGAAAGAATGACACACAGGTTAAGGTTATAAATAGTGGAGCCCCATTGGGATTCGAAATGTTAAATGGTCATCATTCACTATTTATAACCTTAACCTATGTGTCCTTATTTCACTCCTCATTCTCATCTTGTCCTGAAGATGGATCCCCGTTGGGATTCAAAACTTCGGCCAATATTTTTCGATACTGTGGATAATCCGGAGAATTCTGCAATTAATGAAAACCACAGAAGCCTAAAAACCATAATTTAATATTAATTTCAATAATATTTCAAACAATCTTCCCCTTTTTCATTGATGGAAACCCTTATTGACATTTTCAATAATATTTTATCACTTCATTCGTCTACAACTCTCTTTCTATTTGCAATTCTTCTTCTATGTACAACTCTCTTTATGTTTGTAATTATTCCTTTGTATGAAACTTCTCCTCTATATGCAACTTCTTTCAATTCCTCTAACACTTTGGAGTTTGAAAAATACAATTGAACAATTTGTGTAGTTTTTTTCTTGGACTCAACATTTAATTTTCTACAAATTGAATATGGCATCACATTTTAATATGCCCCTAAATCTGTGAGACAATTGTGTACTTTTGTGTTATAAATTGGAAATGCCAATAAATGGACTAGTGTGCTCGAGTGACACTCTTCTCGTATGAGTGATGCATTAGCATTTCATTTGTTTTGGAATGAATAATTGGTTGGTGCATTATTTTCAGGATTATTAAAACCTATAGCTTGGAGAAATTTATTTTTTCTATTGTGTTAATATGAATTATTTGTATGCTAAAATGTTTTCAGTAGTGTTCTTCATGTCTTCAACTAGAGTATATTTTAGTTTATTAGAAACTATACTAAATTTAATTACACTTTCAAATTGATTTATTACTTGTAGAAGTTCTTTTTAGAGGACAAGAATTTGAAGAAGACAATGAATTGAATGGGGGGGCTTCTTGTTCGAGCAATGAAATTTTCTTTAATCACTTCCTCATTTTCATAAATTATATCACTATAAAAGTCCTAGGTAATATTAATTGATGGTTTAGGGATTTATTTGTCTTAAAATTCTTTATTATTAAATTGGTTTTCTTCTCCTTCATCTATATCGACAAAAACTTTAAACATGTTTACAAGCTCTAAGAAAGTCCTTTCTAAAATATTTGCATTATGGGCTCAGTAGAAATTATCTTAAGAAAATTCCTCAACATGAATTTATTTTTCAGAAGGGTTTTGGGATGGAGGCATTGGAGTGTTCATTTTAAAATTAGCTCTCCTTCCTATAAGAATTACCTTTTCCTAAGCTCTTTTTGAGATCAATTATTTTATAATAATGTTTTTTTAATGATTGTTTGTAAACTTTACATATCTACTTTATATTTTTTATAATAAATAGCATTAGTTGTTGTGGTAGTTTTCTATGCACTAAGAAAACATATTTTTTTCATTTACTATAGACTTAGAATAAATACTATGCATTTCCCTTTCCACTATTAGAGTTTCTTTAAAAGTGTCGACTAAACTAGTGTTTCTTGCTCTTTATACAAATATAGTAATTGATGATGTCACACCAATAGTATAAAATTATAATATTACATAGGTTTTTTATATTTGAGTATTTTGGTAATTTATTTAATAAAATCAAGAATCTATGTTTGAATTCCTAGATATTTTCCTTAGGATTCCTTTTTATTCTAGAGAATTCTAAAACTACAATTGCTAGTGTTTTATATTTACCAACCTTTTTAAGAAACACATTTTCCTATCCATTCAAATTCATAATTGAACCTTGGGGAAGTGAAAATTACCATGTATATTATTTTCCTTCAAATTTAAGCTAAAAGAGTCTATGATTAGTCAATTTAATTATCTTAAATTGCTATCATAAATTATTGATGGGAGTAGGTAATCTTGTGAAGTGAAAATGCACTATATATGCTAGAAGCCTTTCTTAATTTATTTTGGTGATTTTATATGTGAAAGTTTTTTTTGTAAATATTTTTATTCCAGATGCTCTTGAATGAATTTACGAGACAAAATTATGAAAAACAAACTAAATCCAACTTTAACTAAGTCCTAGAAATTGAAATGACAAATCTTGTTTATAGCTAACGATTAATTCTGAGAAGAACTACAATTCTAAAACCAAAAAGAAATTCTAATTTTTATGTCTTTCTGAAAATTTAATGTGAATGAAACTTATCCCAAAGAATTAGTAAAAACTATTTTATGCTGAGAAAATAAATCACTGTTTATGAACTAAAAATATTTAAGCTCATAGGATAGAATTGATTTAAAACTTGTAGAAAACTTAATCGATGATAAACTTATCTATTCCAAGCTCTTATGATGAAATATCTCTATGTTTTAACCATATAATAAATGAATCTATTTAAATGAAAGAAAAAGAGCATCTAATTAACATAATGGCATTCTGTAAATGGTGATAACAAATAAATGAAATAACAATGGTCATCTAAATCTTCAACACTGTTAAAATAAAGAAATAATTGCAATGAAAATGATAATGAAAGCAGAGCATGTATCTACACTTTGACACACTGTAAACGCATAATAATTAAGCTATGAAATACAAGTTAAATTAAATAATAAAAATGAAATGAAACCTATTCTATTGTAGGGGCCCTCCACAACATATGGCTTGAATCTACTCTTTACTAACTATGCATTAGAACTCCAAAATGCTTCTTCATTCGATTAAAGAAATAAAAACAGATTTTAAGGATATCCCCGTCTTGCAATAATTCATACTATGTACACAATTACTTTGACTGGTATTTATAAAAGTCTGTCATTAAATGTTCCGAGGCTTTTACACCTTATAAGACTAAGAAAATTTTATCTGCAATTCTAAACAGAAATAAGAATTTCATGGCTTCACGATTTGCTACATGGCATAGCAGATCGTGAAGCTTCATACTTTCTCACTCGCTTGTTCCAACTCTTGGTTGACCACTCCTTTGACTATATTTTGGCGATCTCTTGCTTGATTCTGGACAGATGGATAGGATAGGATGCATTACTGGATCATATTTTAGCTTCCCATATGTTCCGCTACTCCATTATTACCTTAGAACTTTTCTAACCATGATGGTGGCTACAGAAACAGAGTTTGGTTGCAGAATTGCATTAATTCCATAGCTAAATACAAATTTCATTCTAATAATAAGGAACAAATGAAAATATGAAAAATAGATAATTTAGATACCTTACCAAGTCAAAATGTGCATTTCAACACTTATTTGATCTCATGGTGTTGTCAAAAAGAAGGAAAGATAGTGAAAATGAATGTCAAAATTGAGGCAGCCTTGAGGCTCTACATTCCCCCATGAGGAGACCATTGCATGTCCTCAGGCAAAAACAAAAAATTGTGAGTCTTATGATGTTATTGCATTTTCCCTGAGACCTTTTCTAAAACATCTAATTTGAGCTTCTTTTCCTTCCTTGTGGTTACAACTACCCTTGTATTTCTCATTAGAAGTTTATATTTCAGGTTTATGACCTACTTGCTTAGCTGTTTATTCTTCTTTTTTAACTTTTTGTTCTTCTTGAACCATCAACCCAGATGTAGAGGAGTATTGTCATTTATGGTTTTCTCAAACTGCCTCTGCAACTTCAAGGATTCATTTTCATGTTTAATATGTATGTTTAGTGTCTCTAGTTCAGATATCTCTTGTTTCAAAGTATTCACAACTAGAGGTTCTTCTGGACTATGAGGCCGATCTTCAAAAACTGATGTCTTTCATGCATCTATCTTCTCCAAAGACTCAATATAATCATAAATTTCCTACTTCACTAGGTCAATTTTTGGATTTCTTTGACTTGAAATCTGAGTGGGTGAAATAGCAATGGGTGATGAAACCCTGGGTTCCTCTTCTAGATCAACAAATTATGTTTCTTTCAATGATGGTTCGTTTGTTGTCTTTCTGAGTCTGGAGCTTCTTCATATTGTTTGAGGAGGATTTTGAATTTTGGCCTTGCTTTTAAGATATTTTGCATTTATTGATTTACCCTTCCCTTTTATGATATAATCCTTCTTTTTATCAGTTTTCTTATTAAATTTTCCCAAAAGTTTTGGAATGGGGATTTCATCCTCTGATTGTTCTTGAAGTGGTTATTTATTTTCAAATTTTCATTTTCTTCCTATTTTTCCCTTGCTACAACTAACTTGTTCTTGGTCTCCTTCTTGGAAATGGTTCGGAATTAGGAATTTTTCCGAAGTGTCCCCTAGGCTTTTAAGGTGAAATTCAATGAGAATTTTTATTAACCCATTATGATACATTCTATTGTCTATAAACTGAATTTTCTTTTGAACAATTCTTGCCATTTTCTTCAAGCTGTGCAATAAAAAGTATGGAAGGTTTATTTCAATATCTTCAATAAAATCCATTAATAACATATTATGGTAAAAGAACATGCATCCGATCCTTCCCTCACAGGTAATGAATTTCTAGATTATCAATAAAAAAATTCTCCATTTTACTCTAAGAGTTGTGCTAGGAATTCAGTTTTTAAAGATGTTAGTATCCATACCTTGGTTTTTAAGAAATATTTTCCATCCTTCACCTTCAATTCCTCTATTTTTAAACCATATTTCTCCTGTCTTTGGTAATCCGGTGGCTTCAGATATGAAAGACTCTATTATGGAAAACTTGATATACACGATTTCGACCTCCACTCCATCAAATGCTCTAGCAAAAGATTTGGTAATCCTCTTATGAAACCCTTCAATTTTTTCCACAAAACTGAGCTAGTGTGCTCTCTGTAACATTTCCTTTACGTGTGGGTAACCTTCTATAAGTTTTCTCCCTTCAGGTACTGTTGTCACAATTACTCCCATGGCTGCCATGAATCTTTACCTTAAAAATGCCTCATTGACAGGGTAGACTGAGGGTTTCAGTATGAGTTAGGAGCATAAGTCAATTATGTTGTGAAATGGATGATATGTAAGGATAAATTAGTGAATGAGTGAGGCTTCAGAACTATCAAGAGTGTGAGTGAAGTTTAATAAAAAGTTATCGTTAAAGTATGAGTTGGATTATTTCACCAATGAGATCGTGATTTAATGTTGGAGTGGTCATGTAAATGATGAGGGTTTAGTGGTGGAGTGTGAGATTTGATTTCGACATGATCAACTCTTTTAATGATGTTTTTGAGTTGGTGGGATAAAATGATCATCTAATTCACATGTCAATGTTTTCATCCTTATTATTAAACAAAATATTTATTTTTTCCTTAAATTTTCATGTTGCTAAGCTTCAATTGTTTCTCTTTGTCTTGTCTTCAAGTATTCTTCAGTGTATTTTTAAACAATGTCGGTCAAAAAGGACATTTATATCTGAGTTACAGAAAACCATTAGAGCTTCAGAATTACATTAATTCTATAGCTATATTTTTATTTTCTGAAAAAAGGGGATGCAAAGAATTGGAATTTTTAGAACAAGAATAAAGAAAAGGTAAGGTGCCAAAAAAAGAACTTTTGGTTTTCACCCTATATTTTCTATATAATTATGCCAATCAATGATTGGTTTTCATACTTATACCAATTTTTGTTATTTTTTTAAAATTATATATATATATATATATATAGATACATATATTACTTTTTCTTATTTTTTTTTAATTTGAAAAAAATGAAATAAGAATTCTAAGTTGCGAAAGAAGAAGAATTCTTCTTAACCAAATTTATATCAACATTATATTGAAAAATCTTAACAAATTCCTATTTTTTCATTGGCTTGTGGTAGATCATTAGTCGATGTCCATTTACAAGGAGGGGAAATTTTTCTTGATCAATAGTTCTAATCTTGATTGCTCCATTATCGAAGACTCTCTCAATCTCAGATGGCCCAAGCCAATGAGTTTGGAATTTCCCTTGAAAGTCTTTGAACTTTGAATCAAAGATAAGTGCCCAGTCTCCAACTTGAAATTTTCTTTCCTTGATGTATTTATCATGCCATCTAGATATTTTTTGTTAAACTATGCTGGTCTTTTGAATTGCATCTTGTCTTATTTCATCAAGCTCATTGAGTTGTTCCATTCTATGCCTTTGTGCTTTTGACAAGTCAAGTCCTAGTTTTACTTCTGTCTTGGATGTTTTTATTTGGAACTCTATTGGAAACAAGAATTTATTCTGATAAACAAGTTCATAGGGAGTATGTCCTATTGTACTTTTGCATGTGGTATGGTAGGCCCATAAAGCTCCTGGAATCTTTTCTACCCAATCCCTTCTATGAAAATGTACATTCTTTTTTAGAATTTCTTCAATCACCTTATTAGTGGAATATACTTGTCCATTTTCCTATGGATGATATGTAGTGGAATTTCTATGCTTGATTTTATATTCTTCCATGATCTTCTACATCATTCTAGATGTAAATTGAGTTCCTTGATCTCTCACAATTTCCCTTGGGACACCAAAATTAGTAAAAACATCCTAAAAAAAATGAAACTACAAAATTTTCATTAGCAAATGAGAGTTCTTTAGCTTCTACCCATTTAGTGAAATAATCAATGCACACAGGAATATACACCTTTTGTGATGATGGTAGATTTATTGGTCCAAAAAAATCCAGAGCCCATTTTTCAAAGGGTTCAATAAGTATCTGTGGTTGTAAAGGAATTTCATCTAAAGGAATAGGTTTCCCCATTCTCTGACAACTATCACATCTCTTAACATATTCCTTGGCATCCTTGAAAATGGAAGGCCAATAATATCCTAAGAGAAGGAATTTGTAGGTAGTTATCTTGTCAGCGAAGTTTTCTCCACATGGCTCATCATGACATGCTTTTAGTATCTCAGGTATTTCGTCTTCTTGTACACATCTTTGAATGATGAGATCTGGACCTGTCTTGCACAATTCTTCATTTACCAATGAATAAGATGCACTCATTTGAATAATTTTCCTCTTTTCTCTAGGAAAAAAATATGATGGTGGCTTTCTTGTAGATAAATAATTAGAAATGCCTGAAAAGCATGGATATTTAGTAGATATTGAAAAAATATATTCATCAGGAAAACTATCTTCTACTGGTGTATCATTGTAATCATTTTGAATTCTAGAAAAAAAATCGGCAATTGTGTTTTGTTTTCTAGGTCGATCTAAAATGGTGATATTGTATTCTTGCAATAATAGTAACTATATTGTGATTATCCCATTAGTAACTAATTTATTCATTATATATCTAATTGTAGAATGATCCCTGTGAATGAAAGTTTCATATCCAATGATGTAACGTATAATTTTTTTAATGGCATGGACAATAGCTAGAAACTCCTTTTCGGTAACAGTATAATTCAACTTTGCTGGAGTCAAATTTTTACTTGTATAATAAATTGCATAAGGAGTCAAGTCCTTTTGTCCCAATACAACTCCTAGATTTGTTTATGAAGCATCAATTGTAGTATGAAAAGGAAATTTCCAGTTTCCTCCTCTTAGGATGGGTGCTTCATAAATATTTTCCTTCAAAGTTTCAGATGCCTCTTGCCACTCAGGATTCCAAATAAATTTACAATCCTTTGTAAGAAATTTTAAGAGTGGAGATGCAATATTTGTGAGGTTTTATATTAATCTTCTATAGTATTCCGTAAAACCAAGAAAAATCCTAACATATTTTTGACAACTTGGGATTGCTAATTTGGAAATAACTTCAACTTTAGATGAGTCCACCTTAATTCCATTTCCTGAAATATGGTGTCCTGAAACAATTCCTTCAGTAAACATCATAAAACACTTTTCATGACTTAGTGAGAGATTTTCTTCCTTACATCTTATGAGAATTTTTTCGAAATTTTCAAGGGATTCTTCAAAATAATTTCCATAGACTGTAAAATCATACATATACAGATCCACCCAATTATGAATTAAATTAGAGAAAATACCCAATACTGCTCTTTGGAATGTTTCAGATGCATTGCATAATCTAAACGGAAGCACTCGGTAAGAATATGTTCTGCATGGACGGGTAAAAGTGGTTTTGTCTTGATCTTCTCGTTCTACCTGAATTTGATTATACCCACTAAAACCATAAAAAAATAAAAAATATTTATTCCATGCTAATGTATCCAAAACTTGATCTATGAAAGGTAATGGAAAATGATGTTTTAAAGTGGCCTTGTTCAATTCCCTATAATCAATGCACACTATTGACTTTCCATTTTTTTTAGGAACAATTACTTAATGTAATGTTCCCAAATTTGCACATAGCAATTTGGAACATTAGATTTTGCTACTTTCACCTAGGAGAGGAATAAATGGGGAAGGAGGCCCATGAACAATAAAAATAGGAATAAATTCCACTTTAGTAAGGAAGGAGATCACCTTAGGAGTTGGATTTACACTTCCAAGCATGAACAAGGACAAATTGGATGAGGAGATAGTCAAGTTTGACTAAGTCAACTTGCATTCTTGAGGAGGAAGAAAACACTCAAGTAAAACAGTTTAATGTGAACAAGGATCAGCCTAAACACACATATGCAAACTAGATTGAAGATAACTAGTGTGAAAGAGGCATTGGAGGTGGATTAATTGACCAAGTCAACAGCGCAGCCACAAGAGGAGGGAAGCAAGCTAGGGCAGCGCAGTTTTTAAAGGGGAAGCTTCATGAAGAAGTCACCTCAACATTGTGTGGGGTCTGGGGTGAGGAGGCTCACCAGAGATAAAAGGAAGGCATAACATCAAAGGAGATTCATTCATGTATTCATGCATTTTTCCAGAAACCTTGCCGAGAGTTTTGTCTCTACTATATAAGTATTTAAACTTCCATTTATTTGATGTGTGGTTAATTTAAACTCTATATCAGACTTATTTAATTATTTTCTACATAAAACCTCTGAAAAAGACGTTGTGGAAGCTTCAAAAAAGTCTGCATTAGCCAAGTCATGGGGTTTGGGCCTTTTTGAGCTGCACCAGGATCGAGAGATCTGTTTAACTTAGTAAAAAATATTTGTTTCAGAATCTTTTCTAGGTGGGAGTCCAACATAGAATAAGATAAAGTATCCAACCATTATTTTCTCTTAATATTACGCTGTCTATTGGGAATAACATTTTTGGGGCTGAAATAACTGATTTTCCCCACTTTTTTTGTTATCATGAACTGAAATCTAAATTGTTGTTGTAGCTTTCATTGATGTATATGTGCTTCTCATACATATTTTAAGCTTATTCATCATTGCAAGACCGCAATACAATTTATGTATTGTTGAATCCCTCAATTGGGATATTATAGTGGTATCAGAGCTTCGAACTTGGCCCAGCCTGTGGAAGTTTGAATTACAGAGACAAAAGAGATAAAAATGATGGAGAGGATGAGATTACTCTCATCCATTTTAAGATCCAAGAAGAAAGAATAAGATAAATGCATTGAAACTCCAATAGGGTTTCAAGGAGGAGAGAGTTACAGTGAGACCTCTAGAAGGTTTCAAGAAGCAGAAGAAGATGCATGCACTTCCTGTTCTCATAGAGGAAGTGGAAAGCAAGGAGATCATTTAGAGCATGAAATCCTAAATGGATATTTGGTAGAATACAAGTGCCAACCTAGGGCTTTCAAAGAGACCCTAGATTTTCCTCAGTTTCTTCAACGAAGAGAAGAGGAAAGATTTTGCAGCAAAGGAGAAATCAAAGGCAATAGATTTCTATTGTCTATATTTTATTTGTCAACTACATCAAGAGCTTGGGCAAGAAATATCGATGCATTCTTCATAATTCATCCAGTGGAAGAAAGGGAGGCAACAGAAGTTGCAGCGCTGCACCTGGAGGGTGAAACCAATGCTTGGTGGTGCAGTCACTTAAGCCACACAAGGGTGGCTTCTTTTTCTGATTTCACTCAAGAACCGATCAGAACCTTTGATGAGGAAATATCAGAGGAGAGAAGACCCACACCACCATGGGAGGAGGCAAGTACCAGCGCTGTCAGGCCCTGGAGAGAGCAACCTTCTACACCACTAGTTGAATCAGCCAACACATTGAAGAGAGGACCTATTGCAGCCATAGAAGATGTCCCAAAGGCTCACAAAGGTATGCATAAGTTTCCATGCCTTAACATTTCAGAATTTTTTATGGAAAGGGTTGGAGATTTGTTTGCATATGGCCTAGGATCAAACATTGTTGCCATGGAAGAGCAGCAAAATTGCACTGCGTTGTGCAAGCTTAAATGTTTCAAGGAGAAAATGAACCATCATCTTCATAGACCCCTGTTGAGTTGCACAAAACCCTTGAGGTTGAAGTGTGAATTCTTGGAGGATGGATTGAACCTTGCTCCAAGCAGGTTCATGCAGAGTCAAATGTGCATCTGGGAGTTGATGAATGAGATAGCCAAAACATCCCGGAGGAGGGTTACAGTGCTGTCAAGAGGTAGCAGCAAGGAGGATTTGCCTTCAGGCCACTTGGATCCTTATGGGATCAAGATGATCATCGGTGAGAGATCTTCTCTAGAAGGTCTCCAAGGAAATGCATTTCAGCATCCCATAGAGTGCAAGGAGGAAATTATGATATGGGAGGGTGGTAATCTCTTTTGGAGAAGTGCTAAGATGGAGAATGACAGAAGACATCCATCGGTGGATAAGTGGATGTGGACAGAGAGCAAGAAGCTGGAAAGTTACTTGTAACTCTATGATTCTGGGCAGCAGGAGGAAAAACATCGTTGGCTACTTTTGAGAGAGTTTGACCATCATGAGACATATCCTTCTTCCAAAGGTATGAGGGAGGAGATTACTTGGCAGGGTACTTGCATCATATGGAAAGGAGTGGGAGAACATTATAATGATATGATCTTTTCACCACATGGACTATATGATGGAGGTATGATGAGGCAGAAAAGACATTTGTTGCTATGGAGGATTGAGGGAGGGCAAGCACAGAGTTGCTCTCACTTTTTGCATGGTGTTGCAATGGGAGGAGATGGCAACATTATGAGAAGGGTATTTGACATTGAACATGTCACAGATTGGATTTATGAGTTGGCAGGAGCCTATTTTCATAGGCCAACAACGCTGTCACTTTGGAGCATGAGCTTGTTGATGAGGTGTTCCCAGGATCACTTCACATTTGATGCACTTGGTGAGCATAGAGGAGGTGAGATTGGTAGAGTGATGGATGGACACATTAGCTACGGTGATATGTTCTCCTTGACTTCGATTCCCAAGCATGAGAAGGAGGATTTTCATGCAGCATGTGGTTCATTCCTCTTCATATGGGTATGTCATGCCACCATGGAGGATTCATATATGGATCTTGACAACATCTTTCTTCCATCACATGGTAAGAATTATGTTTATGCATTTATTGAATGTTCGATACAATATTTTCATACTCTTACCTTTTTCGGGCGGTGAATTGCTCTAAAAAGGGGAAAATTTTTCTTTAGGCTTGATGGCCTATTTTTTACCAACTATCATGATGGAGACAACCATCCAATGTATGATCCAGGGTAAGTATATGGTTGCTTCTTGTGTGCTCAATTGACATATTCAGCCATCTACTATTTATTAGTGGGTGTGATGACTTATATAGCAAACCATTTGTCAAGAGACAACTTTCCATACCATTTTCTGAAGCTGCAGTGGGGTGGACTGCGCTGTGACCACTTGGGAGACTATTGGTACCTTCCAGCACCACATAAAACCTTCAGTATTTCTCTCATTATGATTTTGATCATGATCCTACTTTATGATATTATTCCTACCTATATGAGGAGCATGATTGGAGGAAGAACACATGGAGTGGATGTGTTCTTGGGGGAGGATCATCCCCAAACTTTCTGCATTGCATGCTCTAAGGGTAGCATGGAAAAATACATGGCCTCTATAGCAAAACCTTTATTTCTGTATGAGGAGGGCCATGAGATGGATGGGAGGTTCTATGATGATGATTTCTTATCCATCATGTATGAGATGGTTTGGGCCAGCTTGATTCACAGCGCTGGGAGAGGGTCCTTTGGAGGTCTAGCTTCCTTCTTGCCATTTGAGGCCAACATGATGGCAGCCCAAGATTAGTAAATCCTTTACACTTGTCTTAAGTGGAGAGGAAAGCAGCACGGGTTAGGCTACTATTTCTAACATCATCATAATTTTAGCCCACCTACTTTGCCGGAGCTTCAGGTGGAGGATGATTTGCGTGAGTTACCATTTTGGAGGGTGACTCATTTTGTTTGGTTGATAGCTTGGGGGAGGAGAGATTCAAATGGGGATGATGAGTCCCAATCCATATCAGCCCCATGTTTCAAAAGGATCTTCAAACAACCCATTGTTGCTTCCATGGATCTCTACAGTTACATAATGTTAGCTATTTAGATAGCTTACACACTCGGGCGAGGCAACTTGGAGATATATTGATGATACAACATCTTGATCCTTGGAGGATTGCATCATATGAGGTTGCTACATGGGAGGAGAGGATACTCTTCAGTCTTATCCTTGCATTTGCTTGGGGACAAGCAACATTTGGGAGGGGAGGACTCTAACGTTCCCAAATTTGCACATAGCAATTTGGGACATTAGATTTTGCTACTTTCACCTAGGAGAGGAATAAATGGGGAAGGAGGCCCATGAACAATAAAAATATGAATAAATTCCACCTTATTAAGGAAGGAGATCACCTTAGGAGCTATATTTACACTTCCAAGTGTGAATAAGGACAAATTGGATGAGGACATAGTCAAGTTTGACTAAGTCAACATGCATTCTTGAGGAGGAAGAAAACACTCAAGTAAACTAGTTCAATGTGAACAAGGATCATCATAAACACACATATGAAAAATATATTGAAGATCCCTAGTGCGAAAGAGGCATTGGAGGTGGATTAGTTGACGAAGTCAACAACGCAAACACAAGTGGAGGGAAGCACGCTAGGGCAGCACAGTTTTGAAAGGGGAAGCTTCATGAAGAAGTCACCTCAACATTGTGTGGGGTCTAGGGTGAGGAGGCTAAGCAAAGATAAAATGAAGGCATAGCATCAAAGGAGATTCATTCATGTATTCATGCATTTTTCCGGAAACCTTGTCGGGAGTCTTGTCTCTACTATATAAGTCTTTAAACTTCCATTTCTTTGCTGTGTGGTTAATGTAAAATCTATATCAGACTTATTTCATTATTTTCTACATAAAACCTCTGAAAAATATGTTGTGCAAGCTTCATCAAAGTCTGCATTAGCTAAGTCATGGGGTTTGAGCCTTTTTGAGCTGCACCGGGACCGGGAGATCTGTTTAACTTAGTAAAACAGATTTGTTTCAGATTATTTTTTGGGTGGGAGTCCAAAATAGCATAAGATAAAGTATCCAACCTTTATTTTCCCTTAATATTATGCTTTCCATTGGGAATAACGTTTTTGGGGCTGAAATAGCTGATCTTCCCCACTTTTTTTTAATCATGAACTGAAATCTAAATTGTTGTTGTAGCTGTCATTGATGTATATGTGCTTCTCATACATATTTTAAGCTTATTCATCATTGCAAGACCACAATATAGTTTATGTATTGTTGAATCCCTGAATTGGGATATTACACTTAAGGTGAAACCCATTGATTGTCTGATATTTGATAAATAAAATTTACATTTAACAGTTTTTGTAGTTCCTCCTTTACGATTTCCCTTAAGCTTGGATTCATTCTTCTCTGAGGTTGTCAGATTGGTCTGGAATTATCCTCAATATATATGTCATGTATGCAAGTTTCAAGGTTAATTCCTTTCATGTCAGTGTATTCAAAAATTTTGGGAAATGATAGTTGAGAAATGTCTCCTTTTCCCATCATGTTAAGGATATCTATCCATTCATACCTAATGGCTTTCAATAGTAGAGCCTTTAAAGTATCTTCATCCTAATTTTCCATCTTAGCCCTTTTTAGATTATAACTGATTCTTCCAATCAAATCCTCCATGTTTTCATCTTCTCTCTAGATCATCTTAAAAAATTCATCTTTCGATTATAAGGTGTGCAATAATCCTTGTATTTTTACAAGAATTCATTCTTCATGTCTTCTCATGTCCTAATAGAATGTGTTATTAAGCCCATAAACCATTTTAATGTTGCATCCTTGAGAGTTGCTGGAAACAATTTAAGTTTTGAGAATCAAGTAAGTAGTAACATTATCTACATAAAAATTCAAATTCAAAAAGAAATGTTTCAGGATCTTCACTTCTTAATCCACGAAAAATAGGAAATACAAAGGGTGAGATATTTTGCATTGTGCCAATAATATCTTCATCAAGTATACGAAATCCAACAGGATCTGGATCATTTTTTTCCCTCTCTTCTCCCTTACCCCCTCTACCTTCTCCTCTTCCTCTTCCTCCATCTCTTCCTATACCTCTACCTCGACCTCCAATCCTATATCCACCTCCTCCTAGTCTTAATTGTTCATCATTCATGTTTTGTACTCCTTCTCCTTCTCCAGCCATTGTAGATTCTTCAGAATTGATATAGGATTCTAGGTTTGGATTTGTTTGTTCCTCTTCTGACTCTTCTGGTTCTTATATTAATGGTATATTAAATAATATTTCTTCTTCTTCTTCCTCACTCAGAATTTGTAGCTCTTGGGCTAAAATTTGTTCTCCAATAGAGGTTAGAAAGACTACTCCTTCTGTTGGGGATGTGGGATCTTGTTCTTCCACAACTGCTTCAGTTGATGAAGTTGGTGAATCTCTATGTTGAATTTCTGATCTTAATGTCTCAGGAGTCCTATGTCTACCTTCTAAGAATGGTATGCAGGTTGAGGTGGGTGGTGTGGCACTATGAGGACTTGGTGGGGTGAGTGGTGTTGTTGGAATCAAACTTCTACCTCTAGCTACAAATATACCTCTGGAATATCTTTCTCTACGCTTGTCATTTTTCTATTTTTTTTGTTGTTTGTTGTTTGTTTTAATGGATTAAGAGATAAGGCTCCTATTTACACCTCCCCGACAACGATGCCAAAATGCTTAGTCAATTTAATTATCTTAAATTTCTATCATAAATTATTGACCAGAGTAGGTAATCTTGTGAAGTGAAAATGTACTATATATGCTAGAAGCCTATCTTACTTAATTTATTTTGGTGATTTTGTATGTGAAAGTTGTTTTTGAAAATGTTTTTATTTCAAATGTTCTTCAATGAATTTAAGAGACTAAATTATATAAAACAAACTAAATCCAAATTTAACTAAGTCCTAGAAATTGAAATGACAAATATTGTTAGTAGATAAGGATTAATTTTGAGAAGAACCAAAATTCTAAAACCAAAAAGCAATTCCAATTTTTATGTCTTTTTGAAAATTTAATGTGAATGAAACTTATCACAAAGAATTAGTAAAGACTATTTTATGCCGAGAAAATAAATAATTGTTTATGAAGTAAAAATATTTGAGCTCAAAAGGCAGAATTTATTTAAACCTTTTAGAAAATAAATCTTCTATTACTACTTCAATTGTATCTCACAAGAACTAGTCTATGTTAATTTCTACTTTATGAAAAGGAACTAATCTAATTCTTAATAAACTTTATCGATGATAAACTAATCTATTCTAAGATCTTATGATAAATTATCGTTGCGTTTTAACCATATAATAAATGAATGAACAAAGCATCTAATTAACATAATTACATTTTGGAAATGGTGATAAAAGATAAATGAAATAACAATGATAATACGAATCTGTAACATTGTTAAAATCTAGAAATAATTGGGATGAAAATGAGAATGAAAGAAGAACATGTATCTACGCTACGACACACTGAAAACACATAAGAGTTAAGCTATGAAATAAAAATTAAATGCAATAACAAAAATGAAATGAAACCTCTTCTCTTGCAAGGGCCCTCCACAACAGATGGATTGAATCTAATCTTTACTAAATTCGCATTAGAACTCCAGAATGCTTCTTCTTTCGATTAAAGGAATAAAAACAGAGTTTAAGGATATCACAGTCTCACAATAATTCGTATTGTGTACACAATTACTTAGCCTGATATTTATAAAAGACTATCATTAAATGCTTTAAGGCTTTTATGCCTTCTAAGACTAGGAAAATTTTATCTGCAATTCTAAACAGAAATGAGAATTTCGTTGCTTCACGATTTGCTATATGGCATATCAAATTGTGAAGCTTCAGACTTTCTCGCTCACTTGTTCCAACTCATGGTTGACCACTCCTTGGACCATATTTTTGGCGATTATTGCTTTATTTTGGATGGATAGATAGTATAGGATCCATGACCAGATCATTTTTCAACTGCCCATATGTTATGCTACTCCATTAATATCTTAGAACTTGTCGAACCATGGAGGTTGCTACAACAACAGAGTTTGGATGCAAAATTGCATTAATTCTATAGCTAAATACAAATTTCATTATAATAATAAGGAACATTTGAAAATATGAAAAATATATCATTAGGATACCATACCAAGTCAAAATGTGCATTTCAACACTTGTTTGAGCTTATGGTGTTGTCAAAAGGAATGAAAGATAGTGAAAAGGAGTCTCAAAATTGAGGCAATCTTGAGGCTCTACAGTCTACACACCACATTTTTTTTGTTGGATAACCATTAAATTGAGAACTAGCATAAACTCACTTACATTATAATCAATGTTTATTTCATATCTAATTCATACCTGGGCAGAAATTTATGAGGATATTTTGGAAAATTGTGATATGATCTTGCTAAATTCAATGCTCTAGGTGTAAGTGATGGTCTCTTTAGTTGATTATCCTTATTTCTAGACTAGGAGGCGTTGAAAATCTAAGAGTGTGATGTGGAATTCCTTTTGATGATTTCTTATGAGAACGTCATGGAGAATATGGGGGAATATTAGGTGGATATGTTAGTTTTTCTATGTCGCCATACAATTCCAAAATTAGTTCACTTGGATCTGGTTTACCTTTAAAATTTCAGATAAATAAGAAACTAATTGAAGTTCTAAAAATCGTGAGAGTCACCTAATCTTTTTCATAACCCTATATTTTTATGAAATAGTGAATTCAACAAAAAACTAACATCGTTCTTTTCTTTGTGTTGTTGCAATAATTCTTAATAGCTATGATTTAGCTAATGTAGGATTGAACAACCATTACTATGAAGATATATTTCTATTAACAATTTTAGGTTCAGAGTTTAGAATAGGATTAATTTTTGTTATAATTTCTTGTGGATTAGGAAAATTTACAAAAAATTATGATATGGCTAATTTACAATATTGTGGAATTTCTTCAAAAGATTTAGTTAATCACACCCTTTGAGGTGGTGTATAGGATGATTTTGATAATCTTAGTTATACATGAATCCTTTTTTTCAACCAGAAGTAATTTTCCCTCCTAGTCCCAGTTATTATTGAGAGTTGAAATTTGTTTTCCAACAACAATGAGGGAGTATCACCTAATGAGAAGTTCCAATCAAAATCTCAAAATCACTCTTGTTTCTTATGGTGATATCCAATAATATGTAGGCTTATATGCAAATTTGAGATGTGATATAACATCAATACAAAAAGTAATAAATGTAATTAAAAATACTAATATATTATATATATCATACCTATAATTATTATATTATGTATATTCATATCCTTATATAGCTAGGAGCAAGTGTAGTTGCCTCAGACACGAGCAAAATATTGATTACTAAATGATAGGAAAAAATTCGTAGAATCTAGCGAATATTTGAGATCAAGTATTAAAAAAAATATTATTTTATCGTTTATAAATAAATAGTCATTAAAAAATAATATTATAAATATTTTCGCATGTAATAAATACCTATTAATGAAGTTGTTTAAACCAGAAAACAATTTCGGGTTTAAACCAGAAAACAATTTCGGGTGTCAAAGTGAAAAATGAGAATTGAAAAACATTGCAAAAACGTATTTTGGACAATTACAAGTTCTCACGATCAAATTCTACAACATAACTGTGGCCTTAAAATTATATTACTCATTGATAATAACGTGCAACTTCCAATATAGAGTTTTCTAACCCCCTTTCCTTTTAAAGAGCTACTTTTTGCTAACTTAACACTCGGTGTTTGCGTTCAAATTTACGAGATATTTTTTTTTTTTAACAATAGTCTCAATAGTTTAGTAAAAATAATTTAGAAAATCTTTTAATTATTCCTCTTGGTCAATAATAATTAGACAAATCCTTTCTTTTTCTACTAAAGTATTTTTGCATTGTATAACAAATTATATTTTGTTACATATGTGATTGTATTTTCTTTAGGTTGTTTAACGTATATTATACTTTATTGGACCATGAGTGGATGCCTTAATATTAATTTTTCCAATTCTTCTTTTACTTTCTCACTTAATGCACATTTTAGATCCCGAAGATTATTTTTTTATTTATAAATATACAACAATTTAAAATAAAAAAACTAATGAATAAAAATTATGTGAAGAATTTTAAAACTTATTATCCAAAGAATCTTATTTACAACTATAAAAATATTAGTAATCAATTCATTTCTATGATTAATCATATGGAAATTTTATTTGACTAATCCCTAAAGAAATAGGATCTATACTGTTGTAGACAATTCTTGTCACCCCTAGAGACAGCCTAGAGTTGCCATAGACTAGTGCCTAGGACATCTTATCATAGCAAGGAGCTCATAATGTAACTTGGGTTGTCAATCCAAAAGCTCTCCTACCATCTCTTGTAAAACAAGGGAATTAATTGAAATGGAACCAAACTCTCTCTCAGAAGCTGATACAAGGATAAGAACAATGTAGGAACGACTTGTAAAAACTTCAATATAAAAGCATCAGACAGTTAAGAGACAGCTTAATGCAAAGAGGGCTGATTCAAATAATTGCCACAGAAATCAAATATCAGAAGGTGGATGCAGTGAAGAAAACATCGAGAAAATACTAGTTGACATGAGGCTGATACCCAGATACACAACAGAACCACATATGGTCTTATTAATCTAAGAATCCACACATGACAATGGCGTTTTAAAAGTACTCTCCTCAAGTAACTAATATAGCAGAAAATATGGATGAAATAATATGAAACAATATATCATGCCTGGGCCTATTTAAAGCGCTTGACTAATCCAAGTAAGGGCATCGACTAAGATGAATCCTTAGTTAAAATTAGTGAGCCACTCGCATTCCAGAACAATGATACAAGAAGATAAATGTAATGGAATGAGATTTTATATTAACACATAAGAGAAAATTACATACTGTGGGATACCAAAGACCAGAATCCTCATTACAGATATAACTCCTCCTCACTGAGACCCTACGGGCTTTGCGCCTTCATACAGAAGTGTTACAAGATGTATACAAGAACTTATCACTGCACAGTTTGCTGATAGAAATCTGGAACCCTTATAATGTCTTTTTCTTGGCTTTTTATAGGAAAGACAGAAAACTCTAGAGAACGAGGTAGGTAATGTACATTAAATTGACTCATTAAAACAAATTGATGAGAAAAACCTGCCTATGCTGTTTGACGGTGCTGAACTGGTGCAAGTACTCTACTGCTTTATGGAATAAATGCTGAGGATGCAAATCTTCTCATAAACAAGACATAAAGAATAAAATATACAAATGTTATGTACTTGGCTGGAAGAGAAAAATCTGCAGCAATAAAACCTTGAGGTTGCTTGTGTTTGTGCATGGTACCCCCGGTCTTCCAATCTTTGAATTAAATTCAAAACCATAAGGCCGGACACTGGCTTTCTCGATCTTTCACTGATATTCGTATGTCGCTCAATTAATACTTCTTGTTGTGTAATCTTTCCCTCTGCAGACGTCTTTAGGGTTCAATGGATTTTATTCATGCTTCCATTAATGAGGTCATATCATAACAGCTACCTCAAGCTTCCCTCTTAAATTTCGCCAGCGGAATATTGTCCTTTGAGATGCTCTTGACCTTTGTAATGGAGGCGACAAATTATAGCGCCTCTTCATCATCTTGAAACCTGCAAAACCCACAGATACATTAGAAAAAAACAGACACAGGAGCGAGGGGTGTGGAGGTGGAGATGATGGTGGCGTCGAGGGCATGGCCACATGGCTAGAACAAGCAGGGTGGCGAGGAAATTACAGTGGAGGTATGGCGGAAAGGCTAGCCAGAGATAAACATTAACATATAACGTAAGAATGAAATATATATGAATAGCGGAGGGTGAGATAGTGAACACGTGGAGCAATGACGTGGTGGGGGATTCGGTCAGCGGGTGGTCAAGCGGATGATCTGGACCATACACGAGATCAATGGTTAAAACGAGCCAGAGGGCAATCAAAGGTGGGCCAGGGACGCGATGGACGTAGGTTAAAACACGTGCAGCTTCGGAGGACCACGGCCGTTGGATGGAGGCTCTAAGATCTGACGGTGGTCATTAATTCCGCTGCGCGTCTTTGATCTGACTTTTAACGCGCGAAATGGGCGGTATGGGAATCGTACATGAGGACACTTGTCAATCAGCGTATGGAATCGCTGAGTTTTGAGGAAAACCACCAGCCTGGGATAAGTGGTGCGGAATGAAACAACCGGTTTTGCAACGGGTACGGGCGTGGGGACCACCACGGTAGGCAAGGCTCCGATCCGTTGATTAATTTTTGATCGGACGGTTCAGAGTATACCCGAAATTCGTATACGGAGAGCGCCTCTGGGTTTAGCGCACAGTCTTGTGCCCGAGTGACATGGTAATCAAAGGAGAGGGGGCTAAGACCTCAGGGGCTAGGCCCGACACAAATTTTAATGGCGGGTTTAAGCTTTGAATAATGTATTTTTGTGGATGGGAAGGATAACGATAGATAGAATGCGATTGTTTTCGGCCACGAAAGGATTTAAATATAATTAAATGGGGCTGGTGGCTAGGAATTTTGAATGTAGGGGCTGCTATGCACAACATCGGCTCCATCTGGGGATGGTACGTTCCTCCGTGGACATGGCGAGAACCTGCAGACCACTGATTATTTTTGAGCTTACCTTGATCTTCTGTTCTTTTAGCACTTTTCTCCATAATCCATCAGTGCACTCATAAAAGCAAAACTGAAGCAAAACATATATACAGTATGGTACATCAGGCTTGCTTTGCCTGAAGCAGAATTGAAAGTAAGGCTTGAGAAATTGGCCATTTACAAGGGCGTCCAGCAGATCACCCTGTAGGTTTTCCAACATAAAAGTATTATTTCCTCCCTGCTTTACAATTTTGAATGGGCCGAACCATAGTGGATCAAATTTACCATGCTTTCCTTTTTCGACTCTTCGAATATCCCATTTGAGAACTAAGTCGCCAATCTGCAATTTCCTATCTTTTGCATGTTGATCAAAAATGTTTTTCATCTTTTCTTGATATTCTACCAACCTTTGATTCACCTGATCTCGTGTTTCCTCTATTTCCACCAATTGATTTATCCTTCTAACCATATCATCCGGCTCTTCCTGATTTTCCTGCATGAAACGTGCCACTGGCAAAGCCAACTGCATGGGAAACACTGCTGCTCGTCCATATACTAATTCATAAGGAGATTTCCCTGTTGCTCTCTTACTGGTTATTCTATTCTCCCATAGAGAAAACTTTAATTGGGAATTCCAATTCTTCTGATTCTCATTTATAGTTTTCTTCAAAGCCCTCACCAGGGTTTTATTAGAGGACTCTGCCAATCCATTTCCTTGTGGGTAATAAGCTGTGGAGTGATTCAATATAATGTTATACTGCTGGCAGAAATTTATGAATCTTGCAGACTTGAAGGCCTGTGCATTATCTGTTACGATTCTAGCAGGACAGCCAAACCTGGATATGATATTTTCTTCCACAAATTTGATTATCACAACATCTGTAGCATTTCTTGCAGGTATGGCTTCCACCCATTTTGTAAAATAATCTGTGGCTGTTAGTATCCATTTATGTTGGCCACTTGATGGGGGATGTATTTCTCCTATAAAATCTAGTCCCCATTTCTGAAATGGTTCATTTACATGGACAGGGATCAAGGGTAGAGCTGCTAATTTATGTCTTTCAGCAAACTTCTGGCACTTATCAAATGCTCTGACCCAAACGAAAACATCTGTAAATAATTTTGGCTAGTAGAAACCAGCTTCAGGATTTTATGAGCTGTAGCCCTCCAGCTGTAATGTCCTCCACAGATTCCTTCATGAAATTCTGTCATTATATTCTCCACTTCATTTTCTGTAAGGCATAATAGTAATATACCTGAAGGATCTCTCCAGTATAGCTGTCCATTAGCAACTAGGTATTTCTGCGATTTCATTCTCACAGCTCTGTATTTTACCTTATCACAGCCCGGAGGACAGCTGAGTGTTAAGAGATATTCAATTATTTCTTTGTACCAAGGACTAGTGAGATATTTTATGTGTATCTTTTGAGTGGCCAGCTCTAGTCCATGCTGCTCTTCTCCTTTTTCAGACTCCTCATTCGCTATCATGGATAAATTTATGCCTAGAGCCTGATGATTTGATTCAGACAAAATTTTGGCTAGCCCTTGTCCTTTAACCAGCTTAGTAGGTCTTATGTCTAGATCGTATTCCTGTATTTTTGCAATCCATCTTCCTCTTTTGCCTTCACTATCTCCTTGAAAAAGGATGTCTTTAACAGCTACTGTAGGAACATATGCAGTAATGTGGGATTGCAAAACATAGGTTCTAAAGGCTTTGAGAGACTTCACCAAGGCATATGCCTGCTTTTCTAGTATGTTATACTTCAATTCTGCATCATGCAATACCTGACTAAAAAAGGCTATTGGCTGCTCATATCCATCTTCATTTTTCTGCAACAAGACTCCAGCTATTGTATGAGGTGAAGCAAATGAAAATATCATAAATGGCTTTGTATACTCAGGTCCAGCTAGCACAGGAGCTTCAACAAATGCATGTTTTATCCTTGTGAATGCGTCTCTAGATTCTTGGGACCATTTCACCTCATTGTTCTTTTTAAGCATATCAGTTATATGCCTAACTATCTCAACATAATTAGGAATAAATCTTCTCAGAAAATTGATTCGGCCTAAAAATACTTGTACTTCTTTCTTATTTCTTGGGAGAGAAATACTATTTATTACCTCAACTCTTTTAGGGTCTATTTGCACACCATCTCTAGTCACAATGTGCCCTAAAAGTTTTCCCTCCTCTAATGCAAATAAATATTTTTGTGGATTAAGAGAGAGGCCATACCTTCTGCATTTTTCAAATGTTCTCCATAAATGCTCCAGATGCTCATCATCATTCTTGGAAAATACTGTTATATCATCAAGGTATACCACCAAGAATTTATCATGTTCGCCAACAAAAGCAATATCCATAGCCCTTTGAAAGGTGGCTCCTGCATTGATCAATCCAAAAGGCATCCTGGCATACATGAATGTTCCCCATGGCGTGGTGAAAGTAGTCTTCTTTTGATCTTCTGGGAACACAACCACCTGATTATAACCAGAAAAACCATCCATCATTGACATTCTAGATGATCCCACCACTTTCTGTAGGATGTGGTCCATCTTAGGCAGTGGATAATTATCCTTTAAAGATGCTCTATTTAAATTCCTGAAATCCACACACAACCTTATTTCTCCATTCTTCTTTCGAATAGGAACCAGGTTAGTGACCCATTCAGAGTATCTTAGTGGCACAATTATTTTAGCCTGTAGCAGCTTCTTGATTTCTTTTTCAATTGAAGGGAGCAGCAGAGGATTTATCTGTCTGAGCTTCTGCTTATACGATTTTGCATCTTCCCTCAGAGGAATTTTATGCTGCATTATATTAATATCAAAAGTTTTTAGGTCCTGATAGGACCATGCAAATACATCTTTATATGACTGAAATAGTTTCAAATATTTTCTTTTATATTCCTCTGAAACTTTCTTGGATAATTTTACGATTTTGGGCTCAGTATCAGTGCCCAAATTCAAGTCTTCTACTTGATTTTATTCTATTACTTTACTGTGCTGCAATGGAACATCATTTTTATCAAATAATCTTTCTAGGGGCACCAGCCCTCTAGGGATAACATTTCCTTTTAGTTGCAGCACTTTATTACCTGCTATTTTTTCTTCCCATCTGTTTTCTGCAATATTCTCAGTTTCCTCTTCCTCACAGTCATCAATCTCCATATTAGAGAATTCTCCCACTATCTCCAGGAATCTCTTCATTTGTTCTTCATCTTCGAATACTTGCCAGTGCTTAATATTATCTGGGATGGATGGTCTATATCGTACCTCAACTTCATACCTCAAAAGTGGGTTCTGAGGAGGACGGAATGTACTGGCAGCTATAGCAAGGGAATCTGCTATTCTGTTCTGTTCCTGGGGCATGAACTGTATGTTAAATGCTAAGAAAAAATTCTCCACCATGTCCCATACTTCATTCCTATAGGTTTTCAGCCGGGGGTGTTTTCTTTGGCATTGATTTCTGACCTATCTAACAACCAATTCAGAGTCTCCCAGAACTTTTAAATTCTTTATATTCATATTCCTGGCTGTTTGTAGTCCCAATAGCAGTGCTTCATATTCAACCACATTATTAGTAGCCTCATATTCCAATTTAAAGGACAGTGGCACCCATTTCCCTGTAGGACAGATTAACAACACTCCAGCTCCATTACCTTCCTTTGAATTTGCTCCATCAAAATGTAAAGTCCAAATTTCTGATTTCTGGTCTTCTGAAGGCTACTCAACTTGGATTTGACTAAAGGGGGGCTCATGGGCATAATTTTGATTTTCTTCTAACATCAAACACGAGAAATCCCCCTCTTTGTTATAAAATGGGGAATTCTCTGAGCAGTCAGCCTTAGTCACCATTTTAACAAATCTAGTCTCCCTGTATAACCTCCTCTCTTGGCCTCCAAAGACTGGGACAGTAGCATATGTTAAGTCCATTTTGAGTGACCCACCAATTTTTGTACCCCAGGACCTTGACAGCAACATGCCAAAGCGGGCTGGGATATCAGCAACCACAATGTCCATAACTACACTTTTTGCTGGGATTTGTGCCAGATTGACCACTAAATCTTTAATCATTCCCAAGCATTTAACTCTTTTGGAATCAAATGAGTATAGGTCTTTATATGGTCTTGTAATTTGTAGTCCTAGTTGTTCCATGACAGATAGAGGCATAAGATTATGGGAAGCCCCAGAATCTGGCATGCAGTTGTGTAACAGCAGGTCATGAATAACTAAAGACACGTAAAAAGGAGGAGTAGAAGGGTCTATCTCCTTGACATGTGGGCCAAAAATTACCAGGGGTCTTTCTTCTTGGAGGTTAAGACTATCTGGAGCTATTGGAGCTTCAGGAGGGAGTATGAAGGAAGTAACTTGAGACTGATATGCAGGCTGTTTTAACAGCTCGGTCAAGGGGACTGGAATCTTAATTTTCTCGAGCTCCTTTTGTAAACTAAAAGCAGAGGAAGGCTTTTCTGTTACAATTTCTTTAAATTCTTTATTTTCAGCTGGAAGTTTAACTTCTCTTGATACAGACTGGACATTAGGAGGACTAGCTGTACAGGAAGAAGAAGGACCTTGATTATCTGACTGCAGAGGAGTATTTAGAGGATTCTTACCCTTTTCTGCAACTTTTTTTATTGTTGGTTCTTTCTGAGCAAGTGCATCGCTCTGAAGTGTAGATTCTTCTTGATCTTGAGTCTGGGTCCTCTTCCTTGAAGATCTGAGATCATATTTTACATTGAATTGTGCTTGCATGAAATCAGCAAATTGCTTACAATAATGATCAATCTCTGCTTCTTCTTCTTCTTCTTGCAATGGGAATTCTATATCATCATTGTTTGAAAAAGAAAGATTTGAACCTTCTAATTGACAAGCAGAATCTCTAGTGGAGTCATCTGCTGGACCTTCCAAGTACAATGGGTGTGGTACCTGGTCTTGTTGCTCCTTTGCTTCCCTAGGCAATATCTGCAGGGGTGGTCTTTTATTCTGAGGATTGTATCCTCTGTTTGGAGCATTATAAAAATTCTTGGGGGTTGAACTCTTAGCTTCCAATTCAAGTTTAACCATCTTCTTAATCATCTTGCTTATTTCATCCATCTTTTCTGAATCCTTCTCCTGGTTAGAGGGGGAAACCTCTTCTTTACCTCTCCTCTTAGTATCCTGTTCAACTTTCCCCTTTGATTTCCCAGTGGAGGAAAATTTTGCTTCCAACTCCAGAGCATCAGACTGAGCATCGTCTAAAGTGGCAAGTTTTCTTTCCCTCAAGGAGAAGCCAAAATCTGAGTCAAAGGCTGCTATGAAAACCACTTTAGCAGCAGTCTGGTGATGCTTCATTTCAGGAGGCAGGCTCAAATATAACTTGTTAAATCTTTTTATAAACTCTGACACTCATTCATTATGTTTCTTCTTAAGAGTATTGAATTCACTAAGACACTGTCCATGATCTTTCTTTTCTCCCCATTTCCTGAGAAAAGTATTCTCCATGTCATCCCAAGTGGTCACTGAACGGTTTCCCAAAGTCTTGAACCATTTTCTGGCTTCGCCATCCAAAGATTGCACAAATAATATTAAGACTACATCTAAATGTTCTACATTTAAGTCTTTTGCAAAGGAGCAGAAAGTTTTAAGATGTTTCTGAGCATCAATTTCATTTTCTCCATTAAATCTAGGCAGAATCTTCAAATAATCCTATGGCATGTCATTTAGCACTTGGGGTAAGGCCAGTGGAGCATATTTGTTCAAGAGAAAAGCTGGTACATTAGCCATTGGAGGAAGTGAGGGTTGTGCAACAATATGAGGTACAAATGAAGGAAGGGGAGGCAGAGGGAGTGGAGTATGTGCAATAATTGGAATGTGCTGTACAGAGGTCTCGGGTGTGGATGGAAACAATTCATGATTAACAAGGGCTACCTCTGTAACTTCCTTAATTTCCTCGGCCTCAGAAGTAGGACGGAAATCCTCTTCAATCCTGGCACTTCCCCTAGGTGGACTTTCTAAGTAATATGCGGGATTTTTCTCGGTGGAATCGGGATGTTCTGTTCTTATTTCTTGAGAAGAAGAGGGCGGATAATCTTCTATAGAATATTCAGGGATTTCAGCACGAACTGGTTTCCTCTCCTTCCAAATTATTTTATGAATGATCTTCTCTGGGTCAGACACGTAGAGTGTCTTTGACTGAGATGTATCTGACCTCAAATGTGGCTTACGAGGAGCCAGGACTACCAATAGATTTATCAAATAATTAATAGTGGAGTTGCCAAGGTGAGAGATATGCAACTCTTCAACTCTCTGTGCTCACCTGATTAGAGAGTGAATATGATTTGTCGAGGCCCAGGGAAATTGATATTCTTAAATTCGTCCCCGGCAACAACGCCAGAAAGATATTGTAGAAAATTCTTGTCACCCCTAGAGACAGCCTAGAGTTGCCATAGACTAGTGCCTAGGACATCTTATCATAGCAAGGAGCTCATAATGTAACTTGGGTTGTCAATCCAAAAGCTCTCCTGCCATCTCTTGTAAAACAAGGGAATTAATTGAAATGGAACCAAACTCTGTCTCAGAAGCTGATACAAGGATAAGAAAAACGTAGGAACGGCTTGTAAAAACTTCAATATAAAAGCATCAGACAGTTAAGAGACAGCTTAATGCAAAGAGGGCCGATTCAAATAATATGCCACAAAAATAAAATATCAGAAGGTGGATGCAGTGAAGAAAACATCGAGAAAATACTAGTTGACATGAGGTTGATACCCAGATACACAACAGAACCACATATGGGCTTATTAATCTAAGAATGATCCAGGTGGATATCGGTGGCCACCCACCTATTCCATTTGGACCAGCACCATCAATTCTTGCAGCTTTTCACATTCAGCAAAACTTACTATTTTTAGCAGGTTTTCGGGTCCTCCACTCTCGGAGCCGTTTTGGGGGCTTAATGATCCAGGTGGATATTGGTGGCCACCCACCTATTCCATTTCAACCCCCATCTTCAATTCTTTCAATTTTCAAGTTGCAACAAAAGTTACTATTTTTAGCAGTTTTTCGGGTCCTGAACTTCCGGAGCCGTTTTGAGGGCCTAAACGACCTTTTTTGGGAAAACGGAGAGCAACATGAGTACGTGGACCGATGTTTCTCGTTCAAAAATTGAATTCCTTGGATAGATCTTTCTAACGAGCTATTGAGCGCGTCAAACGGAGATCGGGTGCCAAAGTTATGCCCCCAGGAAGTTGAACCACCAATTTACCCAAACGGGCGCCCATAGTTTTGGCGCCTCATCTCCTACGGTTAGGTTTTTGGACGTTTCAGATTCTGCATTGTTTCTCAACAATAAATAGGCCCTCGAGCCTCATTGTAACACAGTTCAGAGGTCTGTAGCCATCACATCTCTTCTCAGAGATTCGCTACCAGCACCCTAGCTATTTTATTTCCATTATGCCTGTAAGCATATTTCTGTTATTTGATATTAATGAAATGAAGCATTATTTCCGCCGCATCTCTATGTTCATGGTTATTCTCTTATATTTTACGTTTCCGTATAAATCCGGACTGGGCAGCATCGTAGCGGGTCTTCTTTTGTTTTTGTATGTCCCCAACACGGCCAGGTACAAGGAGTTAGGCTCGACCCAATGGAACCTTGCAGATCACTTTAAAATTTACCTCCCACAAGGAAGAAGAAGATGAGGGAGCAGGAGATCCTATCAAAATACTGCTCGAGGAGGCCCTCGAGAAACAAAGGAACGCGATGATGGATAACTTTGCTCAAATCCTTCAACGACTGCCCACATATGGCACATCTACATCCAACAGCCACTCTGGAGGCGCCACTCCCTTCAAGGTACAGGTAAACTTTGAAATTCCTATATTTGAAGGAAAAATAGATGCAGACGCTGTAGACAGATGGTTAAATTTGTTGGAAGGATATTTCTCGGTCCATGACTTCTCTAACCGAGAAAAGATTATTTTTGCACTCCTCAAAGCTGCCCCCCATGTCAAAGACTGGTGGGAAACCTACCGTGAGCAAGAGGGCGAAGGGGAACCCTCTTTGTTCTTGACAACACCCACTTGGAATTCGTTCCGAGATGGCATCAAGGAACAATATTACCCCGTAGGGAGCTATAAGGACAAATACATCCAATGGACCACACTGCGGCAACAAAAGGATCAAGATGTGCACGAACTGACGAATCTTTTCCATACCCTACGCACAAAGTTGGGTATTAAAGATTCAGAGAGACATTTGGTGCTCAAGTACCGCGGCTGTCTGCACAAACACATTTAGGAGGAAATGGAGTTCCTCGACATTACATCGCTTGGCAGGGCATATCGCTATGCTGCCAAGATCGAGCAGAAATTTAAGTAGAAGAAGCGAGACTTTGGATCTGCGAATCCGAAAGGTGCCCCCGAACCGAAGAACAAGGGGCAAGGCCAAAGCAATGAGACTCAGAACAACACCACAAATCCAAAGAAGGACACAGGGAAGTGGTGTGAGTTACGATACTGGTACCCCACCATAGCACAAACTAGTGTCACAAATAGTCTTGGTATTTCAACTAAAGGCACTCTAATCGTATACTTTTCTTCGATCCCGAGTTAGAACCGCATAAAGGTAATGACAGTATAAGGTATCATTAATGTGATCCGGTGTTGCCATTACAGCCACTATCAAGATCCAAGGAGGGTCCGTGAGATCCGTGAGGAGGGGGAGCAGCTTTTCCAAATTTTGCATGTGTGCTCATTGGGCAGCTTTCGTCGATAGCGGAAGCCAAAAGAACCTCATTTCAGCAGAGGTCATGAAGCGGCTCGGCCTACCGACCATAGCACACCCACAACCGTATACCATCGGGTGGCTCCACCTAGGGAGAGATCTCCGCATCCGCTAGCAGTGCTGCCTTCCATACAGTATCAAGCCATTCACGGATGAGGTATTGTGTGATGTTGCTCCTCTTGATGTAGCTGATGTATTATTGGGCCAACCATACTTGTGGAGGCGACATGCTGTGTATGAGTCTAGGCCTCGTGCTGTTATTATTACTTTGGGAAATAACTTGTACATGATACCGGAGGTAGTACCGCCTCCTGCCATCTCTTTGACTACTGCAAAACAACGCAGTAAGATTGTTTCCCAGACCAGGAAATTCATTTTCCTTACGACTCACTCACAGTGAAAGAAGAATATTGTGGCCACAACCTCGAAACAGGGCTCCCTTTCATGGCTGCAGCAGATGGACAAAGTCATGGAGGAATACGATGACAATTTCTCCTCACTCATGGAGGTTCCTCTACACTGTCAGGACAAGCACTCCATTGATCTGACTCCCAATGCACCACCACTTGATGTTGCCATACATCCTGCAACTACACATACAGAATCCAAACATGTGCTGTATGAGGCTGATAAAGAAACCAAATTTACTAAACGCATCCAGCATGTCCACCCGCAGGTCCATGACATCTTCAACACATCTAATACTCAGTTCAACAGAATTTGCCTCATCTCATGGAGGATCTCAACACAATGGGGACCATTGCTTCCTAAGGAGGGAGGAATGATCCAGGTGGATATCGGTGGCCACCCACCTATTCCATTTGGACCAGCACCATCAATTCTTGCAACTTTTCACATTCAACACAACTTACTATTTTTAGCAGGTTTTCGGGTCCTCCACTCTCGGAGCCGTTTTGGGGGCTTAATGATCCAGGTGGATATTGGTGGCCACCCACCTATTCCATTTCAACCCCCATCTTCAATTCTTTCAATTTTCAAGTTGCAACAAAAGTTACTATTTTTAGCAGTTTTTCGGGTCCTGAACTTCTGAAGCTGTTTTGAGGCCCTAAACGACCTTTTTTGGGAAAACGGAGAGCAACATGGGTCCATCAATTGATGTTTCTCATTCAAAAATTTAATTCCTCGGATATATCTTTCTAACGAGCTATTGAGTGCGTCAAACGGAGATCGGGTGCCAAAGTTATGCCCCCGGGAAGTTGAACCACCAATTTACCCAAACGGGCGCCCATAGTTTTGGCGCCTCATCTCCTACGGTTAGGTTTTTGGACATTTCAGATTCTACATTGTTTCTCAACAATAAATAGGCCCTCGAGCCACATTGTAACACAGTTCGGAGGTCGGTAGCCATCACATCTCTTCTCAGAGATTCGCTACCAGCATCCTAGCTATTTTATTTCCATTATGCATGTAAGCATATTTCTGTTATTTGATATTAATGAAATGAATCATTATTTCCGCTGCTTCTCTATGTTCATGGTTATTTCTATATTTTGTTGCATTCCTGCATAAATCCGGATCAAAGAATCCACACATGATAATGGCGTTTTAAAAGTACCCTCCTCAAGTAACTAATATAGCAGAAAATATGGATGAAAGAATATGAAATAGTATATCATGCCTGGGCCTATTTAAAGCGCTTGAGTAATCAAATTAAGGGCATCGACTAAGATGAATCCTCACTTAAAATTAGTGAGCCACTCACATTCCAGAACAATGATACAAGAAGATAAATGTAATGGAATGAGATTTTATATTAACACATAAGAGAAAATTACATACTGTGGGATACCAAAGACCAAAATCCTCATTACATATATAACTCCTCCTCACTGAGACCCTACAGGCTCTGAGCCTTCATACAGAAACTTTACAAGATGTATACAAAAGCCTTTCACTGCACAGTTTTCTGATAGAAATTTGGAACCCTTACAATGTCTTTCTTCCTCATTTTTATAAGAGAAACAGAAAGCTCTAGAGAATGAGGTAGGTGATATACATTTAATGATCTAATTTAAAACAAATTTGAAAGAAAAACCCGCCTATGCTGTTTAACGGTGCTGAACTGGTGCAAGTACTCTGTTGTTGTTTTATGAAATAAATGTTGAGGATGAAAATCTCCTCATAAACAAGACATAAAGAATAAAATATACAAATGTTCTGTACTTGACTGGAAGAGAAAAATCTACTGCAATAAAACCTTGAGGTTGCTGTGTTTGTGCATGGTACTCCCGGTCTTCCAATCTTTGAACTAAAATTCAAAATCATAAGGCCGGGCACTGGCCTTCTCGATCTTTCACTGATATTTGTATGCCACCCAATTAACATTTCTCGCTGTGTAATCTTTCCCTCTGCAGGCGTCTTTAGGGTTCAATGGATTTTATTTATGCTTCCATTAATGAGGTCATATCATAGCAACCACCGCCAGCCTTGTTCTTAAATTTCTGCTTTTAAAGACTGTCCTTAGAGAAGATCTTGGCCTCTGCAATGGAGGCGATATATCACGGCAACTCCTTCTTCATATAAACCTGCAAAACCCACAAATATATTAGAAAAAATGGTATTGGTCAGAGATACTTTGCGAGGGTGTGGGGTGGGAGGGTGGAGATGATGGTGGTCGAGGGCATGGCCACATGGCTGCAACAAGTAGGGTGGCGAGAAATTACGCGTAGCATGACAAAGGTCGACAGAGAGAAACATTAACATATAACGTAAGAATGAACATATATGAATAGCGTAGGTGAGACAAAGGAACACGTGGAGCAATGACGTGTGTTATCTTGGCCACGGTGGCTCGTTTACGATCCCTGGACCATACACGAGATCAATAGATTAAAATGAGCCGTAGTGGCAACCGTTGTGGCCAGGACGCGATGGACGTTAGGAGGGTTAAAACACGGCAGTTTTCGGGAGGACCGCCGCCGTTGGATGGAGGCTCTAAGACCGACGGCGGGTCACGACCGGCCATCTCCGATCCGAATTTTAACGCGCGAAATGGGTGTATGGGAATCCCCACATAAGGACACTTGTCAATCGGCGTATGGAATCGCTGGGCCTTTGAGGAAAACCACCAGCCTGGGGTAAGCGGTGTGGAATGAAACCACCGGTTTCTGAGCGGACGCGGGGACCACCACGGGAAACAGTTCCGCTCCGTTGATTGATTTTTGATCAGACGGTTCAACATATACCCGAAATTCGTATACGGGGAGCGCCTTTGGGTTTAGCGCACGGTATTGCACCCGAGTGACATGGTAATCAAAGGAGAGGGGGCTGAGACCTCAGGGGCTAGGCCCGATACAAATTTTAATGGCGGGTTTAAGCTTTGAATAATGTATTTTTGTGGACGGGAAGGATAACGATAGATAGAAGGCGAGTGTTTTCAGCCACAAAAGGATTTAAACAGAATTAAATGGGGCTGGTGGCCAGGAATTTCGAATGTAGGGGCTGCTATGCACAACATATGCTTTGAGAGATTACAAGGAAATTGCGTGTTGATATTGATGGGTGGCTTATTATTTTCTATTGACACAAACATGAAGGTTTATACCACATTAATTTGGTGAAATGAAAACAATAGATTTATAATACTTAATCAATATAACATTTTCATGTGCAACATAGCATTCCGTGCAATCGATAAAAAAAACTAGTATAACTTTGGCTTAAACCATGTATATAGTTTGTATATGAAAATACCTCTGGATTCCATGTTAGCATGCATACCTCAATATATTACAAAATTATAGATGTCCAAGTATGCTAATGATTTGACGATGATTTTCCATATCACATGGCTCCGCATATCATTTGGGGCATTTAATTAGTTAGAAAAGTTGTTAGAAACCAGGACAATACTGAGAGGTGGGGATGAATCAATATTGTAGGAATTTTGGAACTTTATTTCACTTGCCAAAGATGTTAGGACACCAATCAATATTTCAACAATTAATTGATATCAACATCACAATAATAAATCATTAAAAACACATAATTTCTTCAAACTTTCCTCGAATTTACTTTCGCAAACGTCACCTTTTACATGTTGTTACAAAGTTATCTGGTTACAACTAGAATGAAGATACTACTCCCTAATTTATTAGCTACAACTAAAAGAATTTTCAACCCCTATTTCATAGCTACCACTGAAAGGATTTCCTACCCATAACTATTTACTAGAAAATACTCGAAGGAGCTACAACCCCTTATATGCAAGGTACTAATTGACTGACCTTAATGATTCATCTTTCATACAATTTTCAAACTCAAATCATCAAAGCCACGTCCTCATAGAATAAAATTATTCTTTTCACTTAAAACACTCATCATAAGACAAGTTCAATAATCTCATATTATTTTTAAATTCAACATCCACACCAGTATCAACAATCCATAAAACTCTCCAACATCCACAAACATACAAATTTGATTATTCTTATACATAAATTTGAGCTGATAATTTTATTAATTGAACTTGTAGTTAAGTTTAGCTTAATAATATGCATAAATATTATTTTTCGTTGTTCTTGATTCAACCATGTGTTAAGAAGGTTCTCTTCAAGTCTTTAATCTCTTCTTACACGTCTTTGCAATAAAATCTAAGTTTAACTACTCGATTTTGCTATTCCAGAATTTTTATCAGTTTTTAGATAAGACTTTCTAAATATAGCGCATCACCATATTTGAATATTATGTTAAATATGCCTCTAATATATCTTTTCTTCACCAAGCTGCTGCCAAATCATTCATGCCTTCATTTTTGCAATTTTAGTGCTTCGCTTAATATGGCATATAACGCCCAAATTTATGTTTATGACCCATTCATACACAAGCCTTCTAATAGAGGCCAAAGTGCTTTTAAACTGCTGCATATAACTTTTCTAGGCCCATTTCTCTTTATCACTAAGGGATTTATTTGAAAATGTGAACATTTCCATGCCTTTCATCACAATTCCACAAAAGAATAATTCCTACTACTTAAGCTTTAGCACCCAACCTTTATTTCCCAACACGAATTCATAAACACCTTCGGGGACACCCGTCCGAGATTTTTTCATGTGGGTGTGCAACTTCCTCTATGTGAACCCCTTTTCATTGGTCCTATTTCTGCTTCTTTATTCATCACCATGTCCCGAAGCCTCCCTAGCTCAGAGCTTCTCTTTTGCGCCCTTTTATTTCCTCCCGGGACAATGCCTCCTGGGTGACATGTCCCAATTGTTTTCTTATTGGTTCTCTACTCCAACTATAACT
Source organism: Pinus albicaulis (assembly GCA_034641835.2). Lineage (NCBI taxonomy): Eukaryota > Viridiplantae > Streptophyta > Pinopsida > Pinales > Pinaceae > Pinus > Pinus albicaulis. Next base: position 148,674,704 of record CM076584.1, read on the forward strand.
GTCATCGTTTCTTAGAGCGTAGTCATCCTGAAAATACCTTTCTAGTGCTAAATTTAAAACCTTTTAGATCCCTACTCTAGGATGATGTGTCCCAATGAGAACCACCACTGATATACCGACCAATGAAATGCTTATCAGGCTAAGTTTTAACACCATGTTTTTGGCCACCCTGTGTTGATTGCCATTCATACCATATGTCATTTCATGCATGCCTTATAAATCTTCCGAGAATGCCTTTCAGGGTGACATGTTCTAGATGATGTCATGATTACATCACTATCTCCCAACTAGTGAATCTAGGACTTGATCAATGAATGGTAAGGGAAAATGAACTTTGAGTGTTGCGTTGTTTAATTCCCTATAATCTACATAGACTCTCCATTTCCCATTTTTCTTTGGAACAACCACTAAAGGAGAAACCCATTGTATATTTGAGATAGGGTATATAAATCCTACATGTAGTAATTTCTGCAACTCTTCCTTGACTATCGCTCCCATCATTGGGTTCATTTTTCTTTGTGGCTGCCTTACAGGTTTAATATTTTCATTTGTGTAGATATGATGAATACATTTTTAAGGATGAATTCCCTACATATCAGTATAATTCCAAGAAAATTCTTTTGAATATTTACTTAATAATTCAACCAATTTCTTTTCTTAGGTTGGTTGAAAATTATTTCCAATGTCAAGAGATTTTTCAAGGATAAATTCAATTGTTTTTCTTTGTGAATGTGTAATTGAATTAGTAGGAAAAATAGCATCAAATGAAATTTGTAAAGAATTGATGGTGCAATTTTCTTGAAAGTGTTGTTCCAATATTTGACTTGCAACTCGATATTGCATAGTTCTCAAGTGTTCTGAAATGAAGAAATCTATTAAATCCTCATTATCTTCTTCTCTAAAATAAAAATCTTGATTAATAATTAGAATAGATTGAATCTCTTTTTTTTCTTGTTCTGTTTCATCAGGCCATGGTAACAAATAAGGAAATTGAGCAGGAGGATAGAGTGTTATGTGTTTTCTTTCATTTCCATGTGAGACAATCATATTTCCCGACCTACAACCATTGAAGGCATAAAATGTGGCTAACCAAGGTCTTCCAAGAATTAATGTGTGCCCTGAAATATTCCCAAGAATCTAATGAAACAATGATATATTCAAGTGCACCCTCTAGCACTACTTTAAATCTATCAACTAGTTTTAAAATTGTAGTGGTTGGTTGAATGTTTGCAAAATTGAGGTATTTAATCATTTTTGTCATGATGAAATTAATAACAGGCCCCAAGTCAATCAATTTTTTAGAAACAAAAAAATTGTTGATTGAAACTATAACCATTGGGATTCTCAGATCAACATATTTTTCAATTACACTACTTGTTGATATGAGGCTAGATAATCCACCAATTACATAGATTGTTGGTGGGTCTTGCTTTCTTTTTCCACTTTTCTTTATGCATAATTACTTAATTACCTTAGTATATATTGGGATATATTTAATTTCTTGCAGTAAAGGAAGTTTTACATAAGCAATATTTAATTCATATAAGATATCAAATTCGGGAAGAGTAATAAAGTATTTTTTCTCAACAAATATTTCAAGAAAAGGAGGTGTTTGAGTCATTATTGCCTTACCTTTTTAAATTTTATTCTCTTCTATTGCATGCTTATTTCTGGATTATTCAAGACTCCCTTTTTCTTATATTTTTTCTTCTATGATGACGGGGGAGTCTTTCTAAAGTACTTTCCCAAACCTTAACTGGGCATCTTGAATAGGAAGAATTGAATATGTATGAAATGAATTTCCTTCTTCTGCATTATTTATTGACTTATTACTTGGATTGGATGTTCAGAAAAATACTGAGAGGGGGGGGTGAATCAGTATTTAGAGCTCATATCTATAAATTAAAATTTTTCTTTTGCATAATTCCATACATGGCTTTTATGAACCAAACTCCTGTATACATGTAGAAATGCTGAAACAAACTAGCGTATACTGATATAAATTTCTAGTTTAGAAAACTTCTCAGAAAAAATCTTTAAATCGGATTTACCAATTATGCATAAGGTTAGATAATCAATAAATATGTGTAGTAACAGCAGTATAAAACATCACACAAGTGGAACATACATGAACACCAATATTTAAGGTGGAAACCCAATTCGGGAGAAAACCACCACTGCTGTCGTCTCTATCTTCAATATTTATTATATGGAAAACTGTTTACAACATTGTACTGATGCAGAATCATATCAGTACGCAGGCTTCTACCTGTAGAAGGCTACAACATTCACTCGTTTACCAGCTACTACTAGAAGGGAGCACCAACCCCCTTTCTTCTTGTTTACCAGCCACTCCTGGAATTTAGCTTCAACCCCCTATTCCTCTCTTTTTCTTTCTCATTATTTCTATTGTCTCTCATATTGTATCATTTATTTTGGAGTTAATCCTATAATGGTGGATCCTTTTCCTTATTCTGTCATATTTTCCTCAAATTTTTCAAGTGTTTTAGTTGATGTATTTGAGCTTCTATATCCTCAAAATTTTCAAGTTGTTCAATAATTGGTTGATCAATTGGTTTCTTTGTATGTTTGCATATGGAAGGTGGTTATTCTTGTGTTTTTTTTCTCCTTACCTCATAAGCTCTTAATGTTTGTATTTCAACTAAAGTCAACCTTTGTCCTAAACATTTTTTTTTTCTTCTAGATCCTCTAAAGATGGTTTCCTAGCAATTGGTGTTATTTCGCATCTCGATGATCCGAATCTCACTAATGGTTTAGTAGTTGGGGGGTTTTGTTTTGTATATATACCCTTATCATCTCTTTGTCTAGGCATAAATAACCATAATATCTAAGCTTCCTAATCAGCTATATCTAAGTGTGCTTCCGTGATAATGATGCCAAAAAAATTTAGTCTAATTTATGGAGTTGAATTAGATCATTTGTTTTAATTATCAATCCAGGTTGGTGAACTTAGATGCACACCAAGCTATATGGATCTTAGATTAAGCTAGTGTAGGAAGTAGTTGTTTAGATGAAATAATGGAAATGCATATTACAAATATAAATTACTGAAAAAAAAAACATTGAAATTCTAATCTAGAAGCAAGATTGCAATGAGCTTTTATGGAACATAGCCAATAAGGAAGAGGCTCTAACTTATATGCCTTAGTTTTCCTTCATCGTTATACCTATTCCAACAAGATCAATATATAGCATAACACAATTAAATCAATAAAGCAAAAAAGATCAAATGTGTTAGTTCCCTATATTACTAGTTTAGTCCCTTATTGTTATTAGTGTAACCCCCATTATTGTTATTGTTATACCCCTGTAACCTCAATATTGTTATTATTGTGCCCTTACATTATTATTGTTAGGTCGACTAGGATTATATTGTGGCCCCATGGACTCCTATATATAGAAGGAGGTTTTGGTCATTTGCAACAACCAAGAATTGTTCATTTATGTAATGTATTGGAGGTTTCCCCCTCGAAGTGGCTTATTTCTAAGGCGCCGATCTCTCTTTTCTTCTATTTTTGGAGCTGGTTTCATAACATTTGGTATCAGAGCTTTGGATTCTAGGGTTTCACTGCTCCAAACAAGTCATCATGGAATTTTCAATATAAAATTTTTTCTACGAAGGTTTAGAAGCTGAAAGGTTTAGAGCGCGAAGAGGAAATCATGAGGAATGCTGTGGAAACATTTCAGATCTTGCCTTGCAATATGTTTGGAGATATGATCAGTGGAAGTTAGGGCTTTTTGTAGGATCCTGAATTTAACCTAAACATGTCATCGTGGCATTTTCACTATAAAATATTTTCTACGAGGGTATAGAAGCTAAGAATATTACAGAAAAATACCGAAATCCTAAGGAATGTCGTGGAAAATTTTTAGAGCTTGATTCACAATATTTTCAGATATATAATCTGTGGAAGTTAGAGTTGTTTCAAGCTTCTGAATTTCATCTCAAAGAGGTGACAGTGGAAAAATCATCATAAATATCTCTCTAAGCATTGGATTGGAATTATGTAAAAGGTGGTTGCAAGTAAATGGATTGTAGTTTCCTTTATATCAATTTCAGAGCCAAAGGAGGAAACAGTGACACGTGGTACGTCGTACAAGTTCGCTCTGCTGAACGAGTCCATAATTAGGTCGTTGTGGGAGATTGGGTATAACTTTTCTTTGAAGAATCCAAATCAGGTCAGACCTGTGGAATTTGAAAGAAGCTTCGGAGGGATACTACAGGGCCGACTTTCAGATATTGAAGATATGAAATCACAGATATAATTCAATTTCAATCTCGAGCTGCTCAAAAGTAAGAAAAAGGTGTGTATTTTTTTCGAATTGCATAAGTCTTGTGTGAATAATCAATTTGAATTGATTCCAATGGAATATTATAGTATAGATATGAGTATTGGGTTCTAAAATTCCACCTAAAAATAATTTGACACCCATTAAGCCTTCAAAAGTCTCTACTATGACTCATGAAGATGAAGAAATGCGACATGACATATCAAAATTACAAGAGAAAGTGCACCAAATTTCGCTTTCGTCAAGAGAAATAAAAAATAAGATGGATGGAATGGAAGCTAGCATGGAAGCTAAGATGGATTTCATGGAAGCTAAGATGGATGACATGGAAGCTAAGATCGATGAAAAAATGAAAGACAACATGGAAAACATGAAGAATCATCTAAAAGCAGACATAGAAGGTTTGAAAAAGTTGATACAAGAAATGTTTCCTAATGGAAAAAACATAGTAGAGGAAACTCATGATGAGAAAAAAATAAATGTTAATCATGATTTCATAATATCTAATATTGGATGGAAGAACCACCATATTCCAAAGATGGATATAAGGAAGTTTGATGGCAAGGATCCCGTAACATGGATACTATAGATGGAGCAATATTTTGTTCTCAATAATGTGAAAAAGATACAAAAAGTACGCATTGCAACTTTAAATTTAGAACAAAATATATTTGTATGGCATCGATGGCTTTTCTCTCATAAAAAAATTGTCACTTGGTCAATTTTTATGGAGGAAATGATAGCACATTATGAGGATACAAAAAGCAACACCTTCTTTAGCCAATTGATAAAGCTCAAACAAAAGGGTTCAGTGACAAGGGTAACAAATATTCTAGAGGAACATAGGATGGATTTCTTCATAGGGACTTTGAAGGACAACATATAACATGAAGTTTGAATTTGGGAACCTAATTCATTGGAAAAGGCATTCAGGTTGGCAAGAAAAATTGAATGTAAAATTATTGTGACAAGGAAGCCTACCACTCACATATATAAAGATGGAAGTATTGCTACTCCTAGACTTCCACAACCTACAAGGCTGACACCACAATAATTGGAAGAAATAATATGAAAAGGGCTTTACTACAATTGTGATAGAAAATACACTAAAGGTCATGAGTGTGCTGAGAATAAATTATTTTACATAGATTGTGAAGAGGAAGAAGAAAATGAACAAGAATATTCAAAATAAGAGGATATACACCATGAACCAACCCTCGAAGAGGAAAAGACGAGTCCAACCATATCATGTAATTCATTGGCAGGAATTACCTCTTAAACTCTCAAGATAGAAGGACATATCAAGAAGAAAAAGGTAATAGTGTTGATCGATTCAGGTAGAACCCATATTTTTATTCATTGTAAATTAACCAAGGAATTGAATTGTTTCTTATATCTAGCACCAGAATGTCAAGTGATGGTTGCAAATGGAGGAACTATAAATTGCTCTGGAAAATGCCATAATATTAAGCTAACCATGGGGGAATATGTATTGAATATTCCAATGCTTTCCATTCCAATGGGAGGCGTTGATGTTGTACTAGGAGTATAATGGTTAAAATCTTTGGAGATGGTAGCTTTTAATTTTCAAGAACGTTTCTTGAAATCATTTTCATAAGGAAAGGAATTCGAATTACAGGGTATCGTAGGGAAGCCGAGAAAGATAATAAGCTCTAATGTCATGACAAAGCTTCCGAAGAAAGAACAATGAGACTTAATTGCAAAATTATGCTCACTAGATGTTCCAACATCAAAATCATCTATTTCTGCAGATCTCCAAAAAGTCTTGGACAATCATTCCAAGGTGTTTCAAACTCCCAAAGGAATCCCACCTATCTGTGATCATGATCATGCTATTCATTTGATTCCAAGAAGTGTTCCTCCAAACATCAGGCCTTATAGGTATCCTTATGTCCAAAAGAGCGAAGTTGAACGTATGATTACAAAAATGTTAGAGGCTGGTATAATTCAACCTAGTCAAAGTTCTTTATCTGCTCCAATAGTATTGGTGCACAAGAAGGATGGATCTTGGTGCATGTGTCTGGATTATAGGGAGCTCAATAAGCTCACTATTAAAGATAAATTTCCCATTCCTGTGATTCATGTATTATTGGATGAATTACATGGAGAAATTTATTTTACCAAGTTGGATATTCGTTTAGGATATCATCAAATTAGAATGAAGACTGAAGATATTCTGAAAACAACATTTCGAACTCATGAGGGTCATTATGAATTTTTGGTTATGCCTTTTTTCCTTACCAATGCACCTTCTACATTTCAAGGGTTGATGAATTCCATTTTCAAATCCTTGCTTAGAAAATTTGTGCTAGTCTTTTTTGATGATATACTAATCTATAGCAGGTCTTCTAAGAATCGTGTTCAACATGTTGATAGGGTGCTCAAACTATTGCAAGAGAAACAATTATATGCAAAAAAATCCAAATTTTTCGTTGGATTACAAGAGGTGGAACATATGGGTCATATTGTATCTCATGAGGGTGTTAAGGTATACCCTAACAAAATTAAATCCATTAAGAAATGGAAAGTACCCACAACCATAAAGCAGTTGTGAGGATTTCTCGGGTTAACGGGGTATTATCACAAGTTTGTTAAGACTTATGGGAGAATAGCAGCACCTATGACAAAATTATTGAATAAAGATGCATTTTCATGGGCTCTAGAAGCAACTAAGGCCTTTGAACATCCTAAATAGGCAATGTGCCTAGCACCGGTCTTAGCTATGCCAGATTTCACAAAAACCCTTATTGTGGAATGTGACGCCTCAGGAAATGGAATTGGTGTTGTTTTAATGCAAGAAGGAAGACCCATTTCTTTTGAAAGTCGTCCAATCAAAGGAAAGTATTTATAGAAAGCTATTTATGAGAAGGAAATGTTAGCAATACTACATGAACTAAAGAAATGGAAACCTTACCTAATGGGAAGAAACCTCAAGGTAAAAACTAATCATGATAGTCTTAAACACTTTTTGGAACAAACAATATCTTTAGAAGACCAGAAAAAATGGGTCAAAAAGATGTTGGGTTATGAATTTGAAATAATATACAAAAAAGGGAAGCTAAATGTTGTTGCAGATGCACTCTCAAGAAATAATGAAGAGGTGGAAGCATTTCTTTGTGCCATTTCTATTATCCAACTAGATTGGATAACCGAAGCAAGGTATGAATGGAAGAAGGATGAAGAAGTGTGGAGACTCATTCAAAAGTTGCATGAAGGTCCTAGTACATGTAATACATTTAGATGGAAAAATGATTCCTTATGGTAAAAGGATCACTTATATCTTTGTAAGAGTTCCCAACTAAAACAAAAGATTATTTTGGAATTGCACACTTCTCCTTTATGAGGACACTTAGGATTTTTAAAAACTTACCACATGGTGAAGAAAGGATTTTCTTGGGATGGCCTTAAATCTGATATTCAAAATTTTGTAGTAGAATGTTTAGTTTTCTAGCAAGATAAAGTTGAGACGATTAAGACCCCGGGTCTTCTACAACATTTATCCATTCCAATTCAACGTTAAGAGGAGATTTCAATGGATTTGATCATAGGTTTACCCAAGTCTGAAGGAAACAGTGTCATCATGGTGGTAGTTGATAGACTTACCAAGTATGCACACTTTTGTGCATTATCTCATCCATTTAAAGAAAGTACATTTGCTACTACATTTATGGACACAATTCAAAAGCTACATGGAAACCCAAAGATTATTGTGAGTGACAGAGATCCCATTTTTACTGGAAATTTTTGGACAGAGTTATTTTCTTGTTTGGGTACTCAACAATTGAGATTCAACAAGATGGTGAGCTTAGTGAAAATTAAGCACCTTCACTAAGTGGGGCCGACAGGCTATTTTTAGGTGTATGTCTATTTTTAGACATGGTGAGCATATTCTATAAGTTGTAGGATGCTATTTGTAGATGGTTGGTCAAATGTGAAAAATATATGAGATTATATTTTTAGAAGATTGGGTGAAGTCTATTTATAGATCGTCAATCTAAAAATAGATGCATGTCGATTATTATTAGCCCTTAATAATAATACGATAATAAATATCAACTTATTCTCTTGGAGCACTTTATTTTAGTGAAAAGCTTTGGAAAATTATTGGGCTAAAGGAATTACACAATTCCTAGCGTGGTTGGTGACTCATGCATGGAGGAATTAGTTAGAACTTAAGTGGAAAAGTTGTGACAGAGTTGGAAGAGTAGTTATGGGTGTTGTTATTTAGTTTAACTCAGTTAAGTGAGTTAAACTCAATTGTGCTCGTTGTATCTAGTTGTAATAAAAGATATGATAGTGAGAGTTTAGTGAAATAATTATTTAATTAATTCATAACTAGAGACTCACTTGCAACTAAACAAATACAACAGTTAACTACTTACATGTCAGTTCCAGTGGAGACCCAGTGGAGAGATAGGTGAAAGGGTGAGATGGACTATCTGTCGTGACTATAGTGATGCATTCAATGCATCTAAAACACATTGGAGATGCCAATGAGGATTGCGCAGTCAAGGCAAGGCCATTTCTAATACATTTAGGGGTCTTCTTCAGTAGGGATTGTGCAGTGGAGGCCGACTGTCAGGAGACAAGAAATTGGTGCATAGAAATGCAAATTTTTGCCTGACAGTGTGTAATGATTACTGATTGTACTGAGAGATTGATGTACTAATATTTGTATGAGATTATTACATGATCCATTGATATACATAATATATGATAGTTGGGCTTTTTAGCTTTAATATTTCCCTTTAAACAACTGTGTTTATGTGTGATTGATTTTTCCTCATATGTATTTTGCAATTAGTGATTTAGTTTCCACAAAGAATTAAGTGGAAGGATTATGTATTTAACATAAGATTAATTTGTTAGATCAGGAGAATCCGGTAATACTATCAGTATTAGTAAATTTCTACATCAACTATCTCATAGCTCATCTTATCATCCTCAATCCGATGGTCAAACCGAGATAGTGAATAAATGTTTGGAAGGATATCTTCGTTGTTTTGTATCTGATAAACAAAAAAATGGGTCAAGTGGTTACCTCTCGTTAAATGGTGGTATAACACTTCCTTCCATACTAAAACAAAAATGACCCTATTTATGGAACTTTCTGGATATCATCCATCGTCCATTACATCATATTTAAGAGAAAATTCTAAGGTTTAAGCAATGGAAGATCACATCGAGCATCAACAAGAAGTTCTCTATCTCTTAAAGGATAAACTAAATTTGGCACAAAATCAAATGAAACAATAAGTAGACCAACATTGCAGCGAGAGAAGTTTTGATGTAGGAGACTGGGTATTTTTATAGCTACAACCATACAAACAAATGTCCCTCAAGCAAGCTAAGAAGGATAATAAATTATCGCGAAAGTACTATGGTCCTCACAAGGTGTTGCAAAAGATTGGTACAATGGAATACAAATTGGAGCTTCCTGCTTCTTCGCAAGTGCATCCAGTTTTCCATGTTTCATGCTTAAACAAGGTTATAGGTGAAAATATTCGAGTTCAGACAATATTTCCAGAACTTGACAATGAAGGAAAAATCATGTTGGAACCTGAAGCGGTCCCGGAAAAAAGAAATTGACAACTACAAAATCGATCAATTTCAGAGTATCTCCTCAACTTGAAGAACTTACCCACTGAAGATTCTACATGGGAGCATGAAAATTTTATACAGAAGCACCCAGAGCTATTGAAGCGTTGAGGACAACACTTTTTTGAAGGATAGGGGCATGTTAGGTCCTTATATTACTCGTTTAGTCTCTTATTGTTATTAATGTAGCCCCCATATTGTTATTTTTGTACCCCTGTAACCCCAATATTGTTATTATTGTGCCCTTACATTATTATTCTTAGGTCGGCTAGGACTATATTGTCGCCCAATGGACTCCTATATATAGAGGGAGGTTTTGGTCATTTGTAACATCCAAGAATTTTTCATTTATGTAATGTATTGGAGGTTTCCCCCTCAAAGTGGCTTATTTATAAGGCGTTGATCTCTCTTTTCTTCTATTTTTGGAGTTGGTTTCATAACAAAATGCATAAACACAATTTCTAGTTCAATTCTTAATCATTAAGGAAGAGGATCTAGATTAGATGCCTTGGTTGACCTTACCCACTTAAACCAATTACTGAAAGGGAATCATTAATGAATTTACTTAGAAAATATTCAGAAGAAATTGTAAAGGAAATGTTGAACAATCTAACATATTCACAATTATGCACAAAAAATACACTCCAATGTACTTAGCTTAGGATGGGGGCCCTCCACCTTTTCTTTGTACACAGTAGATTAGAAATCACATCCCATAGCAAGGAAAAAAAGAAATATAAGGCAAGTTCTTAAAATTATATTAAAAAATAGAGAAATCTCAATAATCATAGTACATGTTCATAGTTGTTGAATAGTTGTGTTTAAATAGGCTCAAAGTATAAAAAAAAAACTAAATTAGTTGTAACAACCAGTAAGAGTCCTAATCCAAATAATAGGGTCTAACTCATCCCTTTTGTTGTACAAAATATGGGAATATTCCAAAAAATCCCAAAATTTCCCCTTATATCAGGGGATTTTCTAGGTGACTGGTCAAGTTTGACCATCTTTTGTCGGGCATGTTCTAACTCATTTGGATTGTGCCAATAGGAGTATGTCCATCCTTGGTTCCCATACTTCTCGAATTTGACTTCATTTTGTGCCCAGGTGTCCTTCATATACGACTTCAATGGAGCTATTACGAGAATTTTTGTTTCAATCAAGCATAATTTTTAACACCCAATTTTTACTAAAAAATCTAAAAATTAAAATACATAATTATTTTACCTTAAAGTGAAAAAAGAGGAAAAAATATGAAAAATATGAACATAATATGATGGTAAAGGATGACAAGAAAGTGGAATATGCATGGTGAAAAGGGGTCAAAATCGAGGGCCAACAATATAAATAACAATGAATTTTGAAGCCAAAAACATTGCCTCGCCTAGATTATTTCTGAAATGAGATGAATCATTTTCATGAGACATACCTAGGTTGCAAATGTCATAAACATGAATGCATGAAATAAATAAATAAACATTCAAGAACAGAACTTACCTCATGAAGGAGATGAATAAAGACCCTCTTACTCACCTTTCGTAGTCGGACTGGTTCTTCTGAAAGCACACAAAGAAGAAATGCTTGCACAAATGTAACTCTCATGAAATTATTCTTTATTGTAGCAATAGATTGACTCTATATAAGGAGGAGACATGATGTAGAGCCAACTCTCTTCCTCTATCTATAATTTTTTATTCTTCTCTTGCGCGGGTAATCTCACACAAAATGTTTTTTTATTTTGAGTGCTAAATTCCTCCCTTTTGTGTGAGAACATGCATAAAATAGGTGTTCTTCTCTAATTCTGAAAGTGTGCAAAATTCCTTGACAATTAAATATAATTATATCTGTCATTACTATTTCTTCGTAGAATATTGTGTCATCTTCTTGCACCAGAAGCATTGGAACAAGTTAAGTGTTGACTATATGAAATGATGTCATTTGCTTCATCACACTCTCAACAAAAATGTGATCAACACAACACCCTCATTCTCAAAGTATAATCCGTTCTCAATAATTCCCTCTACACATCATACAAGGTGGATCTCTCTTTCTCTTACATGGATTACAGTTCAACCTAACGATTATATGAGTAGAAATTTGTGCATATATATTCCATTCTACATTTGGTTGGAATTTACATTCTATGGTTGTAATAAAAACTAGAGTTGCATTCAATATTGTAATTATCAAAATTGTGCTCTATCTCACGCAAATAAAGTAAAAATCAGTCACCAATTTCCTGGAAATTAAAACATCCAACATTGTAGCACACACAGAAACTTAAAAGTAGAAGGGTTTTGGAGAACTAAAAAAACAAAAATAAAATATTACAACCCACATGCACACCTACCTCTATGTAGGTATATTTTTTTATTAATATGTGGCCACATTAATTACAAGCATCCTCAAACATTAGGTTTTAAAAGTATATATATTCTGAAAGTTAAAGTTTCTAAATACATTTAAACCACTTGGTTCTATTGGAACTAATGTATCTTTTAGTGGTTTTTTTGGGTAAAAACAGTTGCTTTGCTCTCCTGAAAATCGTATTTCTGCAATTGATGGTGTTGTTTTTAATTCATCTTAGTTAAAACACTATGATGATCTTCTACAAGTTCTATTGCCTTCTAGTGAGATTTTAAAGATTGTTGACCAGGATGAAAGGCCTAAATCAAATATGTTTTGAATGATAGCTAATGTTAATAGGAAGTTGGTTTTTGGAATGGATGTTGGTGGTAATGCTAGTGTTCAATCAAAAAATATAAATTATGAGTCTTTGTTTTATGATCCACCTCATCTATCAAATTTGGATATTCCATTTGTTAAATGTGATTTGATTAATTCATATGGCTATCTTCATTAGGCATATAGTCCGCTTGGTGTCTAGCAAATGATAATGTCATCAGTTGATTCCTCTTCTCCTCCTGGAAACCCATGGGGATATGATTTTAATGACAAGAGCCCATAATCTATACTAAAGAGTGATTTGGAGAGCTTTAGGAATACTCCCTTTATATTAAGGATACAATCATGTGATGTTTCAACTCCTATGGATAAAACCGAAGTGAAAACACAACATATAGAATGAAAAATCATGATAATTTTATCACACCTGATTCATTAGCTAATAATTTTAATGAACTATTGGAATATCTAGATGGAATCTTACAAAACGATTATTAAAGAAACTTTTCATAAATGAATGCTTAAAAAACTTTCCAACATATTCAAGACAATAATTTAAATTGCAAACTTTTCATCATTTACATCTAGCTACTTTTACCTTTGGAGAGGCAATTTCATTTCATTCAGTCTCCATTTTTTTGTGTATTGTTAGATGTTTCACTAAGTCTTTAAACTATATCCCACCAAATTCTGAGACTACAAGGCACTGTCTATGTCAAAATAATGTGGCTTCACTAGAATATTGACTAGGAATAGTTATATTTATAAATATATGAAAGGTTATGGGGCACCACACTCTAATTTATCAGTTTAAAGTTTATGAGTTCATAAATATTAATTTATTATTATTTCCAAAGTTCATAAATATTAATTTATTATAATTTCCAATCAAAATATTGATAGAGGTAACATATACGTGAGGGGGGAACATATATGCGGGACGCCTAAGTCTGTATTGCAAAATTTGCATTCCCATAGTAAAAGATCTAAAGAGATAAAAAAATATAGGATCTAATCAACCCAGAAGATGAACATAAATTATCATGACAAGAGTTAGCTCATGATCCTCCATATGATCTCGTGCTCCACTTGACAATAAATACATTTAATTCACACACACATAACCATTCAATCTAACAAACTAAATTCTCTAGAAATTAAAAAGGTAAAATTAGAAAATTAAATGATTCCCCTGCTTCAAGACATGACCATCTAAAAATATTGTAACATAATAAATTTAAGCCAACCTTCATATGCTTCTCAAGATATTGAACAAGAGGATCAACTAATGTTCTTACAAATGCAAGTTCTCTTAATGCTTTTGATATGGCATCCTCCACAACTGCTTGACATGGTCGATCATCATATATGAACAAGGCCTTCAGGAGTATATCAAATAATAGTGATGCATAATAAATATTGACTTCACCTGCACATTCATATTAATTAGTTCATTGCAAAAAATAACAATAAAAATACAATTGTACAAAAAATGAGGAATTAGAGTATGAAAAAATTATCCAGATGATCAAAGAAGGATGTCTGTGTGGAAAAATTAATCAAAATGGAAAAATATTATCCACATTAGTGCCAACTTTAATGTATAATAGGTTTAATCTGAGATGGCTTAAGGAAACTTTTAGAAGATAACAAAGGTTTCCAAGTCCAAGTGTGAAGGTTCACCACTACCCTAAAAGGTTGGAAAAAATGGCTTTTTCTAGGGAAGAGTAATATCCAAGCCTCATCAATGATATCTTGTAGGTCATCCAACCTCTAAGAAAGTTGGAAAAGAAAGGAGACTTGATCCTTTTTTTCAAATATTCCCTTAGACATGGTGGCTCCGGGCCAAAAATGGAAGTTCTCGTCCTATCTAGTGTCAACATGGTGTGATAAGGAAAATATTATTACAATTCTAGATGTCAAGAGAGGAGAGAGAGTATAAAAGATAAAATAATTTATACAAAACCATCTGATTTGAAGATTTAATAGGTAATGAGCTAAAATACAAATTTTGTAAATGGTTTGAAGCATGTAATTTTTTTTTTCCATGCTCCAAAGTTTATTTGTTTTTCCTTTTGAATATTTGAATTCATAAGAGACACTAATTTGAGAAGGTTCATGGCTCTATGATATTGATGGATTAGGAATAAAATAATTGTTTCATTGATTTAATATGACACCCATGAGTCATGACCCATGAAACCACTAATATGGTAAGGGTCATGTTTTTATGGTATTGTTGTATTTGAAATAAAGTAGTGGTTTCATGGATTTAATCCAACAACAATGGAGTTATTTTTAAGCCCTAAGTCCAAGTTATAGTGTTTGTCCCTAATATCCTTTTAGGTTCTAGGAGTTTCTTTGGCACTCCCACAGTGTGTGACTACAAGATGGTATTTTTACATCCCATTGAACTAATTTCTTTTGTTCATTCGTAGACATTAATAACATTACCTTACCTTATCCATAATGGGAAAGGAAAATATATTAGGAAGATATTGGGAACTCTCGAGTCTATTGGTAGATTTTTCTTTGTCATAATATTTACAAATATGAGACCTTCATTACATGTGCCAAATTTTTTATCGATATGGATATGGGCAAGGGTTTTCCGAGTGTGATTCACTTGAGGCATGTACTATTTTTTACAAATGGAATCTAAGCACTAGAGACATAATAAAAGAGTTTGATGTAATCTAAAGGGAATTAAAGAAAATATATAGAGAAGTGAATACCAAGAGAAAAAACTAGAAGTAAAAAACACAGAGGGGATAAAAAAACAAGGAAAAGAAGAAAAAACAAGAAACCTTGGAAATACCACAAAATTCTGCTGAAAGCTAAACAACTAAAGAGATAAAAGATACTCCTTCCAAAAAGGAAAGGGACAGTAATGATATCAGTACACATGGTAAGATCTAGTAGTAAGTTGTGGCTTCACCAAGAGGATGACGTTGTTTTCAAGCATAATTATAATAGATTGTGAAGAAAAATAGAAAAATGTGAAATTTCCAATAGTTTACTATGGATGAGAATAGAAACACATTCCAAATATCGAGTGATTTTGACAAAGTAAATACACTTCAACTACTGCAACTTAGCCAAAAGGGAGGACTGCTATAATGCATTTTGTACACTACCCAGAATTATTTTCCTTACACTTCCTATACAAACACCCCTAATGATTGAGAAGGGTGCATATCCCATTAGGAATGATGTTATTCTCTCATCATATCTATAAAGTGAAAAGGCCATGTTCTTAGGATTTTGTATATTTAATTGATCCTAAATTAAATTTAACTTTGCCTTGTTCAAGAAAAGGATAAATAAAAAACTTGCCACTAAATGAGCCAAATATAAATTTCTTTAACAGAGTATTGATATGGACTTTACACATGCCCTTGTAGAAAATCTACTCCAAGGTATACTAAAATTCAAAAATCTCTTAAGAGGATGCAAAAATATTAATAATATCATACCAGCTTTCTACCAGTTGTTTCTATGAGTGTCTATTTAATTGTTTCTCAAGTATTCAATAAGGGTTTTGAGAACATGTCAACTTTTCATAGTCTTGGAAAAAATTAGCTGCATCATATATGAACCTGTTGGCAGGAAGAAATGTCTGGCCAATAGTAAGGGATATCCACGGTAAAAAGTCCCAATTAGACTCTAAACCATTTGTGATAGGGTTCCCATCCTGGATGTGGGTCCGGCTACCACTGAATATTCCTTTTCTCGAAGAAAAATGAGCCCTGCAGACTTATGAGCACACGATTATTCGGATAATACAAGACAAATGGTTGATGAGTCTTAATGAACATAAAACACTACAAATAGCAAGATGAGTTAAAGCCTGTAGCCAAAGGAAATGTTGTTAGCAGCACATCATTAGGGTCATGTTTGTAGAAGCTACTCAAACCACAGAAGAAATAGTTCTTAATGGTTAGAACACCCTTCACTTCCTTAAGCATTCTCAAAGATATGATAAATGCTAATAACGAAGTTGATAACATCTCATAATTAAATAACCTAATATCATTAAAACATTAAGTGAACTAAAATGTATAAATGATATAAGAAGAAAATGCAAATCAGTTAATGATAAAGATATCAGATACATAAGACAAACATATTCATTGTGTTAACACATTAGTCCTCATCATATCCAAGAGTGGAATCAAAACATTTGTTTGTATTCATTCTCAGAAAGGTGCATTGAATGCTATACAATTATCTTTGCTCTTTTGGATTCCAAAAAAAAATATCCCTTTACAATTCCTCGGAGGGAGTATTTATAGAACAAAATTGACCCTTGGGTGTCCCTAACTTTTCACCTTCTTGACCGTTGACCTACTCTGCGACCCGAAGGGAATTTTTGACTTGCAACCTCAGCTTTGAATGTGACCTACGACCCCTCCTGTTTTCTGTGACCTATGACTTGGTAATGGGAGAAATTGGGTGATTGTGAGATTAGGGACATCTACCTATTGCTGTTATTTGAGGTAATTTTTCCATGCTTGATAATCTGCAGCAATTGGGGAGACCTGAGGAGTATCTTCTCTCAAATTGTGAAGGCACTCTAGAGCATTCAGGAATAAAGTCCCTCTCTTGAGCATGATCTGATTGGAAAGGGAGGCTAGGTTGGTATAGATCCGGACCGGTGTCACGATGAATTGAACAAGATTTCCTTGTGATGCCCGAAGGTCTTGAGAAGCAGCTGCTTGCCTTATGGGTTGTATAAATTCTTGAATGTCTTGGGTGACTTCTTCAAATTTTTTGTCTCTGTCTATTGCACCCAGAGAAGGAATGTTGTGTACTTCAGCCGTTGAATTGATGCTACTAATAAAATGTTCATATGTTGACATCACTTTCTCTAGATCCTTGACTAGTTTCTCTTTGGATTGTACCTTTATCCAGATTTGAACTTTTTCGTTTTGAGTGAAAATCAAAAATTTCCTAGGCAAGGTGTCCAAAGCCTTTAGATACATGTTTGACCATTCTAGTATTCTTTCCAAGGCAGTGGAAGCTTCCATTAGCTGTGCGGTCCTCCTCTTGGTTTCTGTTTGTGCTTTTAATAGTAGCGCGACTATCTGTTTTATTGTAAACATTTCTTCATACACTTGCTTCATGGTGGTTTCCAAAGTGACCAAATCTCTTTGAATGGTAAGTGGCACTTCATTAATTGGGGTTTTCTTAACCTGAAGCTTTTGGATTTCTTCTTCAAGCTTCTTCTTTTCTTGTTCTGACTGAGTTGTCTTTTGTTCAGAGCCCTGTAGTCTATTTCGCAGGAAAACAATTTCTCTACTCATTCTGCTAACATTATCCTCTGTGGCTTCCACAAAGGCAGTCCCGTCCAATGCGATCATAACTAGATTGGTCCTGGTATCTAGAACTATATCATTTTCCATTGTGGCCGTGAGAGGTGCGGCAGGGTTTCGCGCTAAACATATTGTTTTTTCTTGCCTGATATTATGCGTGAACTGATCATAGGTTAGTCTTATTAGATCAAAGACTTCATCGTATGGATCCTCGGAGGCACCAATTTTCGAGAGAGTAAAATGCACACTGGTCGCAGGAATTGACTGGGGCATCTTGATGTGTGGCAGCTCTGTCTGTTTCCCTGTCTCCGTAGGAGGTGTCTTGCTGCCTTCTACTTCCTTGGAGGAATCTTTCTTTGAATTATGACTTTCTTCCTCCCTTCTCCTTTGCTCAGCTTCTACTTCATCCTTATTTTCCTTTAGCTGGTGTTCAGCTTCTACTTATCTTGCTTTTCCTTTAGTTTGCATTCAGCTTCTGCTTTATCTTGTTTTTCCTTTAACTAGCGCTCAGCTTCTACTTTATCTTCCTCATCTTTCCTTATTTGTTCCTCTTCCTCTTTCTTGCAGGTTTCCTCCACTCGCTTCTTCTTCTGTTCTTCCTTTAGTTGTTTCTTTCATTTATCCTCCTCTTCTTTCACCTTCTCCTTGGCTTCTTGTTGCACTTTAGCCTTCTTTTCTCTCTGCTATTTAGAAGGGTTACCTCATGTATCAGTCCTTTGCTTCTTGGCTTTGGAAGATGAGGTTGCTCCTAGTGTGTGGATTCTTTCCTCTAAGGTTTGATTATCTTGTTTCTCTTGATCGTTTTATTCCTCTGGAGTAGCATAGTTGTCTTTGTTGTACCAGTTCTTAATTCGATCTTCGATTGGGCATTCTGTGTGCTGGTAACTCCATTTAAATTTGGTTCGTTTTCAATGTGTGGGGATGATTCTTTCAGGCTCATACGTCTGGTGTGTTAGGGCCGGTAAATAAAAACCTTTGGTTTCCTCAGCCTCTGCCTCTACTTCCCTAAAATATTTGACTGTGTAGGCACTACTAGTAAGTGGAAGAGTAGGCCATGGATTTTTCTTGCCCTTGGTGAGAACCTTTGAAAAAACACCTTTCATCTGGTAACATACTTCTTGAAGGAGTAATTTGTCAGTGACAAGCTAGGGCAGTGTGAGGGGTTCCTTGAGCGACCTGAAGACTCAGATGAAAGTTCTATCTATGACAGGAAACCAGTTGGCCACCTGGGTTATTGTCTCCATGGCCTGCTCGGATATGCACGGGGTATATTTTCCAAACATATTTTGGTAGAGCACGGGGATGAAGTTGTGTGAGATTGAATCTATATCTTGCTTATACTTGGAGTCCCAAAACACTTGCAACTCATTTTGGATTGGTCCGCCATGCTCTGCATCCCAGTTGTGCACCCATCCCTCAAAATGGCACCTTGCGCATACTGCATCCAATAGGTATGAAGCCATATAAAACTTAGATGTGCATCCCTCGTTAGGTGCTTGTGCCACATCAATGTTTGATCTAAGGGCTGCTATTATCAGGTTGCCCCAGTTGAAACGAGTAGCAGATGTAGTGAAAACATACATAAGGGGAATCCAGGTACCATTGAACATAGTGGCATCTTCTTGGCCATATATTCTGCACATCATGGCTGCCACTAGCCTGTAAGCTCTCCTTAGAGCCTCTATCTTATATTCCTGATCCTTCTTGTACTTGAAATTTCCGGGGTCCTCCCACCATCCTTTCAGGGTTTTTGCTACGGGTACTGTGTGAGTGGTTGCCCAATCAGTGTTGAAGGTATGTTCCTGAATGGGGAGTGCATAGTATACTTCTGCATCCCCTCCCTCTAGGTTAGCGAAAGTTTTCCCTGGGTGATGTTGAATGACCCACATTCTAGAGTCGACCTTTTGGAGGATCCATTCAATAATCTCTACACATAGAAATATGGGTGGATGGGTGCCTACATAGTGGATTTTGGACCTTTTGACTTGAATGTACACCTAATGGTCTGGAAGGTCTTCTGGGAAATTAGGCTTGGTGAACTCCTGATATATTTGGTACCAACTCACCTTGTCTCCCTTTCCGAGCACACAGGTTGTGTCTCTATATATGGCGGGTGGGGAAGGGGGCATGCCTTCTTCAAATATTTCTATTTTCCAAACTCTTTTTCCTCTTCCGAACAGCTAGGGGTCCCATCTCTCTTGAGGTCGAAGAGATAGACACACACTCAAGCTTGGCTTCGATGTTCCCTGACATGTTCATAAAAAAATCTCACGATAAGGCGGATGGCATAATTATAACTATGTCAAGACCAATAAAATTTTCAAATGACTTCTGCCAATCATTATCTGAAGAAAAGCTTAGTCCTGCAACTTGGAGACCTAGCAGCTAGGTCGCTGGGTTGCTGGGTCACGTCAGTTCAAATTTTCAAAGAGCTATGACTTGGTGACCTTGCAACTAGGGCACTGGGTCACTGGGTTGCATTGGTCAAGACTTTCAAGGAAGCGCAACCTGGTGACTTGGTGACCTTGCGACTAGGTCGCTAGGTCGCCGGGTCACTTCGGTTAAAAACTTAATGATGCACGACCTAGTGACCTTGTGACTAGGTCCTTTGGTCGCTAGGTCGCAGGGTTGGGGGTTGCATTAGGGCTTCCTTATGGGTTACATGGCCGAAAATAGGTGAAATAACACAAGTAATGGTCATATGAGCTCATATGGGGCTCTGAATCTTTCTTTCGGTGAGTTAGAAAAGGTCCCTGAGGTAGATAATGGCACAAATATTCTTTAGAGAGAATACAAGGAAATAAATGGGTACATGTCATGAGGGAGGTAGGTAGGTTTTGCAAAAGGGCTACCGAGGAGCTTGACTAAGGTCAAAGCAAGGCTAAATAGGTTAGGGGCAAGAGCAAGATTAGCAACAATTAACTAAGGAGGAAAAAACAGGAGGATTAGGCAACTTACTCGGAAAAAATGCGCTTCAGATGGCTTGTCAGAGGTGTTACTCGTTCTGTCATGCAGCTTGAATATGACCTGTGAAACCCTTTTATTTATAAAGAGGTCACACATGCAGATAATAAATGAGGGTTACGGGGTCGCAAATTATGTCAGGTTAATGAGATGTGCGACCTAGCGACCTAGGGGTCGCAAGGTCATAGGGTCACATGGTCGCAATTCTTAGGTTTTAGATTTATATGCAACCTTGCGACTTAGCGACCTGAGGGGGTCACAAGGTCGCCAAGTCGAAAACAATGTAGTTTATTAATTTTGTGACTTTGCGACTTGGTAGTTTAAAATTGAACGTAGATTAGACTCTATCTTTACCGACAGGTTAGGGGCTCAAAAATTTTAAAAGAGGCAAAAATTTTGGAGGGTGTTGTAGTGGCTACAAAAAATGGAAATTCAATGGTAGGGCCCAGGATCTTTGTTGGTGCTTCATCTTGAGGGAGCCAGGGGAGGGCTTAGTAGGTTGTTCCTTTCACCCCGTGGGTCCCACTACATTCATCCTCGGACCCTGCATGTTTTCTCCACCTGTTTGCATGTCCCAGGGTGTAGGTCCACCGTGTTTTCATTCCTAGACACCGAACAGAAAAGGTTGGAGTAACTTCAGGGATTTCTAGGATCTGGTATAGTTATTTCATCATCATTTTTTTGCTCCACTGCCAACGAACCTAGTGGTCCTGACGGAGTCATTGCCTAGGAGTCACAGACATTGTTCGATTGCCAGAAAGCCTCGTCAATACCCCGGCGGAGTCGTCGTATCGCCTCTCTACGGAGGAAGCCTTTCTCAATCCTTTACCCTTTATTCATGTGCTAATTGCACTTATTTAAATGTTCTCGAGGAACTTATTTGACTGTGCTCAAGGCACTTATTTGATGATGGCAAGTATTGCCTAGGCAGAAGAGGGATCTCGACTTATTTTTCTTGCAAGAGAGGTTGCTCCTGCTCTATATGAGGAATTTTTTTTTTTCCCATATGTCCTTTCGTCACCTAAGGTTTGCTCTATCTCCTTGCTGTCTAGTGACCGATTTCACCGAAGCTTTCTTTTGTACAGTAGTCCCTTCGGCCAACATACTAGGTAAGCTACCTATTTTTGATTCCTGGGACTTGGTCATGTTTTCTCCATTGGGTGCCTATCACAGGAAATCTTGTTCCACATTTTTTGTTCTAGGGGTGATTATTCACCAGCATAGATTTCAGCGCAGCATGCCAGATGAGTAACTTCTACATCTCTCCTTCAACTTGAGGTGCCAAAGGGAAAATTTTTATTGAGAGCCTTCTCGAAACAAGCGATTTATTGAAAACATAAAAAATGAAAAACAAAATAAAATGAAACAAAAATATGGTACAGGGTAGGTGATGGCCTCTTAGGGCTGTCAGGTGAAATAGTGTTTAAGGTCATGCCCGTTTACCGGGAGGAGCTCAATCCTCCCTTCAAGGTTCTGTAGCCTGTAAGTGTGGGATCCGACCTTTTCTTCGATTTGGAAGGGACCTGTCCACAGGGCCTGGAATTTGGAGTGTTTCCCCTTATCTTCGTGAACTTTGTCCCATTTGAGGACAAGGTTGCCTACTTAAAAAGACTTGTTTCTAGCAAACTTCTTGTCGAACCATCATTTTATCTGACTCTAGTGGATGGAAAATTTTTCCCGGGTTTTTAGCCTTTCCTCCTCCAATTTTAATAATGTGTTTATTCAGATTTGTAAGGTAGGGCAAGGAGTGCCATGAGTTTCTTGAGATAATTGAAGGGCTGGGAGAGACAAGTTGGGAGGAAGGATAACCTCTTTTCCATACACAAGGAAAAATGGGGAGGTTCCGAAAGATGATTTGGGTGTGACTTTATCAGCCCATAGAGCATTATGGAGTGCATTATGCCAATTTCATTGTTGGGACAGCAAAGTATTTTTGATGATACAAATGATGTTCTTATTGTTTGACTCAGCTAAACCATTCTCTTGGGGGTAATAGTTGTTAGAGTGTTTCAGCACTATATCGTTTTCTAGAGCAAACTCATATAATTTAAATGATGAAAAATATGTTGCATTATCAAAAACAAGGGAGGTTGGAACTCCAAACTTGGTCATGATGTTTTGAGTGATGAAATATATTACCTCTTAATCATTGATTTGACACAACGGTATTGCTTCAACCCACCTTGTGAAGTAGTCTGTAGCTGTGAGAATGTATCTATGTTTCTTGGAGGAGTGCGGAAATATTTACCTGATCACGTCAAGTCCCCACTGCTGAAAAGATTCTTCCACCACGATGGACTGCAATGGGGCAGATGGTCATATTTCCCTGTTGGAAAACTTTTGACATTGTAGGCATTTCTGAACATGAGCGTGTGCATCTTTGAACAGAGTAGGACAATAGAAACTGACGTGCATGATCCTGTGAGCAGTGTTGTCCCCCGCATAGTGCCCATCGGCTGGAAAATCATGGAGTTTTTTCAAGACTTTCTGTGCCTCATCATACTCCAAACAGCGTATTAGAACTCTGTCGTGGTGCTTGTGGAAAAAATTTCCCTGCACTAGCTGGTAGGATGCAACTTTCAGTTTTATTGCATGTTTCTGCTGGGCAATTAAGGTGGGGTCCATGGTACTATGGCTTAGATACTGCTGAAGATAAACGCACCATGAGGAGGTATTCTGTCGAGGTGTACTATTAGTTTGATACATGTCGATCTCATGTTCCCAACTCTTCTCTTCATTGCCCCACGAGTTTGTGGCTTCTGCGACCATCTGTCATAGTCCTTAGCCCTTTATAGTGTGTGCTGGCTTCAATTCCAGGTGATACTCTTGAACGCAAGTCATATAGTTGTCTCGTCTCTCGCCTAGCTCTTGTTGTATTAAAAGTGAGCGAAAAGTTGGGTGAGGTACAAATGTTGTGACGTGGCTCTTCAAAATATATGGCCTGAAGTGATTGACTGCCTTGTACACCGTGTAAGCTTGCTTGTCAATATCTGGATAATTTAGCTTGGTACCTTGTAACTCTGCGCTCATGAATGATATGGGCCGCTCATCATTGTTGCCATCTTTCTGAGTGAGGATGGCCACGAGAGATGAATCTGAGGCGAAGGTGTACAAGATAAAGCCTTTGCTGAAATCCAGACTATGAAGGGTGGGTGCTTCTACAATGGCCCGCTTGATGTTATCGAATGCTTCTTTCTTGAGAGAATTCCATTTGAAGTTTCTGTTCTTCTTGATCATACCTTGTAGAGGTTTCACTATTTGGGCGAAGTCTGATATAAATTTTCACACGAAGTTGATTTTTCCAAGGAAATACTACATGGCCTTCTTGCCACTTGGGGGGGAATCTGGGAGATGAATTTTACGTGTTCTGGATCCACCACTATGCCATCCCGGGTTATGATATGTCCTAACATATTTCCTTCAGAGACGACAAAAATTATTTTCTTTTGATTGAGTGAGATCCCGTATTTTCGACACCTTTCAAAAATCTGCTTGAGGTGGTGTAAATGGTCATACCTACGCTTTGAAAATATGGTAACGTCATCAAGGTATACTACCACACTTTTCCCTATTAGGCCATAGAAATTGATGTCCATGGCTCTTTGGAATGTTTCCCTAGCATTGATTAGGCCAAGGGGCATGTGTCTGAACGTGAATGTCCCCCATTTAGTTCTGAATGTGATTTTTAGTCAGTCAGGCTCAGCCACTAGTACTTGATTGTAACCTAAAAAGCCATCTAATAACGAGAATATTTCCGACCCCAATACTGCTTGAAGGATCTGCTCCATAGGTGGCACTGGGTAGTTGTCCTTGTCGAAAGGTCTGTTCAAATTTCATAAGTCTACACATAAATGGATTTCATCATATTTCTTATAAACTGGGACCAAGTTTGACACCCGAGTTGAATGTCGGAATTTGAAAATTATACATGCATCCAAGGGTTTCTTCAGTTCCTTTTGGATCATCGGCTCTAAAGTAGGGTGTACTTTTTTCAGCTTCTATTGGAATGGTTTCAACCCCTCTTTCATGGGTATCACGTGCTGAACGATTCGTGTGTCATAGCTTTGCAGCTCCTCATATGTCCATGCAAACACATTTTGGTATTTATTGAATAACTCAGTGAAATATTGCCTCTCCTGAGGGGTGCATTTACTACCGAGGTTGATGAATTTGGGTTCCTTTTCTGTCCTAATGTTTATTTGTTGGTGTGCTAATGTGTAACTCTGCACCTTCGTGTTGGGAGGTCCTAAAAAATGGTTCTATAAATCAAACAAATTTTTGAGCGACACGATCCCTTTGGGCATGGGATTTCCCTTACGATTCCCTTGTTCCTTTTGCAAGGCCTGATCATGATCCTCTTCTTCCATAACTGTGTCCCTGAACATGTCTGCATTGAGCATGAAATCTAGTACCTGTTGATCGCCATTAAAAACACGCAGATTAGGGACGTTTTTTGGTATGGATGGCTTATAAATAATTTCAATAGAAAACCCATCTCTAAGTGGGGTGAACCTAGCAGCAGCATTGGCGAGTGTATTAGTTGCTGCATTATGCATTCTAAGTACAGATTTAATACCGAAAGCATCAAAAGCAGAAATTATATGCCATACCTCTTGTTGGTAACCTTTCAAATGTGGAGACAAACAATGGATGGTATTACGTAGGTGACGGGTGATAATCTCGGAATATCCAATTACCTTTAAACAAATAA
This sequence comes from Pinus albicaulis, assembly GCA_034641835.2. Taxonomy (NCBI): domain Eukaryota; kingdom Viridiplantae; phylum Streptophyta; class Pinopsida; order Pinales; family Pinaceae; genus Pinus; species Pinus albicaulis. The sequence continues at coordinate 148,700,306 of CM076584.1, forward strand.
CTTCGAGATCTATGGCTTTCTTGAGCCCAAGAATCATTGCTTCATATTTGGCTGTATTATTTGTACACTGGAACTCTAGCCGATAAGAGATTAAAAACTTATTATTTTGAGGGTCCAGCAGAATACAGCCTGTGCCAACCCCATCATGGGTTTTGGAACTGTCATAGTACAAGGTCCATATTTCATATTCTGATTTCACAAGGCTATCCGAGCACATAGGAGATGTATTGGGGGTAGCAGCTCCTAGCGAGTCTTTTGTTGAGGCAGATTGGTTTTCAGTGACCAATAAATGTTCTAACTGGACGTCTTGAGTGACCAGAGATGGGGGGGTCGATAGCACCCAAACATGGATTCCAAGAAACACATGTAGATTTCTTCCTGTGTGAAACTAACTGGTTCATTAGTTGCATCCAAGTTGGTCACCATGTGTTTCATGTAAGGTTCACTTTCGACCAAGATTTGATTATTCCTGCCTTTTTATGGGAGCCACAGCTGGGACCAATTGGTGGAAAAGTATCCATACAGTTTTCCAGACCAATCTCTGCTCAAAAGAAGCCATAGGTCTCAAGGATGTCCATGATCACTATGTCTATGCACTAATGTACCCTAGAGTTATAGTATAAGCAGATGATGACTTTATTCAATTCACCTACTGTAGGAACCTGAGATCTATCGATTTGAATGATCCTAGTGTTAGTTTTCTCGAGGTAGATGTTTAGCTTCTTGAATACAGACAAGGGCATAACATTTGTTGATGCACCAGAATTGACCAGGTAGTTATGAACATTGAAGTTGAATATCTTATAAGATAAGAGAAAAGGGGCGGTCGATCCTCTAGAATTTGCATTAACGACATTCACGATAGACTAGGGACTGGCAGCACCTTTAGCAGACGTGATACTCATAGGTTTGGATGTTGATGGGTTGGAAAATGCCTTGAGAATAAGATCTCACTGATTTTCAATACGAACGAGCTCATAGAGAGAGATGTCGGCCCGCATTTTCTTCATGTCTTCGATAATGTTATACCCGAAATCTGGGTGCGAGATAGGTTCAGTGAAGGCTTTCGGGTAACTTGATGATGATCTAGCCTTTTGGTTTTCTCAAGCATTGGTTGGGCTAGATTTTTCTGGAGTTTCATTTTGGTTCTCTTTTTTTGGGTGGCAATATTTTCCGTAAGAAATATTTTCTTTTCTCCTCGAAATACTGTTTCGGGACCGGACCTTTGCTCCTTAAGCTGTAGCTTTGACTGGGTTCGGATTTAGGGTCATCAGTGTTGGGTGTGGATCCTGATTATCTTGTTTACTTTGTATCACAGCATTGGACCCCTATACCCTAAATGGGGTAGCAATGCTGCCCGTAAATTAATCGCTGCCATGGGAGGTCCAGGGGGGCGGCAGCGACTTTATCGAGCCCCCCCCTAGCGGGGGGTTTCGGGGGCAGCGCCTCCGAAGCTAAAAACAAATGTAAAATTTCCTTGTAAAAGTATAGTAATATCTAGTCAATCTGGGTCATTCATTAGACAAATGATCTGACGGTAGAAGTTATGTTTAGTTTAGGGTTTTTTTCACTAGAAGGCAACCCCTCGCTTTTATGAGGGTATTGTATTGCAGCTGTGTATTTTTTATGTGTATTCTCAGAGCGAGAAACAGAGAGGGAGATTATGAGAGAGAACAGAGGATATTACAGTGGATCTGCTATAGGTTGTGTCTCTTCATTTTGTTGGATAATAGAAAGGAAGGACTGGCTGTTCGGGGTGGACGTAGCCCAAACTGGGTAAACCACGTATATCTATGTCTCTTTGGTTTTATGTGTTTTGTGTGCTTGTATTTTCCGCATATTTTATGTGTTGCATTGCTCTGTAATATATAATTTTCTAATAACTGGTATCAGAGCCGAAGGTATATTTGGCTGATAAACTCGTATAAAAGAAGGGTTCTTGGTTCGAGTGGGAGCAATGGCGGAAGATGGTAAGTTTAGGGTCGAGAAATTTAATGGCCAAAACTTCCTGCTGTGGAAGAAGCAGATGGGAGATTATCTGTATCAGAAAGATCTGTACCTACAATTGAGCGGAAAAACAAAGAAGTCGGCGGCCATGACAGACGCGGAATGGAACATTCTCGATAGAAAGGCACTCAAAACAGTACGGTTGTGCCTTGCGGAATCAGTCGCCTTCAATATTTCGAAGGAAACAACAATAGAGGGTTTGATGCAGACGTTGGAAAAACTATATGAAAAACACTCGACCTCAAACAAGGTATTTCTTATGAAACGACTATTTAATATGAATATGTCGAAAGGTGGATCTGTTGCAGACCATTTAAATGATTTTAATACAGTTACCAGTCAATTAAATTCTGTAGGGGTAAACTTTGATGATGAAATTAGAGCTTTGTTATTCTTGTGCTCGTTGCCAGAGAGTTGGAATGTTTTAGTAATGGCCATTAGTAACTTTGTCTCTGGATCTAGTACTTTAAAGTTTGATGATGTTGTCGGTGCTATCCTTAGCAAGGAAATGCGATGGAAAAGCTCCGGCGAGACATTGGGTAATGCTTTGAGTGCAGAGTCTAGGGGAAGAAGAATGGAAAGAGGAAAGAGCTCGGGATATCGCAGTAAATCAAGGAAAGGTAGATCCAAGTAAAGATCAGGGATAGTGTGCTGGAAATGCAGAAAGAAAGGACACCTAAAGAAACACTGTAGATCTCGGAAGGGAAAAAAAGGAGACACACAACAAGAAAAAAATCATGAAGCAAATGTGACAGGTGATGTGTTACAAGATGCTTTGATTCTTTCTTTCGAAAATGTTACTGATTCTTGGGTTGTAGATTCAGGGGCTTCATTCCATGCCACACCTGATAAGAAATATTTTCATGACTATGTTCAAGGAGATTTTGGACAAGTTCGTTTGGGTGATGATAAGCCCTGTAAAATTGTTGGAATGGGTAAGGTTCTTGTAAAACAGTAGAATGGAAACCAATGGCTATTAAAGGAGGTATGGCACGTTCCAAATCTAAAGAAAATTCTAATTTCAATAGGGCAGTTAGGCGGTGAAGGTTGTGTTACAACTTTCACAGATAAAGCTTAGAAGGTCACCAAAGGAGCCCTGGTAATAGAAAAAGGGGAAAAGGTTGGTACATTGTATTTATGCAATGGTATTTCTAACTCTGTTAATGCTTTAACTTCTGAAGGAGCAGATGCAACATTATGGCATCATAGGGTCGGACACATGAGTGAGAAGGGGATGAAGATTCTTCACTCAAGAAATTTGTTGCCAGGTTTGAAGAATGTTGATTTGGATTTCTGTGAGAATTACATTTATGGAAAATATAAGAGAGTCAGATTTCTCAAAGTTGGAAAAGAAAAGAAGAGCAAAAAATTAGAGCCTGTGCATACAGATGTATGGGGACCTGCTTAGGTATCATCTCTCGGTGGCTCTCGTTATTATGTTACCTTTATTGATGATGAAACTAGAAAAACCTGGATTTATTGTATTTAGAATAAATCTGATGTATTTGATACTTTCAAGAAATGGAAAGCTTTGGTTGAGATTGAGACAGGAAAGAAGTTGAAGTGTCTCAAATCAGACAATGGAGGTGAATATTGCAGCAAAGAGTTTGATAGGTACTGTTCAGAGCGTGGAATTCGTAGAGAGAAGACAGTTCCAAGAACACCACAAGAAAATGGTGTGTCAGAAAGGATGAACAGAACAATCATGGAGCGTGCAAGGTGCATGAGATTGCATGCAGGATTGCCTTTACAATTTTGGGCAGATGCTGTAGATACTTTTGTTTATCTAATAAACAGAGGGCCTTCAAGTTCCTTGGATGGTGGTATTCCAGAGGAAGCATGGACAGGTAAAAAGGTAAACTACTCTTTTTTAAAGCCTTTTGGTTATGAGGCCTTTGTCCATATTAATAAAGAAAACAGAACAAAGCTTGAGGAAAAATCAAAGAAATGTACCTTTATTGGATATGGTGCTAATGATTTTGGTTATCGCTTATATGATTATGAAAATCATAAAATCATTAGGAGCAGAGATGTAACATTCAATGAAAAGGTATTTTATAAGAATCAGTTGCAGGAAAAGAAACAGGAAAAAGAAAGCAAGGAATACACGATTCTTGATGAGATAACTGAAAAAGTAAAGGTGCCTGAAAATAATAATAATCAACAACCACAAAAACAGAAACCACCACAACAGAAATAGGCACCTCAAACACCTGAAAGTGGTGTTAGAAGATCTACCAGGATAAGTAGACCCCCTGAACGATACTCTCCTTCATTATATTATTTATTGTTGACTGATTCTGGTGAACCTGAATGTTATGAATAAGCAATGCAGGTTGAAAGCAGGAAGAAGTGGGAGCTAGCCATGGAAGAAGAGATGGACTCCTTAATGCATAACCAGACTTGGGACTTAGTCAAGTTGCCTGTAGGTAAAACTGCATTGCAGAATAAATGGGTTTACAGGCTGAAGGAAGAAGATGGAGGAAAACAGAGGTACAAAGCTAGACTTGTGATGAAGGGGTTTGCACAGAAGAAAGGTATTGATTTTGATGAAATATTTTTTCCTGTTGTTAAAATGAATTCAATCAGAACTATTTTAAGTCTTGTAGCAGCGAAAGATTTACATCTTGAATAGTTAGATGTAAAGACAACATTTCTCCATGGAGATTTGGAGGAAGAGATATACATGCAACAACCAGAAGGATATGAGGTAAAAGGGAAAGAAAAATTGGTGTGCAAGTTAAAGAAGAGCTTGTATGGCTTAAAATAGGCTCCAAGGCAGTGGTATCTAAAATTTGACAAGTTTATGTCTGAACAAGGTTATACTAGATGTCACTCTGATCATTGTGTTTATCTAAAAAGGCAAAATGATGGCAGCTATATTATATTGTTATTATATGTAGATGACATGCTTGTTGTAGTGTCTAACATGCAGGAAGTAAATGTGCTTAAAATAAAATTGGAAAATTCATTTGCAATGAAGGATTTGGGAGCTGCAAAACAAATGCTTGGTATGAGGATAACTAGAGACAAGAAAAATAGCAAATTAACATTGTCTCAGAATGAGTACATAGAAAAGGTGTTGAAAAGATTTAATATGCAGAATGCAAAACCGGTTAGTACAACTTTTGCTAGCCATTTCAAACTTAGTAAGGAGATGTGCCCCAAGACCCACGAAGAAATGGAATATATGTCTAAAGTTCCATATGCATCAGCAGTTGGAAGCTTAATGTATGCACATGCAGTGGGAGTTGTAAGCAGGTACATGAACAATCTAGGAAAAGAACATTGGATGGCAGTAAAATGGATTCTCAAATATTTGAGAGGTACCACAAATCAAGCATTATGCTTTGGTGGTTGAAACATTTCTCTATAGGGATATGTTGATGCAGATATGGCAGGTGAAAGAGATAACAGGAGGAGCACTGCAGGATATTTATTTACTATAGGTGGAACAACTGTCAGTTGGGTTTCAAAAATCCAAAGTGTTGTTGCACTTTCAACAACAGAAGTAGAGTATGTTTCTACTATAGAGGCTAGTAAAGAAATGATTTGGTTACAAAGGTTTATGGATGAATTGGATAAGAAGCATGATATTTGCACACTATATAGTGATAGCCAAAGTTCCATTCATCTTGCAAAGAACTCAAAATTTCATTCCAGGACTAAACACATACATCTCAAGTACCATTTCATATGGTTAGTATTGGAAGATGGAGAGTTGAAGCTGGAAAAGATACACACTAGCCAGAATCCTGCAGATATGCTAGCAAAAGTTGTAAACAAGGAGAAATTGAGAACGTGCTCAATTTCAATCGGTCTTCAAGGATGACTATGAAGATGAGAAATAGCCAGGTCCAAAGAGGAGTCATTGTCCATCAAATGAAACAGCGGTGGTGTTGCTACAATCAGTCTCTAAGTGGGAGATTGTTGGGTGTGAAGCCTGATTATCTTGTTTACTTTGTATCACAGCATTGGACCCCTGTAAATTAATCACTGTCGTGGGGGGTCCAGGAGGTGGCGGTAGCGACTTTATGGAGCCCCCCCCTGGCGGGGGTTTTCGGGGGCAGCGCCTCTGAAGCTAAAAACAGATGTAAAATTGCCTTGTAAAAGTATAGTAATTTTTAGTCAATCTGGGCCATTCATTAGGCAAATGATCTGATGGTAGAAGTTATGTTTAGTTTAGGTTTTTTTTCCCTAGAAGGCAACCCCTCACTTTTATGAGGGTATTTTATTGCACCTGTGTATTTTTTATGTGTATTCTCTGAGCGAGAAACAGAGAGGGAGAGTGTGAAAGAGAACAAAGGATATTACAGCAGATCTGCTATAGGTTGTGTCTCTTCACTTTGCTGGATAATAGAAATGAAGGACTAGATTTTTAGGGTGGACGTAGCCCAAACTGGGTGAACCACGTATATATGTGTCTCTCTGGTTTTATGTGTTTTGTGTGCTTGTATTTTCCGCATATTTTATGTGTTGCATTGCTCTGTAATATATAATTTTCTAACGGTCAACCAATTTTATTTCAACTATGGAAAGTGGGGTTTCCTCGTGGACCACCTCGAAGGCAAGGATAATGGAACCTATATCCTCATCCGAGGGAGAGGATTCCTCCTCTAAATCCCCAGGGGTCTGGTCTTCTAAAATTTGATTCACCACGACGGTCATGCTATTGATCCACTAGGTGCAAGTTTTCTCTGAGTGGGAGGCTTGATGGAAAGAACAAAAATTATCCTTGCTGATTTCTTCAATGTTGAGGCTAGCACTCAAGTTTGATGGAGGCTAGTTGATAGTGGGGTTATTCTTCCTAAACAATTTTTTCTGCGTTTTGGCACCTGAGGTAGAGTTAGTGTTTCTCCTCTTAAATCAGAGACTTCATTTGTTAATAGCTTGAGAGACTTTGTGATACTTTTGAAGTCGAAAGGGTATTTGTATTTCTCTCCAGACTTATGAGTTGAGGATTGGGCTCTCCTCGTGGCCAGCTTTTGATCATCCCGACCATCGTGGTTAATAGCTCCTATGGATAGCATGTCCCTTTCGACAATGAGGGCATTGGTGTAATTTACCTCTAGGGTAGCTCTAGCTTCGCATTTTACGAACATGGCAATATCCCAAGGGAGAGCCCGTGTGTAGTATTTAATGGTGATGGAATCATCTAGAGCCATATTCGGAGGACATTTGTTCAATATAGTAGCGAAACATTGATTGAACTCTTTGAATTTCTCCTTATTCTGGCGTTTCAAGGTACTAAATTCTGTGAGGAGCATAGAAGTAGTTTTTTCTTTCAAAAACTTTTGGAGGAAAGTAAAGCGAAATTTCTCCCAGGAAGAAATGGAAGCAACAGGGAGAGACCGGTACCATGTAGCAGCTTTATTTTCTAAAGTATGAGGAAAGAGCCAGCATGCTACATCGTCAGACTACACCCTCATCATTTGTAAGGCTAGGTAAAAGTTACTTATGTGATCTTTGACCAGCGTACCCTTTTAAGGGTCAAACTTAGGGAGGTGCTTCTAAGGGTGTCGGGGCATGTCATGGAGGGGACCGTGGAAAGCCAAGGGCAATTGTTCCATCCAAGCCAGCGACTGTACATGTCTAGCCACTGGTGGCGCAGTTTGTAGATATGTCCCATTTCACTTTCCGATTCACTTCCCATGCCCGATCTGGATGATTCGCCATCATGATGGGAGTGCATGTCTTGATTTCCTCTGAGGTTTCCCAAATTCCTAATATTTCTCTAGTTATAGAGGAATGGAAATTTTTTTTGGTTTCTGTTTTGGTGGAGGTGTCCAGTATGCCAGCCTTGCCCTCGGCCTCTCTCCCCACTACCACTATTTCCCCAGCCTCTCCCGGCTTCTCCCCCATTCAGGTTATTTTCTTGGGTATCTTCATTCAAAGGTTGGTCAGGTTGCGGGCCAACATCAGGCTAGGTTTTAGTAATTTTAGGGCCACCTCCTTAACTCCCTCGAGGACTATCTACGGGTTCTGCTGAATTATGCTCAACTACATCTGCATAATATTCTATCATGAGACCTACCAGTTGATGTAGGGAATTGACTAGGGCTCCCTGGCGAGTCTGGTTGGCTGCAAGAGTTCGAGGGTTGACTAGAGAACCAGTGGCCGGGACCTTTTTCAAGCCTCTGATGAGCTCACGGGCGATCGGGCGCAAGGCCCTCAGCTAGTTTGAGGTGATCTCATAGTAAGGGGGTTCTTCTTCTAGAGAATGTTTAGGGGGTGGAGGACCAGTGTTTTCGTACATGATCTCCCCCTGTGGGGTTTGCAACGGGATGTTACTTGTGTGCTGGGAGCCACCATTCATGCCCTCATTCTAGCGCCACATCTGTTGATGGGAAGAAATGTCTGGCCAAAAATAAGGGATCTCCCAGGTAAAAAGTCCCGATTAGACTCTAAACCGTTTGTGATAGGGATCCCGTCTTGGGATGTGGGTCCAGCTACCACTGAATATTCCTTTTCTCAGACACAAATGAACCTTTTAGACTTATGAGCACATGATTATTCGGATAATACAAGAGAAATGGTTGATGAGTCTTAATGAACATAAAACACTACAAATAGAAAGACGAGTTAAAGCATGTAGCCAAAGGAAATGCTGTTAGCAGCACATCATTAGGGTCATGTTTGTAGAAGCTGTTCAAACCACAGAATAAATAGTTCTTAATGGTTATAACACCCTTCACTTCCTTAAGCGTTCTCAAAGATAAGATAAATGTTAATAACGAAGTTGCTAACATCTCCTAATTAAATAACCTAATATCATTAACACATTAAGTGAGCTGAAATGTATAAATGATATAAGCAGAAAACTCAAATAAATTAATCATAAAGATATAAGATACATAAGGAAAACATATTCATAGTGTTAGAACATTAGTCCTCATCACATCCAAGAGTGGAATCAAAAACTTTGTTTGTATTCATTCTCAGAAAGGTGCAATCAATGCTATACAATTATCTTTGCTCCTTTGGACTACTGAAAAAAATATCCCTTTACAATTCCTCGGAGGGAGTGTTTATAGAATAACATTGACTCTTGGGTGTCCCTAACTTTTCACTTTCCTGACTGTTGACCTACTCTGCAACTCGAAGGGAATTTGCGAATTATGACCTCAGCTTTGACTGCGACCTGCGACCCCTTCTGTTTGCTGCAACATGTGACTTGGTCATGGGAGAAATTGGGTGATTGTGAGATCAGGGACATCTACCTATTGCTTTTCTTTGAGGTAATTTTGCCATGCTTAATAATCTGCAGCAACTAGAGAGACCTAAGGAGTATCTTCTCTCAATTTGTGAAGGCACTCGAAAGTGTTCGAGAACAAATTCCCTCTCTTAATCATGATTTCGTTGGACAGGGAGGCCAACTTGGTATAGATCCGGATAGGTGTCATGATGAATTGAACAAGATTTTCTTGTGATGCCGGAAGGTCTTGAGAAGGATCTACTTGCCTTACGGGTTGTATAAATGCTTGAATGTCTTAGGCGACTTCTTCCTATGATTTTTCTTTGTCTAGTACAACTAGAGAAGGAATGTGGTGTACTTCGTCCATTGAATTGATGTTGCTAATTAGATGTTCATATGCGGACATCACTTTCTCTAGATCCTTGACTAGTTTCTCTTTGGATTTCACCTTTATTCGGATTTGAACTTTGTTGTTTTGGGTGCAAATCCAATCTTTCCTAAGAAAGGTGTTCAAAGCCTACAGATACATGTTTGAACATTCTAGTATTCTGTATAAGGCAGTGGAAGCTTCCTTCAGTTGTGCAGTCCTCCTCTTGGTTTCTGTTTGTGCTTTTAGTAGTGGCGCAACTGTCTATTTTATTGTAAAAATTTCTTCATATATTTGCTTCATGGTGGCTTGCAAAGTGACCAAATCTATTTGAATGGTAAGTGGCACTTAATTAGTTGGGGCATTCTTAACCTGAAGCTATTGGATTTCTTCTTCTATCTTCTTCTTTTCTTGTTCTGACTGAGCTATCTTTTTTTCAAAGGCCTATAGTCTATTTTGTAGGAACAAAATTTCTCTACTCATTCTGCTAACATTATCTTCTGTGGCTGTTGCAAAGGCAGTCCTGGCCGATGAAATCATAACTGGATTGTTCCTTGTATCCAGGACTATATCCTTTTCCGTTGTGTCTGTGAGAGGTGCGGCAGGGTTTCACGCTAAACATCTTTTTTCTTGCCTGATCTTTTCTGTGAACTGATCATAGGTTAGTCTTGTTAGATCAAATACTTCCTCATCCTGATCCTCGGAGGCACCAAGTTCTGAGAAAGTAAAATGCACATTGGTTGCAAGTTATCGTTTAGCCTTCTTTTCTCTTTATTGTTTGGAAGGGTTACCATCTATATCAATCCTTTTCTTCTTGGCTTTGTAATATGAGGCTCCTCCTAGTGTGTGGATTCTTTCCTCTAAGGTTTGATTATCTTGTTCCTCTTGATCGATTGATTCCTCTAGAGAAGCCTCCCTGTCTTTGTTGTACCAGTTCTTGATTTGATCTTCGGATGGGCATTTCGTGTGCTGGTAACTTCATTTAAATTTGGCTCGTTTGCAATGCGCATGGATGATTCTTTTAGGATCATACGTTCGATGTGTTGTGGGTCGTAAATAAAAACCTTTGGTTTCCTCAGCCTTTGCCTTTACTTCCCTGAAATATTTGACTATGTAGGTGCTGATAGTAATCAGAAGAGTAGGCCATGGATTTGTATTGCCCTTGGTGAGAACCTTTGAAAAACCACCTATCATCTGGTAAGATACTTCTTGAAGGAGTAATTTTTTGGTGACGAACTGGGGTAGTGCGTGGGGTGCCTTGAGCGACCCGATGACTAGGATGAAAGCAATATCCGTGACAGGAAACCAGTTTGCCACTCGGGTTATTGTCTCCATGGCTCGCCCAAACATGCATGGGGTATCTTTTCCAAACAACTTTCGGTAGAGCATGGGGATGAAGTTGTACGAGATTGACTCTATATATTTCTTATACTTGGAGTCCCAAAACACTTGCAACTACTTGTGGATTGGTCCGCCATGCTCCGCATCCTAGTTGTGCGCCCATCCCTCAAAATGGCACCTTGCGCATATGACATCCAATAGGTATGAAGCCATATAGAACTAAGATGCACATCCCTCATCAGGTGTTTGTGCTACATAAATGTTTGATCTGAGGGCTGCTATTATCATGTTGCCCCATTTGAAACGAGTACCATATGTAGTGACAGTGTACATAAGGGGAATCTAGGTACCATTGAACATAATGGCATCTGCTCGGCCATATATTCTACACATAATGGATGTCACCAGCCTATAAGCTCTCCTTAGGCCTTCTGTCTTATATTTCTGATCCTTCTTGTACTTGAATTTTTTGGGTTCCTCCCACCATGCTTTCAGGGTTTCTGCTATGGGTACTGCATGAGTGGCTTCCTAGTCAGTGTTGAAGGTCTATTCCCGAATGGGGAGTGCATAGTATACTTCTGCATCCCCTCCCTTTAGGTTAGCGAATGGTTTCCCTGAGTGATCTTGAATGACCCACATTCTAGAGTCGACCTTTTGGAGGATCCATTCAATAATATTTTCACACGGAAATATGGGTGGATGGGCAGTTGCATAGTGGATTTTGGACCTTTTGACCTGAACGTACACCTACCAGTTTGGAATATCTTCTGGGAAATCAGGCTTGGTGAACTGCTGATATATTTGGTACCAACTCATCTTGTCCCCCTTTCCGAGCACACAGTTGGTGTCTCTATATATGGGGGGTGGGGAAGGGGGCATGCCTTCTTCAGATATTTCTATTTCTGGACTCTTTTTCCTCTTTCGAACAGCTGGGGGTCTCATCTCGCTTGAGGCCAAAGAGATGGACACACACTTGAGCTCAGCTTCGATGTTCCCTGACATGTTCAAAAAACAAACCCACGATAAGGTAGATGACATAATTATAACTATGTCAAGACCAATAAAATTTTCATATGAATCCTGCCAAACATTTTTTGAAGAAAAAATTAGTCCTACGACTTGGCAACCTAGCGACCAGGTAGCTGGATCGCCAGGTCGCGTCAGTTCAAATTTTCAAAGAGTCGTGACTTGGCGACCTTGCAACTAGGGCACTAGGTCATTGGGTCACATTTGTCAAAACGTTTAGGGAAGTGTGACCTGGTGACTTGGTGACCTTGCGACTAGGTCGCTAGGTCACTTTGATTAAAAACTTAATGACACGCGACCTGGCAACTAGGTCACTGGGTCGCAGGGTCGGGGGTCGTGCTAGGGATTTCTTACGGGTTACGTGGCCAAAAATAGGTGAAATAACACAATTAATGGTCAAAAGAGCTCATCTAGGCCTTTTAAGCTTTCTTTGGGTGATTTAGGAAAGGTCCCTAAGGCAGATAATGGGGAAAATAGGCTTCAGAGAAAATACGAGGAAATAAATGGGTACATGTCATGAGGGGGTTAGGTAGGTTTTGTAAAAGGGCTGCTGGGGAGCTTGAGCAAGATAAAAGCAAGGCTAAATAGGTTAGGGGAAAGAGCAGGATTGGAAACAATTAACCAAGGAGGAAAAAAAAAGAGGATTAGGCAACTTAACCAGGAAAAATGCGCTCTAGCTAGCTTGTCAGAGGTGTTACTCGATCCGTCGCGCAGCTTGAATGCCACTTGGGCGACCCTTTTATTTATAAAGGGGTCGCACGTGCAGATAATAAATGAGGGTCAGAGGGTCACAAATTATGTCAGGTCTATGAGATGTACGACCTTGCAACCTAGCGACCCGTGGGTTGCAAGGTTGTAGGGTCACATGGTTGCAATTATTATGTTTTAGATTTATATGCAACCTTGTGACTTGGCAACCTTAGGGGGTCACAAGGTCGCCAGGTCAAAAATAATGTGGTTTAATTAATTTTGCGACTTTGCAACTTGGTAGTTTAGAAGTGAACCTGGATTAGACTCTATCTTTAACAACAGGTTAGGGGCTCAAAAATTTTAAAAGGGGAAAAAAATTTGGAGGGTGTTGTAGCATCTACAACAGAACCATACAAAGCATAATAGTAAATGTGAAAGGATTTAATAGTAACTTCTACATAGTTTTATGATTTTATTCATTTGAGGAAATAAACATATGTCAAAATAACATTGTGTAGAAAAAACATTGGCAGAACATGCAATGGCCAAAAATTTTTAGTCTCTCACTGAAGATATATAGTTCTTAAATTCCATAAATCCTTATTACCATTTTTATCCAAATTCAGAACTATGGTCCAAATGCGGATATAGCCATATTTTCCATACCATACATATACAATATAGTCTACATATTGTTGGATGCATCCATATCCATATTAGATGATACAACCAAAATATGTTGCATCACATTATATACAAATAAATAAATAACTAAAAACAAAATATAATTTTTTATGGCACTCTAAAACACAATTTTTTCAATAAATCCTCTCTACCAGTTGGCATCACCCACTCTTATTACATGCCTTAGCTAGGGAAATGTGTGTACCTTCCAAGATGATTCTTTCCTGCTATACGAGAAGATTACTTTGACTGATTCATGCCTTTCCTATGATGAGGTTGCTCATTCCTATTGTGATAAGGTCAAGCCTTGGCCCCCATTCCTCAAACTAATTTTTTCTTCATGTTTTGTGTATGCTTTCAAGTTTCAACTTTTTAAGTGGAAATGATGTAAGACTCGTCCCTCTGTTTCTAGCATCATTTCTAATCATTTGTGTATCATGCGTTTTATATTTTAAGAGTGGATTTGCATCATTTTTTTGAGTGGGTATGAACTTTTTAAATTAGAAACAAACCCATTCTTGTTATACTTTTGAATCCAAACCAATTAATCTTTAAATTTTATATGTTTCTAAACAAAATTTAATTTCTAGAACTAGTATGTACAAAGATATTATATACTAATTAAATAATTTCCTTATGCAACTCCACCAAAAAGTGAAAAAACAAAAATTCCACATCAATAATTTTATTACCATAAATGACCAAGAAAATTACAATGGGACAATAAATTACAATCAGTCATCCATGGAATATGGGAGTGTTGCGACACTCCTAAAAAAATAAAAGTTAAATAAAATATATACAAATGTTTATGGAAGATAAAAAATAGCCTGCTCTAATTTGGATAAAAAAGCAAGTCCTAAAGGGAACAAATCCCAAATCATCTCAGGCACATATCATCTCAAAAGAGGCACCAAGTCAACAAGAACAGAGATACTACAAAATCTGAAAATGGATATAGATGAAACATCAACCAATTAATCCTTTCCCTCAAGTATATATTTTCTTTGGGGTTAAGTTTAAAGGCACAACCAGATATTCTTGCTAGAGATTTCTCTTACTTTAAGATTACAACACCTTGCAAAAATTTGAACCCTTTGGGTTTTCTGATTTAAATAGCCTTAGTAACATGGATGATTTTTGTATCTCTAGCTCCCAAAAGTAAATTATAAGCCCATATTTGATGCAATTTAATTTTTAGTTATCTCTCAATCAACTAATTTTATAGGGAAGATCATATGTGATAAATGTTTCTCAAAAATAAATTAGCCACAAATTAGTTCCAACTTCCAACTCTCAATCCAACCATGGTCCCCTGAAGGTTAAGGGGAAGGAAAACCCTAAAATCATAATTCAACCTTGTTAACTAGGCTTCCAACCAAAGGCGATAACTATCAATCTCAAAGTTAGAAATTTCCTCACTCACTTGACTATATCAAGACTCTATACAATGTCAAGTTGATTGGACCATTGTATCAGAAATGAATTCTATAGAGAGATTAATAATGGACTAACTCTAAAGTGGCCATCCCCAACTTTGAAGAGTGCCACACTCGAAAGAGGTACAAGGGGACTTGCATGTTAATATAATTGGAAGAGTTCCTTCCAGAATGTCCCATAATTTTGTTACCTGTATTCTCTTATGAGAATTCTTCCATATTCACATCAGAATTTAAATTACACTATTAGTTTCTCATGACTTGCATATTTGAGTGCTTATGCAAATTAAAATAAAACTTTTCTTCCATATGAAACTAGAAACATTCCACTTTTTATGTCATCTTTAAATATTGATATATAATATTTAATGACCTTTTTATCAAGTTGAAATCCTTATATATTGTCCAAGACTTTCTGACACATTGTTCTCTTATCAACCATCAGAATAAATCATTTTCTACAATACTTTGGAAATACAAACACTAGTTGTGCTTAGGATTGGTTATTTGATATAAAAAGGAATCCAAGCATACTATTGGTGGGTTTAATGATCCAGTAGACCACTTGATTCCAAGAAAGAGGTGCACTAAAAAATTGGTGACCCTAAAGTTGCACCCTTCATGGAAAAATGGAAAAGACTAACAAACCTGCCTAAAATGTGTTCAATGTTGATTTCAACTTAAAGCTACCCATTTTTACTTTTTGGAAGCAAATGATATGAAGTGCTATGTTTTTTCCTCGGTGTATTTTATTGAGAAATATTGATAATATTTCTGGATCCGATTAAATTGAATTGAAACTATACCATTTTTTTATTTATATTCCTATCCTAATTATATCTAAAATGAAAAATGCAATGGCATATAAATTGAATTCAAATCACATAGGTTTTCTCTTGAAGGAAATTTTTGAATATGATTTATTATCATCAACCTTTATAGGTGATGCTTGAAAGAGAAGGTAGTTGCCCACAGTAACTGAAAGTGTTGATTTAACTCCATACAAAAATGAAAGTATCGGTTACATAATAAAGTAATGAGGGTTGTTGTTGATATTCACAAGAAAAGGAACCAAAAATTAAAACCTAATTTTTCAATAAGGAAGAAACCAAGCAACATTAAGGTAGGACAAGGTTGGAAACAATATCATCCAAAAAAAGTGAACCCCTCAGTCGGGAATATAATCCAAGAGAAATCGCACTAGAGAGAGAAATAATCCAAGAAAAATACAACATTGCCCTTTATTTTTATCTTAGGCAAATGAATTTATAAAGAATGAATATTAATCACATGGTGTGTCAAAAATAAATCAGAGTTGTGTATTTTCACACAACTTAAGGGTAGGGTGCTCTACCCAAGAAGGGTTATGGGCCTAACTGTAGAAGGATGGTCTTAGAAAAATCTAGAAATACAATAATGATTATAATATAAAGAGAGTCAAGGCCAAAAGTGAAGTTTACACAATTTTCAATAACGATTAATATGTTTCTATTTGTTGATAATATCAAAGAGTGGCTATAACTGGTTATGATATACACTTCTCATTACAAGATAACGTTTATCATGGAAAACACTGATGCTTACCCCATTTTCAACAACCATTACTATGGTTCTATTTGTTGATAATAACACAGAGTTACTAGAACTAGTTGTGAGCTATGCTTCTCATTATGAGATAAAGTTGGTCATGGCTAAAAGTGAAGCTTACCCAATTTTCAATAATTGTTAATGTGGTTCTATTTTCTAATAATAACAAAGAGTTACTATAAATGGATATGAAATGTGCTTCTCGTTTTTTCTCTTTAGACTTGACTTAAGTATATAACTTTGCAATATTGGAGAACCCATTGTTGACTCACCTAAAATATATAATTTTCCAAAAGTAATCTCTCTCATCAATAAAATCAAGGAACTCACAAAGAAACTTTGTGACTATAAAAAATGGTTGTGAGAACTAGAGGCTCACTTTATGGGCCTTGTAACATGGAAAAAGGTGACTAACGAAGAGGATGGCTATAACAACACTACCTTAGGTCCTCTGAAACATGTTGAAATTTTGTAGCATTCATCAAACATTAAATCATGACATTGGTGGGATGCCAAAGGGAACAAAGGGTATTCAATATGGAAAATTAGGGCATGGATAGGGAGAAATGAGAAGACAACAATTGTACAAAAATAACCTTCCAAGTACTTAACCTTCAATAATATCAACATGCAAGCTTCAATCTAGAGACTCTAGCTCATGCAAACTCTTTTCACTTTGCATTTCTTAATGTTTGGCTAGTTTGTACAATTATGTTCTTAGGGGATATACAAAACAGGAGCTACCAATAGTATGGTCATATTTTAAGTCATTTCTTCTTGTAAAGCATGAAAAATTTTGTAACCATTCCAAGTTAAGTAAATACATCAACATTGCAAAAAATTACCATGGTATGACAAGGATAAACATAAAGTGCATTAGAGGATCAGAAAGTAAAATAGAAAAATAAATTAAATAAAAATGTTTTGAGAAGATCATATCTAATTTCCCCATAATTATGTCTGCTCTAATTATCACATAGTTAGGGTCATGGAGCTTGTAACATTCTTATGATATGAATAAAATTTATCTTGTGTAGTTGAAAAAATGACAACTTGTACAAAATTCAATTAGCCATGACCTAGTCTGATGGAAAACACATATATTTTCAAAGAAAAATATGGAATGATTTTAATTAAATATTTCGAGTATTTCTGGTAAAGAAACGTTGGTTTTATATACAATTGAGACATCATACGAATGTTACCTCCTACAACTTTGCAAATGGAATTTTCATTGAAATATTTCTTATATCCATCTCAATCTCACTGTTGGGTGAAATTAATTTATTAATAAAGACAACTAATCACCTAATCATTAATTATCAACCAAGGAACGTATTTTTTGTTTCAAGGAAATCGGAAAAATATATGTAAGAAAACACCAATGGCTAACACTCATTCTATACGATTACTTTCTACACTATCAAGCTCATTCGAAAATAAATAAAATGCAAGAATTGAAAAACAATACTAGATCTCAAAAACATAAAGTAAATGACACGAAAATAATTATGCTAATCACACAACTTCAATCAATACTAAATTAAATCACACATTTATGAATTGTAAATTTAACCTATTGCACCCAACATCATTCAAATGTTAATATAGAACAATAAATTAAATGAAATCTAGAAATTGTGAGAAATAAAAAATCTAGAAAATGCAGCAAATAAAAAATTACTATTAAAGAAAGGAAATCTACTTTAAGAAATTCAAATTCAAATTCAAATAAAAAACCATGCAACTAAACTACTTTAGATGTTTAAGGCAGTACCTCATCCAAGGTAGTGGGCCCAACTAGCCAAGACTCAGTTCTGCCTTTAGAAATAATTCATATCATATTTCAAGTAACAAATGTATAACTCAATGGATAATTTCCTTCATTAAGATACATGAGAGAAATAATAACAGCGTAATGAAGTTCATAGCCTTGCCTCTAATTCAAATATTGTACATATCCCACCTCTCCTATCTCCTAATTTTCCTAACTATCCTCCCCTCTCTTTGATCTTTGTTTTCATTTAAATACACAGAGAGAAAAGGGAAGTTACAATAAAGTTGATTTAAAAAATTATTTCCATTACAATTTTGGATTGATTACATAATATCAATAAACAAGATCATATCTGAAATATATTCCCATAATCATTTAGCAGGAACAAGTTGAATCTGTTATTGCAACTTGAAGAATTTGGAAAACGGCCACAACAACAAATATGAAGAAATCATCTTTTAAGAACCTTGCGTTTCTCTTAATACAGACCGAATTTTGGAAAAATTCTTAATGGAAAACTAATTTGTTCTATTCTGCACAAACCCATGTCTCGGATTTTCAGGAATCATCTTCATTTTTCCAAAACTTCCAACACAAAATTGTCACTTCTTATTCCACTGAATTTCTGAGTTGGAATATTTGATTATGAGTTGGAAATCGAATTTGCAATTGGGAAAAGATCTTGAAAACTAAAATCATGAGTGATGTTATGAAAAATTATTAATAAACCATCATTAGAAAAATAATGAATAATAATCTTCAATTTATTAAAAGTAAAGGAGAAAAAGTAGTATTTATCCATAAGAGCATAAATAATTATAAAATTGAATTATGTGATAAATTGTGATAAATTATGATGAATCACGTGATAAATAATGATAGAAATGGATGAAATAGACGTTATATAGTGATAATAATGACATATTTGTGGCCCAACATACCCCCAAATTGAATATGTTGCATGTCCTCATGCAACCCAAAGCCTCTATATTAACCAATTTGTAATACAATAATCAAAGTGTTCACCCCAAGCCATTATATTGATGGAACAAATGACTTCTTCCTCAAATAATAAATATTCAATTTTAGTGATATTGGTGAAGGCATAACAATTTTCACATTGAATTTCAACCATATGTATATCAAGTTACATCAAAATATGATACAAGGAACTACAAACTTCATTAACCATTTTCTCAAAAACTACAAACCATATTTTGCTGAAATTTTGCAAGCATATTTATACTATATTAATGCTTCTCTAATCCAAAAATCAGATCGTTTTGATCAGGAAAATTTTCAAGGGCTAATATTCATAGGTGCGCTAATATTCCATGCTTTTCTGAAAAAAAAAAAAAAAGAGATTCGCCAATTTCCATTTTTATAAAAAATAATTCGCCCAAATTTTATAGTATAAAATTATTTTACCTTCAAAATCTTCAATATTATATATTGTCTAATATAAAATAATTATAAATCTATTTTTTTTTTTTTAAACTATCATCAAACATTTTAAACTTTGGATATTAGGGACTAGTAAAATTCACCAAGGTTTCTAAACTTTAATATATACCTCCATCCTTAAAATTTTCCCTGGTTTTGATGCATGGATCGTGAGATATAAGAAAAATGGTTGTAGTTGATAGTGTGTGATTTCATAAATTTTACAAACTAATTTAGCTTGAAATTTTTTGGGTTTGTGTATTTTAATGATACCTCTTTGTTGTCCAAAATCACAAGAATTTGGTTCATAGTTTTAAAGATATGCACAAACCAATTTATGCATTGTATAAAAATGAAATTGTATTCCTTAAAAGAGAAAGAAAGTAGAAAACATCCATCATGTGTAGCAATTCCTCTCCCAAACTGGAGAATTAGCATGCCCCCATGCTATACTAGAAAACAGATTGAGGTAGTTGCTACAATCGTTATGCTTGGTGTACAACAACATGGAATAAGGGAGGTTTTGAGAATGAATAAGGATATCGATGGATGATGACATGGTCATAATAAAGGAATGAATGAAAATAAGATTCCCCCAAACTGAAACATTTTGTGTCTCTGAAAAATGGGAAGTGTTAAAGAAGTGGAACGAATGAAGATAAATAATGCACAATGGATTTTCATGAAATTCTCCTAAATTCTTAATATATCATAAACTTATGCTATTTTACCTCAATTTTTACCTATGTAAAAATGTGGAATGGTATGTATGGATTGGAATTTCTTAAAGCAGATGTAGGCTGAGTTGATGCTGAAATTGATGCAAAAGGTGGAAGCCATGCAAGCTGAAGGTAAGTACAAAGTTTGGGAGGGTTTTCTTCCCCTGGGCGTCCACGACCATAAAGCACAGGAAAAGAGGAAAGAATGTTGTGGATTCATAAATTTTGTAGAAAATTAATGAGAGTAGCGTACATATGGTAGAAATGGTTAGAGTAGTACAAATCATAAATATGATTATGAATTAACCAAAAAATGTAAAACAAAGATTTAAGCATTATGAGAAAATATTTTTCCTTTGGTGGAAAGATATGATGAAATCATGATAGGAAATTTATGATGATAGTTGCCGATATCATTTGATCAGACATTTTTTAATACAATTCATATAAAAGTATAGTTTACCATGCACATTGGTTAATATAGATATAAATGTTGTTCAAATGGTAAATTCATCTTGGGAAATGAATCAATCGAAAATATTGGGATATAAAATAGTTGGCAATGTAACATAGAACTTCAATACCATAAGCAAAGCCATTGCTGCCAGCAGACATCTGTAGCCTCGAGAGGGTTGCTTTTTAATCCAAAAATGAGCCAGGATCCTCTATATAGTATTTAGATAATTGTTTATTTTTATAAAGAGATCATTGTGCTGGGATGGTAACCAGATAATCACAGTGCCATTCACCAGGATATAACAAAGTGATCAGGTCAGCTCGTGATGAGACCTCCTGTCCTTCTGACAGTTTTGACTGTCTAGAAGGCCATTACCTTGGTGTGGTGGCCATAATGGGAATATCACTTATTAAATCCTTATGATCATGGTAGGTTGGCTCATGCTAAGACCCAATATCCTCTCTAAAAGTATTTATATTAGATTTTCATATTTTTACAAAGTGAGGCTCATTAACTCCTTAAGAGCTAGGAATGACGTGAGAAGTAAAAGAATGCCAATGGAAGTTATGCTTTTATCCCCATATCATCATACCAAAGGGAATTATCAATTGAAATTGTGAAATATAAACCAACATGATATTGAGATAGTGAATCATTTTATGATATGTCCAAGGAGGAGATATTCAACAAGTCATTATATAGATGAACCATGTTAGTTTCAGAATAAAGATAACAATCAAAGTTTTTAAAAGTCATAATGTTATTAATATAACTATTTTTCATTTATATTGGGTACATTTTCCAATAAAAAATATGGTTTTCATATCAAGGCCTATGAGAGAAAGGATGGTTGTTTAGAATTGAATGAAGATAATATGAGAAAGAATCAGGAATAAAATCGTAGTTGCTCAGGTGATTGAACAATAGTTGTGGGGATGTCAAAACAACGGTTGTTATTTTAATTTAACAGTAGTTGTTCAATGTATTGAACATCAGCATTTCATTCCATCGAACAACATTGATATGTAAAAGTCATCAAAAAGGGTGTCATCAAACCAAAAAAAATAAAAAATTCACAGTTTTTCATTTTGTTGAACAACAATCATTAAACACAAAAAAAAAGAAATCACGGCTGTTCATTTTTCTTAACAACAGTTGTTCAGTTGATTGAACAACAACTATTTTATTGAACGAAAATTATTAAACACAAAAAATGAAATCACGTCTATTCAGTTGTTCAGTTGATTGAACAACAGTTGTTCAATCGATTGAACAACAATTATTAAACACACAAAAAGAAATAAGAGTTGTTCGTTCTATCGAACAAAAATTGTTCAATTAACTGAACAAAATCTTTTCAATTTATTGAACAACAACTATAAACACACAAAAAATAAATCGAAGTTTTTCATTCTACCAAAAAACAACTGTTCAATTGAGTGAACGATAGTTGTTCAATTGATTGAACAACAATTATAAGCACACCTAAAAAAAATCAAAGTTATTCATTTTACTGAACAACAGCTGTTCAATTGAATGAACAATAGTTGTTCAATTGATTGAACAAAAATTATCAAACAAAAGACATCGCAGTTGTTCATCCTACCGAACAGCAGCTGCGCAGTTTAAGAGGGGAAAAATTTTGCATTCAGGGATAGAACAGTAATGATTCTTTGAACAGAACAAAAAATGTTCATTTGATATAACATAAACTATTTGTTTGACGGAACAAGAGTTGTTCATTTATAGCAATTGCACATTCGCCAATGGAATGGTAACCACAACTTTGAAGGAAGCAACACTTGAAACATAAAAACATAAGAGAAATCAGAAAAGAAACAACATTTTATTAAAAAGAGTAAATAAATAAATTAATTAAGTTACAACAAATATGATTTCAATGTTGTTTCCTAAGGAAACGTCAATCTATTTCTAGGAACAACAATTGGTTAATGGAAAAAAAAATGATCTTTTGGAAAATATGTTTTGGTGAAAATGACATGGATCTTCGAATGGAAACCAATATTCCATTTCTTTTGTTATGAATCCATTAGGTAATGAAAAAGTATTCATGTTGGAGAGAAATAGTGGAGAAAATTTTAAAACAAGCTCTTACAACACCTAGAGAGAATCAAAATCATATGATATTAGATTTCTTAATAGATGATTGGATGAAAGTATCTTATGTCATTATCATTGCCTTCAAGAATCACTCGGTCATAAGTTGACCTCCTTTATTCTCCCAGGACTTGTAATAAAACATGAAATCATGGATGAAGAGAGGTGATCGGGCTCTCTTAATCCAAGAAATATGAAAAAAATAACAAGTAGTTACTCCGTAAAAAAATTCCACAGAAAAAAATATACAAAGTAAACTTAATTTGTTACCTGTGTGGGAGCGGTGGCCAACCATACTAACCAGTAGTATTTTAATCATAAATTATTTAATTTTCATTTTATGTGAGTGATTCCAAAGGAAAATGAAAGTGAGTTCATAGGGATATCTCCAAAATAAACAAGTTTTAAAAACTCCATGAGATGATATGCCAAATTTACTTATAACAACCTGCATAGCAGAGTCATTTTCAATTTCTCAAATTATACCAACAATTGGTATTTTAAGCATAAATTTTTCGTTTGATGTCAGATTAAAATGATAAAAATTATATATTAAAGTATATTAATTTATATATCTCCAATAGAAACAAGTTTTGAAGGCAAGAAGAATTGATGGGTCAAATATGCAAGTGAAAATCCAGGAAATTTTTTTTTTTTAAAGTGCATATTTATGATAGAAATCCAGTATTCTGGTCATAAATTTCTCATACGCTATCGAAATTGAGTGATTCAAATTTCAATTTTAAATTATATTTATAGGGGGTATACGATAGAAATAGGTTTTAAAATATTTAAGCCTCCAAAATTTTATTGTCCCAACCCTGTCCCTGAGTGGCCAACTAGACACCCTGTCAATGTTTTGGTTATAACGTTTTTGTTTCAAATCCAAATTGACTAATAAAATTTGGTTTGGAATGTAGACATAAAGATATAATTATGATAGAAACAAGTTTTAAAAATATTTCTTTTTGGTCCCTCAAAACATGACTGTCCCAATTGTGTTTTAAGAAATTTTATCAAGCTCACAAGCCAAAAAAATATGATATTCAAGAAATTTTTCCAAATTGGTGAAAAAAATGAAGGCGAGTGTCTCTATAAATATCATCTTCAATAATACATATACATGCATAAATAAATTCAAACATTTATCATCGATGTTGATTTCCACAACGTGTTGCAACAAAAACAACTATATTTTATTTTATTTATTTTATTTTTTATCTTAATTTTTTTTACAAATAAAGAAATTTATTTATTTGTGTTCCTATTTATTCTATTTTATACACTAACTAACTGTACTTTGAAAAATAAAATACACTTACGTGTAAGAGTACTTTCAATGGAACCATTTTTGAAATAAAGCCTCAAGTATGTACATACCCAAATTTGAAAATTACATGTTAATAAATAATAGGGTATGAGAGACCATCTTCCCTTGAAATGATGGTGTTAAGAATTGCCGAAGTATGGAATTTTGTTGCAAGAAAATGATGGAGTGAAAGAAACCTTCAATATAGCCTCTAATCTCTTGATTTCCCATAGTTTTCATGTCTTGAAGTTCTTGAGTTTCTAATGTCTTATTGATCTCGATGACTTGTTGATGTAGACTAGAAGAAACCTTGTTTTCTTCCATAACTTCTACATTTGTTTTATTTAAAATATTTCCAATATCAATATAATTTTTTTGTGATGGTACATGTGAGATACAATTGGTGGGAAGGGTGGGTAAATTTTGCAGTTCAACACTGTAAGCATGTTGTACTGGTTTATTACTATGAGGGTGTGGAATGGATTGAGCAGGAAATTTTGTAGGGCATAGAGGATTTTGATGATGTAGTTGATCATGTTGCGTGGATGATTTTGAGAGGCAAGAAATATGTTGTTAAAGAGCTCGAAAATAATATGGATAATATTTTTGTGCTCCAATATGTGGAAGAGTCTTCATGTAATCATAAGATGAACCATCCCAAGCTTGTGGACAATATTGGTGAGGGTTATATTAAGATTGACATGGATGCCCTAACACGAGTATTCCATAATGGCTTATGCAAGTAAGAAAATGAAAATGAAATGTTTCGAAACATACATGTAGGCCATGGTTTCCATGGTTGTGAGCTTGTAGCTTCTTGATCTCCTGGATACATTGTTTTCATCCCAAGAAAGAAAGAGAAATTATCCATGGGATGCTCCTTTTGGGAATGAGGAAAAAACACTTCTTAAAATTATGTCTAATTTCGCTTAACCTGAAAAACATGCAATTGTGAACTTAGAGAGCTAATAAAATCAATTTTAAAATGTTCAAATAAATCATTGATTTTAGCTCTTATATCTCTTGTTCTTGTAGTAGAAGAAAAAAATTCTCTAGAATTATTACCAACCTTGGAGATTCCTCTTGAATACCTTATGCATAAATCAAAAACATCATCATATGATAGCTAAAAAAATATCACCTTTTGCTATCAAATTTAAGATTTATAAAAATTCTTCATTGCCAAATCCTTTGAGTAGGATTGTTTTCAAGATCTCTTTTTCCAAATTTTTATGCTTTGAATTTTTAAGGTTGTATTAAAAGTGCTCCACATAGTCCTCCAAGATTTCATCTTCCCCTTGTATCGTATTGAAAATATCTTCATTGTTCTTGCAATAGACTTGGTAATTCTTCAAGAATACATTCTTCATATCCTCCCATGTTCAAATTCAGTTCCCACCAAGGCTCATGAACCATCAGAGAGCTTCTCCTTTCAGAGTAAGAGGAAACACTTTCAACCTTTTATCTTATCACAATAATCATATCCTCTATAAAGTAATTCAAACTCAAATAAGAATGTATTTGGATCTTCATTTTCCAAACCATGAAATTTTGGTAGAGTAGATGGGGAAATTATGTGCATTTGTGTCACTCCTCCTAGATCTCTAATAGGGAATTCAAAAGTAGCAATGTGATCCATTTATTACCATTATAGAATATGTTCTTCATGTGTTGCTTTAAGGCTCCACCCTCAAATTTTCTTGTCAATTGGTCAGTGGAATGGGTGGTGCTTATATTAACACTTAAGTGAAATTATAATATTTCTTCAAATTTCTACCTTTTTCTTCTTATTCATTCATAAAAACCCCTATTCCTATTTAACCTCTATGCATTTTCTGAAAAATGGGTTGTTGAGCAAGTGTTTTACTTGTTGGTTATGCAGGTTCTTACCTCTTGTTTTCAATAACTAATTATTTTATATCAAGAAGATAAAAATAAATTACTTTTAAACACTTTCCCCAGAATCAGGTATGTATATACAACCATATATTAGTGTGGTAGTGCTATTTGACTGCCTCCCTAAAAACAACGCCAAAATGTTGGGTAAAATTAATTGCTTAATAAGGAAAACTAATCACCTAATCATTGATTATAAACCAGGGACCGTCTTTTTGTTTAAAGGAAATCGAAAAAATATATGAAATAAAACACCAACAGCTAACACTAGTTCTATATGATTATGTTCTACACTATCAAGCTCATTCGAAAAGAAATAAAATGTAAGAATAGAAAAACAATACTAGATCTCAAAAAGAGAAAGTAAATGACAGGAAAATAATTATGCTAATCACATGACCTAAATTGATACTAAATTAAATCACACATTAATGAATTGTAAATTTAACCTATTACACCCAACATAATACAAATGCTAATCTAAAACAATACATTAAATGAAATCTAGAAACTGCGAGAAATAAGAAATTTAGAAAATACAGCAAACAACAAATTACTTTTGAAGAAACGAAATATACTTTAAGGAATGAGAATTTAAATTCAAATAAAAAAGCACACAACTAAACTACTTTAGATGTTCAAGGCAACACCTCACCCAAGGTAGTGGGCCCAACTGCCCAAGACTCAGTTTTGCCATGAGAAATAATTCAGATCAGATTACAAGTAATAGATGTAGAACTCAATGGATAATTTCCTTCATTAATATATATGAGAGAAATAATTATAGCATAATGAAGTCCATAGCCTTGCCTCTAATCAACAATTTTACATCTCCCATCTCTCCTATCTCCTAACTATTCCTTTCTCTTATTTCCTAATTATCCCCCCCTCTCTTTGATCTTTGTTTTCATTTAAATACACAGAGAGCAAAGGGAAGTTACAACAAAGTTGATTTACAAAATTATTTCCATTACAATTTGTATTGTTTACATAATCTAAATAAACAAGATCATATCTAAAATATCTTCCCATCATTGCTCAGCAGGAACAAGTTGAATCTGGTATTGCAATTGGAAGAATTTGGAAAACGACCACAACAACAAATCTGAGAAAATCAACTTTGAAGAACCTTGTGTTTCTCTTAATACAGATAGAATTTCAGAAAACGACTCATAGGAAAACTAACTTGATCTATTCTGTACAAAACCCATGGCTCTAATTTTTCAGGATTCATCTACATTTGTCTGAAAATTCCAATGCGAAATAGTCACTTCTTATTCCAACGAATTTATGAGTTGGAATTTTTGATTTTGAGCTGGAAATAGAATTTGCAATCTGGAAAATATCTTGGAGGCTAAAATCATGAGTGATGTTATAAAAAATTCATTAATAAACCATCATTGGAAAAATAATGCATAATTATCTTTAATTTATTAAAAATAAAGGAGAAAAAGTAGTATCTATCCATAAGAGCATAAATAATTATAAAATGGAATTATGTGATAAATTGTGATAAATTATGATGGATGAAGTGTTAAATAATGATAGAAATGGATGAAATAGACATTAAATAGTGATAATAATAATGACATATCTGTGGCCCAACACTCACTATTCTACTTGGGAGTCGAAATAAGAAACAACACAGAAAATAATGTTTGAAATACTAGTGGGAAAGTACAAGAATTAATTTGAAAAGAGCATACCATGGCCTTAAAATTTAATGCAAATGTCATGGAATCATAATAATGAGCTCTCATTTCAACAATTAGATCATTGAATGACTTTGGAACTACCATTGTTTTCGAGATTTCCTTATTTTTTTCTTGAAGGAGGACACCAAAAATCTCTTTGGCCATTATTGCACCATACATGTGTCATCTTCAAATTTAAATGAATTGAAATCCTAAATGATTAATAGAATACATTACATAATGGCTGAACATATTCAATTATGTCCTTCTACATAACCATAATTACAATTTCAAAACAATATCACACGAGTTTGGCTCAGCAACAACTCTACACGGACATCAGGAAAACTCAAATGGGAGACTTGACCCAGCAATCTAGCTGAGCAAAAAACTAAGAAATAAATCATCCTATTAAAAGGTTGGGAAATAGGAACTCAAAAAATCAAGTAACCTAAATTAAGAAAAATTAAAGTAACTTGTTGACCTAAACCTAGTCCAATTCTAGGAAGGATTTTTAATGGAGTTTGACTTCCATCATCAACTCGGAGAGAAACTTCGGCAGTTATGGATTCATTTTTTCATGTATGATATGCCATTAAAAACCCAGGGTTACATTAAAGGATCAATAATAGAAATCCAATGAAGCTAACTATATTAAAATGTAATCCTTAAGGATCAACAAACATAATGAACCACTCTAGATTCAAAATCCCAGCTAACAACACAATCAATTGAGGGTAATGAAATCAAGCCAAAGCTAGAAACAAAAATAAAAACAAGAGAACCACATTACGCATAAGTTTCAAAAAGAATAATCGTATATTTATGACTTGGATACCTTTGTTTTTCTTAACTGATCGATGAATGGGAGAGGTGGCATGAATTAAAGGTGAAGCATTTTCCCTCCTCCCAATCTCCCCAAACATTTTGCATAAAAATAACCAAAATACAAACAATTTTATGTTGCACAACTCACACAAATGATATTAACTAAACACTCTTCCCCTAAAGTTTACTAAACATTCCACGTCAAATATATGAAAAGAGGATGTGTGCATCCAAAATAACCCCCAAAATTAAAAGAATCCTAAATCATTTTTCACATAAATTAATAAAAAAGCCCATATGTTCTATGTTGTTACCAAGCGAAGTGCAGTCCTCAAAATCATCTAGAGTAATCACCACAGTGAAAATGAATACAAAAAGAAAGAGGAATGCCAAAAGCAACATATTGTAAAAAAGGGTCCAGTAGCATAGATTGCGTGATGAACCTTCACCTTCGTAAAGCATATAAATCAATTGGTTGTGGAAATTTTGATTCCATCCATGTTAGGAGATACGTGAACTTGCATTGTGAGATTTATTATTCGAATAAATAGTCCCACCTAGTTATCCCTTTTTAAATCAATATATTGGGCCTTATAATTTTTTGAACACCAATAAAAAACTATGGCTAATCTGTGCATAAGGTGGCCACAACAAATCCAATAAGAAGAGAGTTATGGTCAATGATAAGATCTGAATAGAAACAAAAAACCCATCACCACTTTCACACATTATATAAAATTTCATATATTGAAGCCATAGTTGGGATCCTGTATTTTGTAGGGAGAAAGAATATGTCAGCCATATGGTTCACGAGAAATTGAGAGTGAAAATCCATTGTTGAGATGTCATGTATACAATAAAATCCAAGCATAAATAAAAATAAAATTTCCCATAAGATGTTGGTTCACTAGTGAGAATGACAAGGTATTGAGCCATATACTAGGGTTCCACTCTTATGGTGGCTCGACCCACCCAAGAATGGGTTTCAATGCGAGGATTTTATGCAACTAGCTCACAAAATATAAGAAAATATAAATCAACGACTTATAAATTATCCTCTTTGAGGGGGAAACCTCCTTTACATTACATAAATTAACAATTCCTAGATGATAAAAATTATAATACCTCCTTTGTATATATAGGATTCTAAGGGGTCACAATGTAATCAGAGCTTACATAACAATAATAATGTAATGGCACAACAATAAAAACAGTGAGCTTCAATAGGGCACAACAATAACAATATGGGGGTTGTTGGCAATATGATGCAATGTGTTGTCCTTGATGGCAACCTACTTGATGAAGTTGTTCTTGATGGAAACTGACTTGATGAGTTGTCTTTGATAGCAACCTATTTGTTAATGATGTATCTACAAATCAGTTCGAAGTAGCAGAAGAAATAAATTGTAATAAGTGCCAGAGTAATGATAAACATGATATATCACAAAGCATACGCGGGTTTGTAAAGACTAAGTAGCGTATATACGCAGAAAAGTACGTGCTAAGTAGCGTATGCCTATTTTCACTCTAAATTTATAAAACCAAGGGGCATTACGATGGTTTTGGCACACAGTATTGAGCATTGAATGGTTTATTTGATTCCGTCCAAGAATACCATCGGAAGTTGTGTGGTTTTGGCTCATAGTATTGGTAAAAGCTAAATCTATTTAAGGGGAAGAAGATCATAGTGCAATGTGTGCATGAGGAAGGGTTGTTGATGAATAAATATCTCTAAGGAATATCTGCATGGATGAACTCTATTCTTAAGTGATAGATCTGAATCTATGATGCACCCATGGACTCGAGGATGGTTCAAGATCTCTAGATCTGATGATGATGAACCTCTAAGATGATCTGTAGAAGAAGAAATGGTGAAGATCTGGCGCAAAATTCTACTGAAAATAATGAAGAAATATGGGTAAGTTTATAGATCTGATCTATTTTGCAAAGTTTTCCATTTATAGATCTATACGCTAGTTTTTCTCAGAAAAAGCACGTGTATACGCGGGTTCTCTTAATAAAAAGCGCGTATAGGGTTTTCTGAAGAATAAAATACACAGAAGTATACATGGGTTGGTGTGCAGGAAAGCGCGTATGTACGCGGCTTCAGTAAAGAAAATTAGCGTATGATATCTAAATTAATGAAAGATCAGGGTTGAGTTTGTATCTTCATATCTATTTTGAAGTCTGGGTTATTTCTGATATTCTGGTTACAGTGGTCTCACTGTTCTGTTTGAAGTATTGGGCAAGGTATGTTTTTTGATGTTATGTAAAGGGTTGTGTTGAAGCTGTTTGATCCAGTATGAAAATTGATGAAACGTGGTCTGCAGTCAGTCTGAAGGTTGAAGCCTTCAGTATGGAAGTATAAGCTTTCAACCAGTAGAAGCTAGTGTTGAATTCAAGGGGTCGAAGCTCCCTTCCAAGAGAGGCTGGTAAACGAGTCCAGGGGGTTGGAGCTCCCTTCCAGTTGCAGCTGGAAAACGAGAGAAGGTTGCAGCCTTCTGCAGGTAGAAGCCTGCGTACTGATATGAATCTGCATCAGTACTATGTTGTAAAAGGTTTTCTAAATAATAAAGATTGAAGACAGAGACAACAGCAGCGGTGGTTTTCTCCCAAATTTGGTTTCCACCTTAAATCCTGGTGTTCATGTGTTTTTCTTATGTGTGATGACTTATTATGTTCTTACTGCACATGCTTACTGCTTACTAAACACTTGATGCACTGATCTAAGTAAAGAATTACATGCATAATAATATCTCAAGTAATACGCAAGTTTTCTTAAGGATATCCACGTGTATACACGGGTTGGATTCAATAAAGTAGCGTATGGGTTTTAGAGAAAGAAAAATTAATAAGTATTCATTCATATGTAAATACTAATTCACCCCCCCCCCTCTCAGTATTTTTCCCAACAATTGGTATCGGAGCAGGTCCTTCTGAAAAAGCTTAGCCGCTAGAAGGAAGATCAATCAAGATGAGCAATCAAGATGGAACAACATCTATCAAGCCTCCACTCTTCAACGGAAACAATTTAATCTTCTGGAAAACAAGGATGAGATCCTATCTTCAATCTCTGGGAGAAACAATATCCGAATCTACTTTGGTTGAGAAAGTTTTAAGATCTCTAACGGAAAAATTTGAGTCAAAAGTTTCAGCTCTTGAAGAAAAGCAGGATCTTCAAAATCTTACTGTGGTAAAACTTCATGGCATACTAACTGCATGTGAAATGAGAAGAGGAGGACCATCTAAAGCCAAAGAAGCTGTCTTTAGAACTTCTACAAAAGGGAAATAAGTACAAGAGACAGAAGGATCAGGGTATATCTCAGAAGAAGATGAGGCAAATTTTGTAAAGAAACTTCAACTTGGCACAGGACGGTTCAGAGGTAAGCTTCCTTTCAAACGTTTTTCTTGTGGAAGAGTTGGTCACTATGTTGCTAAGTGTCCTCATAAAGAAACAGATGAAAAAGGGAAGGAAGTAGCAAGAAGGAATAAGAATCGGTCTAGCACTAGAAAAAGTTACTATACTCATGAAGACAGTGATGGGTTATCTGATAGTGAGGAAGAATGTGAACAAGATCTTAGACTTCTCATGGCATTTGAAAAAGAATATATAGAATAAAAAGATAATTTTATGGATGCTCTAGAGGACAATGATTTTCTTTATGAACTCAATCAACTCAAAATATGCTTAGAAGAAAGTAAAATATGCTTAGAAGAAAGTAAAATATCCATTGAAACTCTAAAAAATCAGCTTGAAGAAAAGGAGAAACACAATGAGAAATTAGAATGTGAAGTAGTAAGTCTAAGAAAAGAAATTGAGAAAGTGAAGACTTTGAATCTTAGATTTGCTAAAGGATCTGAAACCTTAGATGAGATTATCAGGGTACAACGTTCTCCTTTTATAAAGATAGGTGTTGGATATATTGGAGAATCTTCACAGACTTCAGCACCAAATTATCTAAAAGCAGCTATAGCCAGTATACAACATTCTGCCACTTAGCAAGTGAATAAAGGATCTTCACAGGTAAAGCATGACCAGCTCAATTCAAAGAACACTAACAAGAATACATTTCAAAGAAACACCAACCAACAGGTAAATTCAAATAGAAGATTTCATGATCATAGAAATTTCTACTTCAATGGACAATGTTTCTCATGTCACAATTTTGGTCATAAAGTTGTTCAATGTGTTGCATATAAAACCATCATGACAAGAGAAGCTAGAAAGAAAAGGATTGATATTGGAACGAAGAAGAATACCTATAACAACTTTTCTCCTCTTCAAAATGAAGTTGAATGTGTTTATTGCAATAACTTTGGCCATGAAGAATCTGAATGCAGGAGCAAAGTCCAGCCAAAAGAACATTTTCCTTCAAGCTCCAAAGTGTGGAAAAAGAAGGAATTATAGGTTGAAAATTGTGGCATAGCTTTATTTGCAGAAGGTGAAGAAAATCAATGGTACATTGATAGTGGATGCTCAAAACACATGACAGGTGACAAAAACAAAATTCTTGCATATAGTGCTCTAGAAAATGAAAATAATGTTACATTTGGAAATGATACTCTTGCTGTCATTAAGCGAAAAGGGTTTGTTTTTCTAAAAGAAAAAGTGAAAGCCAATAATGTCATGTATGTGGATGGATTAAAGCATAACCTGTTGAGTGTAAGTCAAATGTGTGATCAAAGAACTGAAGTTGTCTTTAGTTCAAAAGAATGTGTGGTGCGTGATCTTGACACAGGTAAAAAAATTATAAAAGGAAACAAAACTCCAAGCAACCTGTATGTATTGAAGAACTGCAAAGAACAATGTTACTTGAGTAAATCTTCAGAAAACTGGCTATGGCATAGAAGGTTGGGGCATCTGAGCTTCTCTCAAATCAACAAATCAAGAAAACTCAAAGCTGTTCGTGATCTTCCTAATATTACTCTACCTAAAAGTATCATATGCAAATCTTGCCAATTCGGTAAGCAAACCAGAGTGCAATTTAATGCCTAGGAAGGATCATCAAGTAAGCCTCTTGAACTCATTCATACTGACATATGTGGACCTGTAAGGAAAAATTCACCATGTGGTGAACAATACTATATCTTATTTATTCATGATTTCTCTAGAATGTGTTGGATTGGGTTGATTAAACACAAAGATGAAGAATTTGAGAAATTTCAGATCTTCAAAGCATTGGTTGAAAATGAATTAGATCTAAAAATGAAGTGTCTTATATCTGATCGAGGAGGAGAATATAAATCAGATGAATTCCTTGAATTTTGTGAACAACATGGCATAAAAAGACATTTTTCTATAGCTGGCACTCCACAACAAAATGGCGTAGCAGAAAGAATGAATAGAATAGTTCAACAAATGGCTAGAGCTATGCTTGATGATTCCGGAACACCTGACACTTTTTGGGGAGAAGCAGCACATACAGCGGTAAATATTCTTAACAAGGCACATGTTCGTGTAAATAGTGATAAAACGCCATATGAACTCTGGTATGGTAATCCTCCCACTGTGAAGCATTTTAGAGTTTTTGGAAGCAAATGCTTTATCAAAAATAATGATGTAAAACTTGGCAAGTTTGAACCTAGAGAAGATGAAGGAATACTTCTTGGTTACTCCTCTAGGAGTAGAGCATATAAATGTTACAATAAAAGACTTCGGAAGATTGTTGAATGTATTGATGTTGTTATTGATGAGTCTCCTGTAGCTCCAAAAGAAGAAAAACAAACAACAGATGAAGACGATGATGACATATATCCTTCTACATCAAATAGGAATGATATAGATAGTGAACCCAATGAAGAACCTGAAGATGATTTATCTAAAAAAGCT
Source organism: Pinus albicaulis (assembly GCA_034641835.2). Taxonomy (NCBI): domain Eukaryota; kingdom Viridiplantae; phylum Streptophyta; class Pinopsida; order Pinales; family Pinaceae; genus Pinus; species Pinus albicaulis. The sequence goes on from CM076584.1 coordinate 148,734,713, forward strand.
CCATCCAGATATGTTCAAAAGAATCATCCAGAATCTCAAATTTTGGGAGATAAGGGATCAGGTGTACAAACAAGAAGGACTCTTGTGGGATCTTCTAGCTATCTGGCATTTCTATCCACTATTGAACCACACAATGTCAATCAAGCTAGCAAAGATGAATGTTGGATTCAAGCCATGAATGAAGAGCCTGATCAAATTGAAAAGAATCACACTTGGGAATTAGTACCAAGACCTCATGACAAAAATGTCATTGGAACTAAATGGATATTCAAAAACAAGTTAAATGAGAATGGGGATGTTATAAGAAATAAAGCTAGACTTGTTTGCAAGGGGTATGCTCAACAAGAAGTTATAGACTTTGAAGAAAATTTTGCTCCTGTAGCCAGACTTGAAGCCATAAGAATGTTTCTTGCTTTTTCAAGCTTCCAACAAATCAAAGTTTATCAAATGGATGTTAAATCTGCTTTTCTCAATGGTGATTTAGAAGAAGAAGTTTATATAGAACAACCAAAAGGATTCATTTTGGGAAATGATGAAAATCTTGTGTGTAGACTAAAAAAGGCTCTATATGGTCTCAAACAAGCTCCAAGGGCATGGTATTATCGTCTTGAAAAATATCTTCATCAACAAGGATTTTCAAAGGGGTCTGCTGATAGCAACATATACACAAAAATTGAAAATGATAAACTATTGATTGTGGTTGTATATGTTGACGATATCATTTTTGGAAGTAATGAAGAGTCTATGAGTCAGAAATTTGCTTCTGTTATGCAACAAGAATTTGAAATGTCTTTACTAGGGGAACTAACATTATTTCTTGGCTTGCAAGTGCAACAAGCAACAAATGGCATATTCTTATGACAAGCAAAATATCTTAAGCAAATTCTGAAGAAGTATGGCATGGAAGATTGCAAACCTGTAAGTACACCAATGGTAACCGGATGTAATCTCAGTTCTAATGATGACTCCCCCACGGTGAATTAACCAGAATACAGATCTATGATAGAAAGTCTACTGTATCTCACTGGGACAAGACCAGACATTGTGCATGATATTGGGATTGATGGAAGATTCCAAGCTAATCCAAAAGAGTCTCACCTCTAGGCTGTCAAAAGAATATTCAAATATCTATAAGGAACTCAAGACTTTGGACTATGGTATCCAAACAATGTTGATCTTACTCTTCATGCTTACACTGATGTAGATTGGGCTGGAAATGTTGATGATCGGAAAAGCACTAGTGGTGGTGCATTCTATATGGGGCCCCGGTTAGTATCTTGGTTCAGCAAGAAGCAAAGCTCTATTGCCTTATCTACAACAGAAGCAGAATATGTGGCTGTTGCATCATGTTGCACTCAACTTCTTTGGATGATGCAAACCTTACAAGACATTCAAATGAAATGTTCACCTCCTATCTCCATTATGTGTGATAATAAAAGTGCCATCAGTATCTCAAAGAATCCTATTATGCATTCCAAGACCAAGCACATTCCCATCAAGTATCATTTCATACGTGAGCAAGTGCTTGAACGAAAGGTGAAGTTGGAGTATGTTCCCTCCAAAGAACAATTTGCTGATATATTTACCAAACCTTTACCCAGGGACGCGTTCGAATATCTCAGACAAAAGCTGGGAGTAGTCTCTGCCATGCAGAAGATCAGATCTACTTAAATACAGAATATTAAATTGGATACGCAGATTTCATGAATGAAAGTCGCGTATATATGCGAGTTTATACACAAAAAACCGCGTATGGGTGTTTGCTGAGAAATTTTTTTTTGGGTCAACATTCTTCAGCACAACTACAGTGTTGTTTGGTATCTCTGGTGGTGTTCCAGTTCTCATAATTCTGTTTCATTCTCTAATGTTTTTGATGAATATGCATTGATGATTTGCTGTTGAAAGTGTTCAGGATGCACAGGCTAAGGGGGGGCATTGGTCATGTGGAAAGGATGCATTGTTGGCATTCTCTTTATTTGCAAAGATCTGATCTCATGTTTGAGATTCTTTGGTCTTTATTGTATAAGTAATTTCTATAATTTGATGAAAAGGTCATGTTAAGACCTATGATGTAAAATTGTAATATTCAGTCATGTAAAGACTTCTTCATTTTATGTAAATCCACTTGGTTGGATCATTGATGTAAGTATGAGTCCTTAGTGATAGGAAAGGTCATTAAGTCATGTACTTCATTGAAAAATATGTTTGAAGAGTCAGCGTGGACTCAAGCGGAGCATGGTAACTTCAGTGCACATCAGATCTTCAGAGCTCTTCCTTCTACAAGAGAAGAAAACCTTGTTTTGGTTTTGATCCGCCCTTTGCCCTTGATGTCAAAGGGGGAGAGTATCATGGTGTTTGAATAATAGTTCTAATCAATGTATCTATCTGCTGTGGCAATCAAACACCATAATGGTTGCCATCAAGTCCAAAGGGGGAGATTGTTGGCAATATGATGCAATGTGTTGTCCTTGATGGCAACCTACTTGATGAAGTTGTTCTTGATGGAAACTGACTTGATGAGTTGTCTTTGATAGAAACCTATTTTTTAATGATGTATCTACAGATTAGTTCAGAAGTAGCAGAAGAAATAAATTATAGTAAGTGCCAGAGTAATGATAAACAGGATATATCACAAAGCATACGCGGGTTTGTAAAGACGAAGTAGCGTATATACGCGGAAAAGTACGTGCCAAGTAGCATATGCCTATTTGCACTCTAAATTTATAAAACCAAGGGGAATTACCATGGTTTTGGCACACAGTATTAAGCGCTGAATGGTTTATTTGATTCCGTCCAAGAATACCATCAGAAGTTGTGTGGTTTTGGCTCATAGTATTGGTAAAAGATAAATCTATTTAAGGGGAAGAAGATCATAGTGCAATGTGTGCATGAGGAAGGGTTGTTGATGAATAATTATCTCTAAGGAATATCTGCATGGATGAACTCTGTTCTTAAGTGATAGATCTGAATATATGATGCACCCATGGACCTAAGCATGGTTCAAGATCTCTAGATCTGATGATGATGAATCTCTAAGATGATCTGCAGAAGAAGAAATGGTGAAGATCTGGTGCAAATTCTACTGAAGATAATGAAGAAATATGGGTAAGTTTATAGATCTGATTTGTTCTGCAAAGTTTTCCATTTACAGATCTATACGCTATTTTGTGTCGGAAAAATCACGTGTATACGCGGGTTCTCTTAATGAAAAGCGCGTATAGGGTTTTCTGAAGAATAAAATACACAGAAGTATAAGCGGGTTGGTGTGCAGGAAAGTGCGTATGTACGCGGCTTTAGTACAGAAAAGTAGCGTATGATATTTGAATTAATGAGAGATCAGGGTTGAGTTTGTATCTGCATATCTATTCTGAAGTCTGGGTTATTTCTGACATTCTGGTTACAGTGGTCTCACTGTTCTATTTGAAGTATTGGGCAAAGTATGTTTGTTGATGTTATGTAAAGGGTTGTGTTGAAGCTGTTTGATCCGATATGAAAATTGATGAAACGTGGTCTGCAGTGGGTCTGAAGGTTGAAGCCTTCAGTATGGAAGTACAAGCTTTCAGCCAGTTGAAGCTGGTGTTGAATTCATGGGGTCGAAGCTCCTTTCTAGGAGAGGCTGGTAAACGAGTTCAGGGGGTTGGAGCTCCCTTCCAGTTGCAGCTGGAAAACGAGAGAAGGTTGCAGCCTTCTGCAAGGTGAAGCCTGCATACTGATATGAGTCTGCATCAGTACTATGTTGTAAAAGGTTTTCTAAATAATAAATATTTAAGGCAGAGACAACAGCAGTGGTGGTTTTCTCCCAAATTGGGTTTCCACCTTAAATCATGGTGTTCATGTGTGTTTCTTATGCGTGATGATTTATTTTGTTTTTACTGCACATGCTTACTGCTTACTAAACACCTGATGCACTGATATAAGTAAATAATTACATGCATAATAATATCTCTGGTAATACACAAGTTTTCTTAAGGATATCCACGTGTATACGTGGGTTGGATTCAATAAAGTAGTGTATGGGTTTTAGAGAAAGAAAAATTAATAAGTATTCAGTCAGATCTAAATACTGATTCACCCCCCCCCCCCCCTCTCAGTATTTTTCCCAACAGGGGCTACATGGGAAAAACAATAGCAATAAGCGGGGTACGGTAACAATAGAAATAAGGGGGATACACTAGTATTATAGGGACCTAACATGCCCCTCTCCTTCAAAAAGGTGTTGTCCTCAATGCTTGAGTAATTATGGATGTTTCTGTATAAAATTCTCATCTTCTAATTTGAATGGAATGTATTAGTTTTGATGTGCTAAGTATCCAAACAGTAATTAAAATGTGTGCATAACGTTCTCTAAAGTTTGCAGGTTAAATTTTTTTTTTTAGCTTGGTTAAACAGATTTCTGTGTGAGTATTAAGTATGTATTTTAATTGTTTATCATTGCACAACAATAAATAATAGAGAATAAAACATCACATAACACATTACTCGGCAAATTTGATGAAGCATTTCACCCCTCCTGGGCTACTTTTGTTGGTCCAACTCGTAATGGCATGTCCCTCATAAATTATTTCCCAAAAATGGTAATTATATGTTAAATAAAGCCTGAATAGGTTGTTCTCTCTATAAAAATAGCTTCATAATGCTTGAATTAGTCAGATATGAATATTCATTTGCAGAAAACAGAAAAAGGATGCTCAATACACTGCCCACACCCTAGTGGCCCTAATGGCTCCTTGATCTTTCCCGAAGCTAAACCTGCTAAAGATGACCTCTGATGGCTCTGAAACCTATTCCAATGTGTTTCGAATGTTGAGAATACCCAAAATTGACTATTTTTGCACCTTTTTTGGTCGAAAACTGAAGGAGTTATGGCAAAAAAAAAAATTTGCCCAATATCCCTTGAAAACCTCCTCCAAAAATGGAGTAACTCTAGTTAACTCTGATTTTTTCAAGCACTTTCGGAATTGGTGGAAGGCGCCAAACTTGTTGACGGTTAGTTACGTTGGCAGTAAATGTTGGATATGGGTGGTCACATGACACTGCCGGAACCGCCTTCTTAACCGCGCGGATAAGCCCACCAACCATCACATTAACTGATGAAACATGGCCACATGTTCTGAACCCTCCATCCCTAACTGTAACCATCAGGGTTAAGGCCCTAAGGCCATGGTTCTAAGCGACTGGGTCACATGCCATCGAGGCTAGCCGTGAGGGGCTAGCCCTAATATTTTTATGCCTGATTAAATTTTAACAACATATACAAGATTTATTGTAATATCATTAAGAACTTGGCATAGGCAGATCAATCGGACGTGAGCTTTGCAAACGGGAGGTCTATTGTTCGAACCCCTAGGCCTCCAAAAAAGTTTTGTAATACAACTCCTAGGTCATGTGGCGACCTGCTATTGGTCTGGTGTAACAAGGTCAAAATACCTTCCAACAATATCTTGCCACTTGTTAGATTATAATTTTCCCTCCAGGGAATATTCCTTGGAATATTTTTTTTATTTTTCCAAAATTTAAAAAGTCAAACTTGGTCAACTCATTTTTGGAGTTTACTAGGTTTTTCAAACTTTCATAACTTATGCATACGGCCTCTGTTTTACGAACCGTTCATGGTGCCAGAATCTCATCGACGAGACCTTTCCATTCGTTTAGGTTACAACCATTTTTGAGCATTTTTGAACTTGGACATGATCTCCTGATCATCTTCCCATGTGGAATATTCAGTGGGTAATTTCTTCCACTTAATGAGATACTCTAAAACTGATCAATTTCATAGTTGTCAGGTTCTTGTTTTTGTGACTAACTCAGGCTCAAATATGATTTATCCTTCTTCATAAAGTTCTGGAAACATTTTTTGAATGTGTATATTATCACCAATAACCTTCTTTAAGCATGAAACATCAAAAATTAGGTGTATTTGAGAATATGTAGGAAACTTTGATACCAAATTTTATCCAACCTACTCACAAAATAGAAGAAAATATAGATCAACGACTTATAAATTATCCTCTTCAAGGGGGAAACCTCCTTTACATTACATAAATGCACAATTATTGGATGATACAAATGATAATACCCCCTTCGTATATATAAGAGTTTAAGGGGTCACAATATAATTAGAGCCTACATAACAATAATAATGTAAGGGCACAAATATAAAAATAGTGGGCTTATATGGTGCACAACAATAACAATATGGGGGCTACATGGGCACAACAATAACATTAATGGGGATATAATAATAATAACAATAAGGGGGATATAGTAGTATTATACAGACCTAACATAGTACCAATGATGATTTTGGTGGAATACATACCCTTAGATCTGACTTCTAAACCCTAAGAGGTCCATTCTATGGGAAAGTCAAGAAACCTAGAACATTAAGACAAGGATTCTTTTTCACATATCCATTCATATCTCCAAGTAAGGTAATTTTGGTTAGAATTTTATTTAGAATAATTATGTATTAAAATTGATTTTTCTGCATTGTCCTCGAAGCATTAGATGAGAAATTATTATCCAAATCTTATGGGTTGGTCTATTAATTCATTGCATTTTAGTCCTAGTTTATGGATGTTCATAAGTGACCATCACACGTATTGAAAATTTTCACATGGAAGCTTATATTTATTTCTTTTCTCACATTATCTTCATAGTGGAATTTGAGTCTTCTAAGGACAACACAATATCCTTCATTGAGGGCCTCGATTTGCAAGACAAAAAATATTATGCATCAAACCTTGGTCCCCACCATTTTACTCCTCTTCTGACATGTTAAATTCAGTGAAAATGTGGTTTAGGCTGCCCAATTTTCCTCTGCATTTTTTGGGATCTAAGTTCTTGGCCTCCATTGAAAATACACTAAGGAAGTTCCATTTCTTCTCCTCAGAAACTGAGAGATGTCCATATATATGGATCTCAGATATGGTAAAACATGTTAAGAAGGGGTATTTTCTTAGATTCATCTTGATGTATGTTTCCCAATAGATATATATTAGTTTCACATTTCTCTATATTTCCCAATGTCTATAGCTTAGTTTTATCTTACTATAAAAAGAACACCACTTCTTCTCTTTCTAGTTAGAAAAAAACAATCGTTATGCATTTATTTTAAGGGTAATTTTTTACAGTCATGAAAATTCCAATAGAACAAATTCTAAATTGACATTGGTTTTATAATTTTAACCCTAGTTCAGATGTTTCACAAAAAAATTTCATTCTTCTTTGAATACCAAAATTATTAATTTAATTCAGGAAATGAAATTCAAGAAATAAGAATCAACCTAGTGGTCTCCAATGGCACAACATCTTTCCCATAGATGAGGATCCTATGATTAAATGTATCTAAACCATGGGGCCTCCTAAATCTAGGATGTGCACACTTGAGAAGACTCAAACTGTGGACCTTGATCAAAGACTGTTAACCCTAACCTAGACCCCTTTTAATCAGATGTTTCACAAAAAAAATTCATTCTTCTTTGAATACCAAAATTATTAATTTAATTCAGGAAATGAAATTCAAGAAATAAGAATCAACCTGGTGGTCTCCAATCGCACAACATCTTTCCCATAGATGAGGATCCTATGATTAAATGTATCTAAACCATGGGGCCTCCTAAATCTAGGATGTGCACACTTGAGAAGACTCAAACTGTGGACCTTGATCAAAGACTGTTAACCCTAACCTAGACCCCTTTAAAAATATTTAAATTCATCCTTAAACTACCCGACCAGTTCTTGTAGTTGTTCAACTATGCAGAAAAATTCGAGATTATCCTCTCATGGCATGGTGGAATCCATAATATAAGTTCTAGAAAAGAGAGAATCTCTTTCCATGCCTTGTCTTCCGACGCAGATACACAGTAATTATGTCTCCAATAAACACCTATAAGTCATCTTAGTGATAAATGGTTAGTAGTCCGAGACAAAAAAAATTATATTTCCTACTTGTTTTCTAGGAACAAGCCTCAAAGAGGTTTCAATGTGGGGCCTGATAAGGTGAAACGTTTTCTGAGATATAAGAGGAATTGGTAGGAATATAGGTCTTTGTGAGTGGCCTCCAAATATATATAGACAATCACTGAATAGGTTTTTTTAATGATGTCAATCGATATTTCATATAAAAATAGGATTCTTCTTTTTGGTGTTGGTTGTAGCTACAACTCTCAAATTTTGTGGAGTTTCTCTCGAATTACCATTGCCATCGTCATTGAAAAAAGAAAAGGATGGTTAGAGAGAATTTGGAACATCTTATTTAATATCCATGGCTCTCCACCATAAATTATCATTTCATTTCTCAATATGGCTATATAATGAAAATTTCCACACCCGTTTTAACCATTGTCACTCTTTTTTGAGTTTCAAGAGATTGTGGACAGACTTTTTTGCCCCTTGCATAGAGAGTAGTGATGACGTTGTGGAAGTTTAAGTAGTGAACTATATTATTTTTATAATGAATTATTTATTGGAAGTGTAATATAGTTTCTTAATTATATAGTATAAACATATCAATTTACTGAACTTGAATTTGGATAGGTAGGAAAAAAATTATCTAACTTATAAAGTATCTGGATGGGGATAACAATTATTCTAGTCATTACTACGATGCTGGGGACAATATCATTATAAACATCCCTTCAAGTTAGATGTATAATTTCTTATATTTTTTTTTATTTGTATTAAGATGATACTAAGATTTTTTTTTCCTCGAATGCTTAAGTGATATGGAAAAAGGGAGAGGTGGAAAAGGGAATAGGATATTTTAATGATCTCAATGGAATAGTAGTAGCAACACACACACACACACACACACACACACACACATATATATATTCTCTAGAAAAGAAAAATAGATGTATCACATTTTGAGATGGTACACTAAATCTGCTTCACATGTTTGACATGATATTCTAATATGTGCAACATCTAATGTTTGGGAAATATCAAAATCCCATAGGATTCAAAAGAATTTGATCATATTTTAGTATTTTTATGTCTATAATGCACATTCAAAGTAGATAAAAAACTTGATATCAAGTTAAAAATAATATCCCAAGTTCAATGGATATGACTTTAAAAATAAAAAATGCATACATGCATGAAAAGTTAAGTATTCAACTAAAATAAATGTGTCTTCTACTAATTAACCAACACATATCCTTGCAGGTATTATTCATAATGTATTTGACCCATTTGTAATCCCACTCCCATTTTGGACAATTTATCATTCTTCAAATTCAATTCCCTGTGAATTATATGATCAAAGGATATAAGCCTAAAGATTCTAGTCAACTCCATAAATCTAATCATCGACTGATCCAATAAACAAGTGTTTAAGGAAGTTTAACCTTTCATCCAATCTATAACAACCTTTCAATTAATTATTACTTGCAATTTTAGATTGTTGAAGTGACATTATTAAAACGAATAACATAAAAGACTGATTTGTATTGTTGTAGTACTTGCTAGGTAGTTGTATATTCTTTCCTAGACTAGATAAGTAATTCACATTAGTTCTTTTTAGTTGTATTACATATCAACTAGTCGTACATTTTTAACCTGAGACTAAATTATCTGTTTATATTAGTATTTTTTATCTGGGTCACTTAAGATTACTTATTTTTGGTAGTATTTCACTTGTAAAAGCTGTGGTGACTAACTTTTTTTAGTCACCTAGTCACTAATTTCACATTTTCCACTTGTCTTCTTACTTCCTTTATTCCCCTTACTATGCATGTTTTCACACTTGAAACATAGTCCCTTTGCTCTTCTTTCATCCATTTTTTGTTGATTCAAACTTGCAAGTTTAGGAGAGTGATCATGATCTTCATTATAGTTATTAGCAACCAATTTTCTATTGGTCATATCTTTACTTTCAACTTTCCTTTCTAGACTAAAAGCATGCTCTAAAGATTTAGGTTCAAAGAGATGAACCTCATGTTGAATGATTTCCTTTAAAGTTCCCATAAACAGGTGTAACATATTATCCTCTAAAATATTATTTACTTTGAGACTCAACTTTTGGAATTGTTTAATGTGCTCTGTAACTAGACCTTTTTGTCAAAGATTTACCAATTGACTAAAGAATTTATTTCTCTTAATATCCACATAATGTGTTATCAACTCCTTTCTGAAAATGCACCAAGATATAATAGAATCATTTTTCCTTTCACAAAGTCATTAATACCATACCTTTAGTCTTGTTTGAAAACCAGAGATGCAATATTTACCTTTTGTAAGGATACCACTTCATCTAGATTAAATTATTTCTCCTTTTGAAATATCCATGTTATAGAATCATTGCCATCAAAATTCATCATATCGATATTTGTAATGTGGTAATTCATTGGCACTCACTTGAATCCCTAGTGATGTGTATATTTGATTGAAAATTCATCATTATCATTCTAAGATTCAATATTTGTGCTCTCCCCATATGGGATTGATTCTCAACACCATGTTTCTCGTTATGTTCTTGATTTCCTTGGATCTCCACATCCCTTTTATGAAGCCTCTCCAAGAGAATAATTTCCATAGTAATAATGGAATGTTTTTTATCCCTTATTTTTATTCATGTTCTTTTATATTTCTTCCTTACTTTCGTTCATCTTATTTTATATTCCTTCCTTACTTTCATTTATCTTCTTTAATATTCCTTCCTTATTTTCATCCATCTTACTTTTTTTTCCTTCATTATCCTCATACATATTCTATTCCATTTCTCTTTTAAGATTTTCATGAGAATATGATAATCCACCTTTTTCAACATACTACCATCAATTTCATTAACTTTTGTCTCTAATTGAGATAACCTAAATTCTAAGCCTTCAATTTTTTCATGAGTCAAGGACGATTCTTAAGTAGATTTAATTAGTGTAGTATATTTCCTTGGATGCATGTTGGAAAATGATAATATCACTCCTCTTTATCAAAACTTTCAGTCACCAAAAATAAAAAAAGGGATATTCTAATAAATAGTTAAGCCACTAGTACGTTTCATACCATAATCTGGAGAATATTATAATGGGTGAAGTTTTAGTGATATACCTCTTAGATTTGATCTCTTCTAGATACAATTTTTTTTTTTTGTAATACTCATATACATCTTCTACAGTTCCATAGGTGTGAATTGAATTTGATGTGCCAAGTGAAATTTATGGTAATTTTCCCAAAAATTTCTTATTTTGGCCTCTTGCCACATGCAAACTTCTGTAGGATGTCACGTGCCAAATTATTCAATATAATTAGGAAATATATAATTAAGGTACATTTATAAGTCACTTGAAATTCTGATAGATTTCATAGTATAAAAAATACTAGGAAGAAAGATATAGAAAAAATACCAAAATAACTTGCTTAAAATTTATTTCATGATTGACCACAAACCCTAAATTCTATAGTGTACAACTCCAAAAGTATAGTGAACCAAATTATGAAAATTCAACCGGATGTTCCCCAATATTTCTCCTTAATAAGCTTAAAGTTTCACTTTTTGAAACATCACATAAAAAAATATAGTGTGAAAATGACAAACTAACATGTTAGAAACTAATTTCAGTAGCATTCAAGACCCTGAATTTCCTTAGATCATACATCCAAAATTCTAGTGGAACAATATTTAAAATTTGAACCATATGTTCACCACAATTTCATCTCAACGTGAGTCAAGTTTGATGATATGAAACCTCACAGACAAAATTTATAGCGGAAATCATAAACCGATTTATTTGAAATTGATTTCAGGAGCATTTAGAAACCTTAACTTCCTTGGATAATATCTCTGAAAATATAATTAAAATATATCTAAAATTTTAACTAAGAATTTCCCAAGATTTCATCTCAATATTATCCAAGTTTCACTATCTAAAACCTCTCAAAAAAATGATATAATGAATATTCCAAGATGACTTGCTTGAAATAGAAAAACCCTAGGATTATGAGCTTTGATATCAAATGTTATGATCCTTGTGACTTAATAATAATAAGAAACCAATAATTATAGTCCTCTTATAGGGAAAACATCCTTTTATAATGAATACAATGTACAAGACAATATATGACGATCCTAAGACTAGGTATCCTTAGTATATATAAAGGATTTAAGGGGTACAAAAATGGGACCATGAGGGGTTATTTCTTACAGAACAATATAATGATAAAAATGTACAATGACTATCTAGGGCTTAATAGGGGTGCTAATATAAGGTCTTAACCAAATGCTTATATATATAGATAGATAGTTTTGGGGATAGCATGTATCTAAAAAGGTAATTGTAAGCACATTTTTTATAGATACAATACTATATCATAGACAGTTATAGGTTATATTTCCAAAAAACTAAAATGAGAGAGATTAGGTATTTATTGGGATAGTAATATATCAGCATGAAGGATGAACAACTCCATTATGAATTTCAAGTAGATTTTATGGGTTAAAATATACAAGATTAAATGTAGAGACAAAGTCTAATGGATGTAAAAGTCAGTTGAATCATCTCAATATTTAAGATACCATGAGAGGTTTAAGAGGGAAATGACAAATAGTTGTAGGGTATTTGATCTCAAATGGGTGGATAACTTGTTATGCTTTGCAAACACCTCCCACTCACTTAAACAAATTAAGATCTAGCTTATACTTGACTGTGTGGAATTGAATTCTTGATTCAGGTGTATGTGCTTAAAACTATTTTAATGCTTTAAGTGTGAGGAATTAAACACTTTTTTTGCTGATATTAAGCATGTATAGCAACCATAAAGTGTAGAAAATAAGAATCAACACATAATAGAAAATTTAATAAAGGATTTTACCCTTATGTCGTGGGCTACATCTCCTTGAGCCTATGTCAACTGACTTGGCTCTTTGGGATTATGATGGAAAATTTATTTTATAAGTTACTAACTCAAATCCAATGGTTATTTGGACTGTACCATTGGGTGATACCCCTGGAATGGTTTCTATCTCTTTGGAGATGGACCTACGCTCCCTATGACTTGACCTCTTTTGTGGCAATAACTCATTAAGAAATACTTTTATCTCCCTGAAACCTTTTCTACTTTCTCCAACATATATCATACATCCCAAATAGACTAATCATTTTCTCCAAATGAGTTATGGCTCCCCAAACTAGGCCTCCAACCCCTGGTGGCCCTATGCTACCCGAAACTTCCTTGTGGCTTATCGGCCTTCAAAAGTCTCCAAATGAATCTAAAAATACCTAAAATCGATTTAGAATCTCCAAAGTACTCATAATATACTATTCACCTTCTCAATAGGCCGTTGGCTGCTCTAGTTATGCCTCCAACATTTGGTGGCACCCTGTGGCTCTAGGCTCACTGAAAACTTCTCTGAATCATATAAACCTTTAGAAGTCTCCAAAAAATTCTACTAATACTTCCATTAGATTCATAAGGTTCAATATAGTAAGAATAGACTATTTTGTTTGTTTAGAATGGTCTCTGGCTGCCCTGGCTAGGCCTCATTCTCTTGTTGGCCCTCGGTAGGCTTAGTAGCCCTTGTAACTTCTATGAAGCAAAATCATGCTCAAAAGTCCTGTGATGGCTATACAAACCTCACCAATGGATTTTGAATGTCAAATAAATTTTAAATTGACTATTCACACTCACAGAATGGTCGAATAATGCTCAAGATAGAGCATAATCAATTTTGTCCAGTAACCCACAAGGAAAACTCCACTAATTGTGGAGGACTTCAGTTAGCTGGAGTCAAATTTTGCCAACTTCGCACAAAAATGATGCTCCTCCAATATTCCCGCTAGGAATAACCATTAGCATTTAATCTTAACGGTTGTGGTTGGGGTGTTTGGGCACATGTCACCCCAAACCCCGTGGTCTTCACCGTAACCGCATGCAAAAATGAGACATATAACTTTGGTTGAACTGTAGTTGAACTGGAGACCGCGTGGAGAAACCGTTGGGTTTGAGGTTATGTTAAATGCAATGTGAACAAACTTTAAAAATTTGGTGATTTTCCAGGTTGTTAACGTAGCGCCGGTGGTTTAGCCCCTGGGTATGGGCTAAGGCCATATGGGGAGGGGGTTGGCCCCTCCAACCCTCAAATATGATTTCAACCAACCATAAATATAAACTGCACACCATAGTTGTTAAGAAACATGGTAGCAGAGATAGTATAGGTGCAGGCCTGGTGGGTAGGAGGTTCCGTGGTCGATTCCTGCAGAGTCCTAAAAAATTTTAAAACAACATTTAAGGGACTCGGGGCTGGCCACATGGCGCCTTCCAATTGGTCCAACAATAACGTACATCAATTTTATCAAATAATACCCTACCACTTATCACCATGCGACTGGCTTAGAAGGAATATTCCAAGAATATGACCTGGAATATTCTTTTTTGCTGACTGTACAAATGCCCATTCAACCCTGGTCAACTGTCAAAATTTGTTGTTTACTATACTTTTCAAAATTCGATAACTTCCTCATATGGTGTTGGTTTTTTGAGCCGTTCATGGCATCGGAATCAGGAAGATGAGATCTATCGAGTCTCTTAGGTTTGACACACTTTTGAACACTTTGAAATTTGAGCTCTCACTAGTTCCTGATCCAAATCTGATTAGTATATAATGAAAGGTTGATTGAATCTCAAGAGGAATATAATTAGTGGAATTATATCATGCTTAAAATATTGATAGATATATAGATGAAAATAATCATGGATAATGATCAAATAAGGCTAGTGGAAGTGGAATAATTAAAGAAGTCATTCTCACAATACGTCCCATAGCACTAGCACAATAGAATGACATAAACCGTGTATATATTTACCCATTAATATATACATTTTTTTATTTGAAAAGAAAAAATAGGTCCCATACCATGATATATGCCTATACATATGGGACATATACAAAATTATAATCATCTATTATTAAATCACCTAACTATAAAGATGCATTAAGAAATTATTCAATACGTTCTTCTTACAAGCATAGGAGGAGAAAGGCCTTTTAGAGAAAACTTATATGGATAATTTTGAAAGGTAAAACTATTACATTTGATGTTTAAATTATATCGAAGCATAATTCTTAAGCTTGTGTCCATGGTATGATAAAATATTTCCAATTCCATGATTGTTTTAAAAATAGGGGGTCTAAGGTTTCCATAATCAATTTGAATTCTAGAGTTTAAATTTGGTGGGAGCATATTAGGAGAGTTAAGAAAATTAGTTGAAGAAATATTTTTTGGAATAATTTCAAGAAGAAATTTTAGTAGAAACATATTTCTAATAGACACTATGATGGTAAAATCAAGGAATTCTATGAGTCAAAGTTGGGAAAAATAAACTTGGATGAGTATGAGAATAAATTTGTGAAGATATTATGGTATGTTAAGTATATTAGAGATGAGATGCTAAAGATACAATGATTTATAAGTGTATTAACCCAATATTATAGAGAGATAATTGAATTTAATGAGCCTTGAACCCTAGATGAGGCCATTAAAAATTATAAATATCATTGTGATCAAAATAAAAATAATTCATAACCCTACAAGACATGAATGGAGAAGGAGAGGTTTGGAAATGGAAAAAAGTGTTCAAGCAACATGAAAAATGGTAGAGAAAACTAGCTTAAAACAAGGCTATGGCAACTACTGATCAGGTGCTCAGTGTTAAAGCTCAAAAATTAAAGTGCTCAAAATCGAATGGAAATTGAATGACAACAAAGATATTGCACCAGGAATCTGGCACAATTTGTTTCATCAAAAATCGACTCCAAATGAGAAGGATAGATCCTGCTATTCATTTTCCTAAATAGCTAAAAAATTTGCAGAACATTATAGAATGGTGACATGGAAGCCAAGTCGGTAGAAAAGGGATATTCTGGGAATATTATGTCATTTTCACCCAATGACAGTATGAAAAGTGTCACTACAAGATTATCCAGGAAGCTTGGAAGGTGAAATTGTTTTATGATTATCTATCCTAAGGTCAAATTTGAATTTCCTTTTAAAGCTTGGGGATATTCTAACTAGAGGCGAACACGTGGTGCAGCCAGGGGCCACCACGTGCCCCTTCTGGTGGACGAAGATCAAAGTCTAAATTTTTATACACCTTATGGTCAAATTTCAATATTGAAATATCATATATGTCATATGGTTTTTAAACTATATATATATATATATAGGGCAGATTTAATATTCATATGGCACATGTATTCAAAGGTTGGATTAATGTTATCGAGTGGAAAAATTATACACACAAGAAGGGCAGAGGTCGGGGCTCGACCCCACGACCTCCCCCAAGTGAACGTGTCGCGTTACCACTATACCGTGACATTAACTCTTAACATCATATGCCCATGGCATATACTTATTTCCATATTTATTGACTGGCGAGAGAATGGAGAGTGCCAACCCCATCCCCACAGGACCCTTATGGAATGACCAAAGGCAGAGCAAATATTTTTTTAATGGAGGGTTTGATATTTAATGCGGCTTTATTAGCCACTAATCCATGTTTTAAAACCGTACTAATCCAGATTGTTGTGAACCGTGCTTAATGCACCTAATTCACACTCATCCATAAGTTAATTCTACTTAACCTTAATTAACTCAGAGTTTGAAATGGTGGAGAATTCGGTGGAGCCCCCAAATTTGGTGGCCCTAACTGAAGTTATCTCCAGATTTAGCGGGGTTTCCTAGGCCATAACTTTTGCAAATTTCAACCAAATTGGGAGCAAGAGTTGTCATTTCTAGATTATTTGGACATTTTCAACACATCCAAGTATGTTTCAGCAGCAATAGATGAATGTAAATAGCACTTTTTCACATTTTAGCTAACACAAAGGTCCAACCCATGGAGGCTGGATCGAGGAGATTTAGCAGAGGAGGGGTGAACTCCTTCGTCAAAACACTCTGTTAATGGATCATTATGTTGATTTGTTGTACATTTTATTGCTATTGTTCAGAATAATGTTTTAATTTTTTTATGCTCATAAATTTTGTTAGGGTCCTATAATAATAGGGATCCTAATTTTGAATTGACTATGTTAAGTCTTGTAATATTGTACATACCTTTGCTTTCTGCAATATTTTTTCCATATTAAAAAATGAAAAGAGAGTATATCCTGAAATAATAATCAAAGGACCAAAAGAAAGAAAGAACAAAAAAAGATATAAAGTATGAACCCCACAAAAAGAAACAAAAATAAATTCTGAAACTGTTGCACATTCAAATGCCACTACTCATAGTTTACTTTACCTGTGCAAATAAAATTGTGCGCAGCTTATCCAAAATGCCACAATTCATAATGATCATATAGTCTAATCTTGGTTATTCATGCCTTTAAATTTCATGCCATGATAGTTAGTGAATAAATATATGACCAAACCATTTAATCGTGGCAAATCAGTAGTTAGGTAGAGAATAAAAATGAGCTCATAAGTTTAATTTGAGCCATTGAAAGATATAAGGTTAGAAATAAGTTAGTTTGCTTATCAAAAGAAAATAAGAGAGTCAGAAGGCTCAAATGCACCCAATAAGGGAAATAAAAAATGTTAGGATAAATAAAGGGTAGGTAGGATACTTTCAAAAAGTTATGGAAAACATCATTTGGTTTTTATTTTATCACTAATATCCCTCTTTCCTCTTTTGGAGACCATTTCCCCTTGCAAAATCCCTTTCTCTTTGATAAAATCCCTTTCCCCTTATTCTAACCCTTACTCCCCTCCTAAAAACCCATTATCCCTTTGAAAAAATTCCATTCCCTTTACTAAAAACCCCTTCCCCTTTACTAACTCTGCATTATTCAAATAAAATAGCAAAAACACACTCAACCAAAGTTTCAAAGCATGAAATAAATATATTATCGGTAAATACATTAAGAAACCATAAATACAACTTTATTTAGTACCACGTCATCCATAATATCTAACACAATTCATTCCACAGAACCATTCATACCTAAACTTCCTCTCCAACCCAATGTTTCAAGTTCATCTTCAAGTGTTCCAAGTTCATCTTCAATGTTGTGAAACTAGCTCCAAAAATAGAAGAAAAGAGATATCAATGCCTTAGAAATAAGCCAGTTCAAGGGGGCAACCTCCAATGCATTACATGAATCAGAAATTCTTGGATGATACAAATGACAAAACCTCCTTTCTATATATAGGAGTCCATGGGGCCACAATGTATTCCTAGTGGGGCCACAATGTAATCCTAGCCGACCTAACAATAACAATGTAAGGGCACAATAATAACAATATTGGGGTTAGAGGGGGCTAGAATAATAACAATAAGGGGCTAAACTAGTAATATATGGACCTAACATGCCCCTCTCCTTCAAAAAAGTGTTGTCCTTAACGCTTGAGTAGCTCTGGGTGCTTTTGTATAAAATTCTCATTCTCCTATGTAGAATCTTCAGTGGTTAAGTTCTTCCACTTGATGAGATACTCTAAAATTGATCGATTTCCTAGCTGTCAAGTTCTTATTTCCGTGACCGATTCAGGTTCCAATATGATTTTTCCTTCCTCATCAAGTTCTGGCAATATTGTTTGAACTGGAATATTTTCACCTATAACCTTGTTTAAGCATGAAACATGGAAATTTGGATGCACTCACGAAGAAGTAGGAAGCTCCAATTTGTATGCCATAGTACCTGTTATCACTCATATTTTCATTGAAGTTGTTGGGAAGAGGAAAGGGGTCCAAGGTAACCACAAACCAATCTTTTAGGTACAGAATCTAGCCAATCTATACCCAGAGAGGGCTCTCTCTGTAAAATTTAGCTTTGTTTTTTAAGATCTTAGGCTAGTTATAAAGTCCAGGGTTTTGTTTGAATTTGGGTGGTGGAATTCGATAGCTGAGGGAAATATTGAGTAGTTCAGGCCATTGGGCTATGGAGTCAAAATATGGCTTCACTGGATTAAGTTTCTAAACAAAAGATGGTTTCACAGGGCACGATAGTCAAACAGGGAACAATTATAGATCTTTAAAGTGAATGATATGGAATTAAAATGGATGAAAGGCAACTAAGAATATTTCATCACATTCAAAAAGGGAAATTGAGTGATTATCAATAAAGAGCATTTAAGTATTCTTTATTAAATAATAAAAATGCATAAACTAGTAAAACAGGAGCAATTAAGAATTCACTGTTTAAACCAGTTTAGAAGAAAACATTTAGAATAACAATGATTAAAATCAGATTACACTTAAGCACTTTTTGATTTATTCCTTTTCATTAATCATTCAAAAATGAAACACAATGATATAATAAACAGATATAAAGACTTTAAAACACAAGAGAAAGATGACTTATTGATCCGTAGTCTGACACATGAATCTTGTAAAAAGTCTTTCGCATCAATTCATCATCCAGCTAGCCACAAAAAAATTATCCAACAACACTTTATTCCAAAATAGTCAATGTTACAGAAAATTCTAAGAATCCACCCTCAAATTCTTCCAAGAGTGAAGTATTTATACAAATTCTAAACTAAAATATCTTGAAAAAATATCAAGATTAGTTCACAAATCTCTGCAACTATTTTACATAAATAGAACTTAAGTAAAGGACACTCAAACTAATGCATCTATTTGGCACTATTTTTTATGGATAGGTGATGAAAAAGAGGATAATTCTAATTTGATCCAACTCTTAGTTGATGATGAGGCATCCAAGTCACTAACTACTTCCTTTCTTTGTGCATTCTGCTCCAACAATTCTGCAAACGTGGGGTCCAATGATATATTTGTATTTATCAATCCATAATATATCTGTAAAACTTGAAAGAGTTTATTGTGGATTAATATTTTGGTGAGATAAACCTCTTTCCGTTTCCTAAAATTCCTCTCCATCTATGCACAATAGGCTCTGCACAAATATGTGTAAAACAGAGTTTTACCGAGTTTGAAAAATAACCTGTAAAGATGTGCATGTATCTCTGAGTCTGAAATCACTGTGCAAATAGTGAGATAGGATTTTTTAGATAGGTCTCTTAGGAACAAAAACCTCCTTCATTTTTGTATGATGTATTTCGGATTGGCCACAATCTTCCTTGGAAAATGATGACTTAACTGGAATTTTCTGCAAAAAGTTCTTTCCAACATTGTTTAATATTTCCAAAACCATAATAGTTGTTAGAAAAATGAGAAAGGTTTTTGTATATGGTCCTATTAATAACATAAACCTCATTTATTTTTTCAAAATTCATCTTGGATTGATCACAATAATTTCTGCAAAAAAATGACTAAAACATGAAATTTTTGCAAAAATGTTCCTTCTTCTTGTGTTTTTCATCTTTTCACCTTTTTCTTCTTTTAACTGTTTTACTTTCACTTTAGAGAAAATTAAATGTTGGTGAAAGTATTTTCATATATTTTTACCATTTTACTGCCTCTGTAATTAGTTTTAATGTTTACCTTTGACTGCTCTGTAACTTCATTTTAACTTTCACTCTGACTTTTACCTGATACACTTTAACCACTGATACTCTTTAACTGTTATGCTCTCTAACCTCTGTTTATCCTTTTATCCTCCTTTATCATGACTTAATATAGTACATAATCAAAAATTCATGTAAGAATAATTTTTAAAAAGTTCAAACATTTCTTTCCACTATTTAGCTTCCGGTATTCTGGTACTTTGCAGCGGAAAAAAGTTCGAAGAGGATTTTCACTGAGAACAAGGTTTTTAATTTGGAAATCCCTATCTACTAGTGGCAGATATTCTAAATCTCTGTGAGGAGCATTCAGCAGTACGACATTCAAATCCACGGGAATTTTCATTTCTAGTTCTTGTGGATTCAGAAATGAATTGCGGGTTTTGACGAAAAACGAGCATAGTCACAAGTTGGGGAAGGAAATTGTAATTGAGGAATGAACTAAAGACCAGTCTTAAACTCTGCTTCAGTTTTTCGTGTAGAATTTAAAACAAAAGCCAAGTTTTTATAGAGTTTAACGGGAATTTGGGTAAATACCTGTTTTTCGGAAAATAAACAGTGATGAAACAGGTGCTGGTAATGGCGGATAAAATCTGGATTACTTGACTGCAATTTTCTTCAATGAGGTAGCAATTGGCAAACTTTGACAGTTAAATTCGAAATTCATTGCTCGGGAGACTGGTTACTGCATAGGATAATGAAAATGACATGGGTCTGTTTGTTTTATTCGCAAAGTCAAAAGGTTGGCAGGTTTTTTTTTTATGATGTCATCAAGTATAGAGGCTTTGTCAGGGGTGACAGGTAGTAAGCGGTTTCCATCGCACCACTTTTGGGACAGGGCAGTTTTGAGTGGATGGGCAACGATTCCATACGATGAATGACACGTGGCATTTTACGATCCAGAAAACCACTTGGACATCGCGCGTTATCATTCAGACGTGGATGGATAGCGATATTGATATCAATCGTAGATCTGAGATCGATTGATCAGACGGTTGTCGGGAAAGGGAGATGACATGAAGTTAATAGGCGGGCCAAATATAATTAAATGTTAATTAATCGCATTGGGGATGATTCAATTGGTGGATACAGGTTATTAATTAATCGTGAGGATTAATTAATTTTGTTAAAATGCGGAAAAGTGATCGGGAGGGAGTTGGGGGATAAAAATACACAAGGGAAGGATTATTTTTGTTTTAAAACACGTAATAAAACATGTTTTAACTGTTTTCTGATGTATTTATATTATTTGATAATTAAATTAGATTAATCTAATTACCATAGGGGGTGGGATTAATATTAAAGATATATTTTAGCCAAAGGGAGTATAATGGGGGTGTTTTATTTAAACATATGGGGATTAAATAATTTGACTAAAATTATAATAAATGGATTTTTGGGTATTTTTATAAAAAAGGAGTTATATAGAATAGGAGAAGGTCATTATTATAGGGATTTAAATAATAAACTAGAAATTAATATGATAAATGAGCTAAAGCGCTAAGTATAAAACATTAGAATAATGTATTTAACTTATGCTTGCATGAAAAGGGTTTTTATGGAATATTGCATGATTTTCCTAAGTAAAATGGGATTGTACTTAGGAAAAGATTTCTTAGAGGTGAATGAATGTTATGATGAATGATTTTAAGTACTTAGGTTTTTCCAATTATTGGGCTGAGGGTCCGGTCCCTCCAAAAGTCAAGGAAATGCCTTGAGCCCCTCTAATTTTCAAATACCTTAGTACTTAGGGGAAATTAGTGAAGTTTTTAGGGAAAAATGAGAAGGGAAGTTAATAGTTTGACTTTGCCTTGCTTGAAATTCTTCCAGTGTATTGTCTGCCTTTGCACTTGTGATGAAAGTAAATATTACCACATTTAGAGCCATTATTCATCACATGGAATTCTGCAACATCATCTACCTACCCTACCTACTTTACCCTCCCATTTTTTCTTCTTTATTAGGGTGCACTTAGACTGGCAAACCCTTATCACACTTTTTCTCTTACATATTGAAATCTATCTAATTCTATCCTTATTACATCCAAGGGCTCAGATTAAACTGTTGAGCTCCTTTTATTCACTCTACCTATCTACTTATCTGCCAAGATTAAACAGTTTGGTCAGATTTTATTCTCTATCTCTAGAACATAAAATTGAAAGATGAACTAGCCAAGCTTAAACTTTTTGACTATTCATCAATTGTGGCATGAGATACAAGTTGCACACAATTTGATTATTACATCAGAGCAAAAAGTAGTGGCATTTAGATTTGCACACTTTCCTTGGCCTTTATTTTGGTGGGGTGCATTTTCTTTCACTTTTTTGGCCATTTTTATTTTTTCACCCTTTGATTTTTCTTTTAGGGTATACCCTCTTTACATTTTTTAATTTTTTTTTAATTTTTCAAAATATGGAAAACCTTTGCAAAAAGAAAAGGTATGAACATATTGCATAGTCCATCAAGTCAATCATGAAATATGACACCTATTGGTATAGGAGTCTAACAGTACCAATCTTTTGCAACACCTTGTATGAACCATAGTACTTTGGTGATAATTTATTATCCTTCTTAGCTTGCTTGAGGGACATTTTCTTGTATGGTTATAGCCGTAAAAATACCTAGTCTCCTACATCAAAACTTCTCTCGCTGCAATGTTGATCTGCCTATTGTTTCATTCGATTTTGTGCCAAATTTAGGTTATCCTTTAAGAGTTTGAGAACTTCTTGTTGATGCTCAATGTGATCTTCCACTGCTTGAACCTTAGAATTTTCTCTTAAAGATGACATGATGGACAAGGGATGATATCCATAAAGTGCCATAAATGGGGTCATTTTTGCTGTAGTATGGAAGGAAGTGTTATACCACCATTCAGCGAGAGGTAACCACTTGACCCATTGTGTTTGTTTATCAGATACAAAACAACGAATATATCCTTCCAAACATTTATTTACTATCTCAGTTTGACCATCAGATGGAGGATGATAAGATGAGCTATGAGCTAATTGAGTACCCAAACAAGAAAATAACTCCGTCCAAAATTTTCCAGTAAAAATGGGATCTCTGTCGCTCACAATAACCCTTGGGCTTCCATGTAGCTTTTGAATTCTGTCCATAAATGTAGTAGCAATTGTACTTGCTTTAAATGGATGAGATAATGCACAAAAGTGTGCATACTTGGTAAGTCTATCAACCACCACCATGATGACACTCTTTCCTTCGGACTTAGGTAAACCTGTGATAAAATCCATTGAAATTTCCTCCCAACGTTGACTTGGAATGGATAAAGGTTGTAGAAGTCCTGGGGTCTTAATTGTTTCCACTTTATTCTGCTGGCAAACCAAACATTCCGCCACAAACTTTTGAATATCGGATTTAAGGCCATCCCAAAAAAATTCTTTCTTCACCCTGTGGTAAGTTTTTAAAAATCCTGAGTGTCCTCCTAAAGGAGAAGTGTGCAATTCCAGAAGAATATTTTGTTTTAGTTGGGAATTCTTGCAAAGATATAAGCGATCTTTGTACCATAACGAATCATTTTTCCAACTAAATGTATCAGATGTACTAGGATCTTGCTGCAAATTTTGAATGAGTGTCCATACATCTTTGTCCTTCTTCCATTCATCTCTTGCTTCAGTTATCCAATCTGGTTGGATAATAGAAATGGCACAAAGCAATGCTTCCACCTCTTCATTCTTTCCTGAGAGTGCATCTGCAACAACATTAAGCTTTCCTTTTTTGTAGATTATTTCAAAGTCATAACCCAACATCTTTGTGACCCATTTTTGCTGCTCTTCTGAAGATAGTCTTTATTCCAAAAAGTGTTTAAGACTATCATGATCATTTTTTACCTTGAAGTGTCTTCCCATTAGGTAAGTTCGCCATTTCTTTAGTGCATGCAGTATTGCTAACGTTTCCTTCTCATAAATAGGTTTTTGTAAATACTTTCCTTTGATTGGACGACTTTCAAAAGCAATGGGTCTTCCTTCCTGCATTAAAACTGCACCAATTCCATTTCCTGAGGCATCACATTCCACAATAAAGGTTTTTGTGAAGTCCGGCATAGCTAAGACCGGTGCTTGGCACATTGCCTCTTTAAGATGTTCAAAGGCCTTAGTTGCTTCAGGAGTCCATGAAAATGCATCTTTCTTCAATAATGTTGTTAGAGGTGCTACTATTCTCCCATAATTCTTAACAAACTTGCGATAATACCCTGTTAAACCGAGAAATCCTCGCAACTGCTTTATAGTTATGGGGAATTTCCATTCCTTAATGGATTTAATTTTGTTAGGGTCTGCCTTAACACCCTAATGAGATAAAATATGATCCAAATATTCCACCTATTGTACTTGAAAGAAACATTTGGCTGATTTTGCATATAATTATTTCTCCTGCAATAGTTTGAGCACCCTTTCAACATGTTGAACATGATGCTTCCAAGACCTGCTGTATATTAGTATATCATCAAAAAATACTAGCACAAATTGTCTAAGGAAGGGTTTGAAAATGAAATTCATCAACCCTTGAAATGTAGAAGGTGCATTGGTAAGGCTAAAGGCATGACCAAAAATTCATAATGACCCTCATGAGTTCGAAATGATGTTTTCGGAATATCTTTAGTCTTCATTATAATTTGATGATATCCTAAATGAAGATCCAACTTGGTAAAATAAATTGCTCCATGTAATTCATCCAATAATTCATCAATCATATGAATGGGAAATTTATCTTTAATGGTGAGCTTATTGACTCCCTATAATCCAGACACATGCGCCATGATCCATCCTTCTTGTGCACCAATACTACTGGAGCAGAGAAGGAACTTTGAATAGGTTTAATTATACTAGCCTCTAACATTTCTGCAACCATACATTCAATTTTTCTATTTTGGAAATAATTATATCTATAAGGCCTGATGTTTGGAGGCTGTAATGTTCCAAAACTAGAATTTCTACAACAATGAGAATACCATAAGGCATTATAGAGTTGAAGATGAATAAATATGCCTTATAAAATATTTTCAATGACATATCCTTCAATAAAATATGCATTAGAAACTTTATACAACATTTTATAGACCAAAAGGTGGGGAAAAGTAATGATTTAGGCCCTAAAACGTATGCATTCAGATATATGCGTAAAAATAATATGGAAAAGTGGTTGGATATTATATCTATGGTTATCAGGGACTCCCATGTAAAATTTCAGAAAAAACAAATGTGTTTTTCTATGTTAAACAGTTCCTCCTTTCCTAACTAGGGTAGAAAACCGTGATTTCCCATGGCTTAGATTATGCAGAAATTTGCTGAAGCATGGATAGCATAATTTCTAAGGGTTTTAACTACAATAATTTTGGAATATCATTATTGCAACTTAGGATATGACTCAAATTATTTACTTTAAGAAAAACTTAGATTTACATAAAGAAAGGCCTCAAAATGAGGTGCTGCAACCATGGAATGAGACAGAAGAGCTGGACAACGTGATTTTTAGGAGGCTGAAGTTTCTTATTATTTAGTTACATATATGAAACAAATGTGTACATGAAAACATAGATATATAATAGATCATAAAGCCAAATAGGCTCTTTATTACACTCCCCTTGGGGATTTCAGCAAATGATCAACAACAGTGAGTAGATCTGAGATCTAAGTCACAGTTCTGCAGAAGTATTTAGAAATTTTGCATTAAATAAATTATCAAATGAATCCTATCTGAAGGGTACATGGATTTTTTTTCCAATCCATGGATCACCACAGCAAAAGGAAGGATCCTTTCCACTAGAGATCTCTCCTACAGGAGAACTCCAAAACCCGTGCAACACTGCTCCTCAATAATTGCACAGTAAAAGAGAGGAAATGTGTTGTTTATGATAATATACACTTTGGCTTGATTCCAAGATCTGATATTGAAGCACAAGCTATGGATGCACTCTTCCAGGAGGTTAAAAGACACACTCACTGAGAAGAGGTTCCAATATAAGCTAGATCTTGGAGATCTAGAGTTCCACTTGGTGAAGCTCACTTAGATAATGAAACCCTCACTGGATTTACGCTGCCAAAGAGAGATGGATCTTGTCCATATGCCAAATATTGGAGAAGAAGCACAAACCCTCCAAGAGCTATTCAATGGAAGGATGGAGAATTCCCCAATAGGAGATCCTCACTAGGCTCTTGCTAAACAGCCCAAAGAACTAGAATTTGTCTAAGTAGACAAATTCTTGAAGATCAAATACATTGAACAACCCTTCTCCTTGAGCCTCCTCCTTCATTTTATAAGATGAGGATGTGCAAAACCATAAACCACCTTGAATCAATTAACCCCTTTCACATGAGGTCCTCCTTCTAGAACTGTGCTATCCCTTTAGGAGATACATTGAACCTAGACATCACTGTAGATTTGGTCCTGTTTACCCAGTCAAATAGCTCAAACCTGTTTCACATGCAAGTGGATTTTATGTAAATGGCTCATATATAGATTTTTTCACATTGAGCATTGATTTATTCATTGATCTAAGGAGTTTTACATGTCCTCCCTTAGTCATTTATCCATAAATGGAAAATAAAACAAAATTTAAATATTCCTATTACTTGGGCTAATTAGGAACATTACATTCCTCCCCTCCAAAAGTGTTGCTTGCCCTCAAGAAACTGACAAGGTGAGTGCTGCAAAATTTCCAATGGAATTGTCTCCTCGTTGAAATGAACCATATAGCTGTCATCATGAAGAATTGGGAGATACAAAGGAAGAATTACAAGTTGTCCATTGGTTTTTTCAAGGCATGAGAGATTGTAAATATAGGGTACTTCAACCCCTTTAAGAGCCTTTACTCTCCATGTTATCATCCAAATAAGAGGATCCATTCTTGATAGCTCATAGAAACATTCATTAATCCCCATCATGTGCATTGAATAGGGGCTATAAGGCTGGAAATGAGAGATAAATATACTCAACTCATGTTGTCCCTCTTCCCATTGTTGATGGATGTGGAGTTGTTGATATTGGGCTACAAAAATGTAGTTCTCATGAAGCCAGGAGGAGCTTGGACCTTCATGATTCTCTTCATGGATTCTAGTGAGCCTTCTTGCCCAACCTCCTATGCATATAGTGAGCAAATCATTTTTACCATAGGTGCTCCAACATAAATATGGACTAAGTGTCATTGGATGGTGACCTAAGTCCCTCCTTCGAGAGTAGATTTGTCCATCCTCTATCTGCCTCAAATCATGATGCAATAAGTGGCCATCCCACCACCTTTTTGCTGCCATTAGCTTCTTCAAAGCTTGGAAATAATGTAGGATAATAGGTGTTGGTTGAACATGAATCAAGCAACACATGTCTTGCTCCAAGTTATCCCTTGTGAGATATCCCTTCCCATGACATAAGCCCAATACATGACCTTTTGCATAAGAAAACACAATATATAATGCAGCAGCCATATAAGGTTCTATCCTCTTCTTGAAATACAAATGAATCTGGGAGATTGCATTCCCAATGGATACATTCACCCATTGTACCTTTCCTCCTCTCATGTTTACAATAAATATTGGAGCATCATTAACATCATGATAGAAACATGCTCCCTTATGCCATCCCATGAGAAGGTTACATCTTCTCCCAACCCAAATTACATACATGATTATGGTATTCATTCTAAATAGAAATACATGTACATACATCATGGATACAAGCAGATGTATGGACATGGAATTCATCATGGGTTGTCCATAGTCTCTCCTCATCAACCAAAACAAACATGACTCATTCTTATGCATTCTTTTCTTGAAATACAGGGCATGAGACAGTAAATTCAAAAACCTTGGGTGGTACCCAAACTCACCCAATAGGTACCAGTGCAGGTGATCTCCTCCCTTCTTCAGATCTAGATATGGTAAGTGGTTTGCATGCCACTTACTTGCTGCCCTTATCATTTCACCATGGCTGAAAGTGAAATGTATATTTGGTGCCTTTGGGAAGCACACATCATGTTATAACACCTCCCTTAGCCCATCAAGGGAGTGGCCATATTTGAAAATAATTTTGGCCCATAGTTGGCCATGAAGCTTGTAAGATAAAACACTCCCTTTGGGAGTTATGGCCTGCAAATGTAGAGTAAGAGAATACATGCAATCATGAAATAAGACGTGATTTACATAAGCATGCTTCTTACCCAAAGTCTCCAATGTTGTGTTGGCTTCCCTTTTAGAAAGATATGACATGGATGCACAAGGTTAAGGGAACACTTTGCTCTTCTGCTCATCATGGGAATTCCTTGGTGAAATTCCTTCAAGTAAGGAGACATCAAGGCATAGATCATGGAAGGATGTATGGACTGATGTGTCCTTGCTTTGCTTGAATAGATCACTTTTCCTTCTTTTTGCATTATTATTCTGAAATAAAGAGGGACAAATGTTTCTTACCATGTGAAGCTTACCCTCCTCTTTTCCTTCTGCAATCTTTAGGGTCTCATACTTTGATAGTGATGACACATGCTGCCCATGGATGGTGCCATAATATTTATATAATGAGACCTCCTTAATGAGATATGGCTGAATACATGAGTGGAGATCTTCAAGAAAATACCTCTCATATATTTCCTTCCAAAAACCATTGAGGTTCTGGATCTTCTGCAGGTAGAAGCTTCTCTTTGAGCTAGGGAATTCTCATTAAGAAAGAGGCATCTAGAAAGGAGAAAAGGTTTCTCACTTCAAGATGTCTACCATTCATCATTTCTTCCTCCATTGCTTCATGAATGAAGCTGCAATTTGAATGCCACCATGAGGAATTGCGCCTCCTTTCTTCCTTACTACTCTTGCACAGTGCAGTGCAACTTTTTTGTTCTAAATCAGTTGCATACAGAAATGTAGATCTCTTCATATAATGTGCTGAAATGACAAGAGATGGATTTTTAATTATACCTTGGTGGGATGTAGAAGCAAGAGCTTCTTCTACAACTGTGTAGTCTTCCTCCATTAATTAACATGAAGGCTACTCCTCCAAAGTTGTGCCAGCGTTGGTACAAGTTTCCACCCTTTCAATCTCCTTGATATCTTCTTCAATACCCTTCATGGTCTGGAAAAGGAGCAGGGAGATCTCCTCTTCTGTCATTCTTCCAAGTGGTGGAGCCATGCTCCTATTTTTTTTGTACAATGCATATTCTTTGTGAGGGTAGAAAGTGCATGGGTTTTCCTCTCCTTCTTGAAACCTTCTGTAGGTCTTACTACAACTTCCTTCTCCTTGAAACCCTCTAAGAGTTTCATTTTCTCCTTCTTTCTCCTTTGTTTGTCTACCCTCTTTGAAGAGGATCTTCATGGATCTGGAATATGACAAGGTAAAACTCATATTATTCAGAATTTTGAACTTTCTCCTTGATCTATAGCACTTTGGCTTGAAGCCACAGGTTGAGCCAAAGATCTTGCTCTGATACCACTATAAATGTTCCAAAACTAGAATTTCTACAACAATGAGAATAACCTAAGGTATTCTAGAGTTGGAGATGAAGAAATATGCCTTATAAAAGATTTCTAATGATAGATAATTCAATAAAATATCTAGAAACAACTTTATACAGGATTTTATAGACCAAAAGGTGGGGAAAAGTGATGATTTAGGTCCTAAAACGTATGTATTCAGAGATATATGTAAAAATAAGATGGGAAAGTGGCTGGATCTGATAGCTAGCGTTATGAGGGACTCCCATGTCAAATTTCAGGAAAAAAAAATGCGTTTTTCTATGTTAAACAGTTCCTCCTTTCCTAACTAGGCTAAAAAGCCCTAATTTCCCATGGCTTAGATTATGCAGAAATTTTTTGAAGCATGGATAGCGTAATTTCTGAGGTTTTTAACTAAAATAATTTTGGAAAATCATTATTTCAACTTATGATATGACTCAAATGATTTAATTTAAGAAAAACAGATATTTACATAAAGAAAGTCCTCAAAATGAGGTGCTGCAACCATGGAATGAGACAGAAGAGCTGGACACTGAGATTTTTCGGAGGCTGAAGCTTCTTATTATTTAGTTACAGATATGCAAAAAATGTGTATATGAAAACATATATCTATAACAGATCAAAAAGCGAAATAGGCTCTTTATTACACTCCCCTTGGGGATCTTAGCAAATGATCAACAACAGTGAGTAGATCTGAGATCTAAGTCACAGTTCTGCAGCAGTATTTGGAAATTCTGTAGTAAATTACATCATCAAATGAATCATATCTAAAGGTTACACGGATTGGTTGGCCAATCCATGGATCACCACAGTGAAAGGAAGGATCCTTTCCACTAGAGATCTCTCCTCCAGGAGAACTCCAAAACCCATGCAACTCTGCTCCTCAAGAATTACGCAGTCACGAAGAGGAACTGTGCTATTTATGATAGTATACACTTTGGCCTAATGCGAAGATCTGATATTGAAGCACGAGCTGTGGATGCACTCTTCCATGAGGTTAAAAGATACACTCATTGAGAAGAGGTTCCAATATAAGCTAGATCTTCGAGATCTAGAGTTCCACTTGTTGCAGGTCACTTAGAAAACGAAACCCTCACTAGATTTACATTTCCAAAGAGAGTTGAAGCTTGGCCATATGCTAGATAGTGGATAAGAAGCACAAACCCTCCAAGAGATACTCAATGGAAGGATGGATAGTTCCCAAATAGCAGTTCCTCACTAGTCTCTTGCTAAACAACCCAGAGAACTATAATTTTTCTATGCAGACAAATTATTGAAGATCAAATACATTCAACAACCCTTCTCCTTGAGCCTCCTCCTTCCTTTCATAAGATGAAGCTATGAAAAAACTTTAACCACCTTGAATCACTTAACCCCTTTCACATGAGGTCTCGTCAACCTGTTGTCTTTATATAATGAACCAGATATTTTGTAGATTTAACAATGCGTTAACTACCAAATAGCTCAAACCTATTTCACATGCAAGTGGATTTTATGTAAATGACTCAAATATAGCTTTTTTCACATTGAGCATTGATTTATTCATTGATCTAAGGAGTTTTACATGTCATCCCTTAGTCATTTATTCATAAATGGAAAATGAAACAAAATTTAAATATTCCTATTGGCTTGGGCTAATTAGGAACATTACAGAGGAACACTTCCTGGAATAAAATGAATACCATGATCATGATCACGAATAGGTGGGAGTCCTTTGGGAGTTTCAAACACCTTGGAATGATTGTCTAAGACTTTTTGGAGATATGCAGAAATAGATGATTTTGATGCTGGAACTTCTAGTGAGCATAATTATGCAACTACACCTTGTTTTTATTTCTTCAGAAGCTTTGTCATGACATTAGAGCTTATTATCTTTTCCAGCTTCCCTGTGATACCTCGTAATTCAACATCCTTTCCTTCTGAAAAACATTTGAAGAAAATTTCTTGAAAATTAAAAGCTACAGTCCACAGAGATTGTAACCATTGTACGCCTAGTACAACTGTTGGCAATATGATGCAATGTGTTGTCCTTGATGGCAACCTACTTGATGAAGTTGTCCTTGATGGAAACTCTCAAAATGAGGTGCTGCAACCATGGAATGAGACAGAAGAGCTGGACAACGTGATTTTTAGGAGGCTGAAGTTTCTTATTATTTAGTTACATATATGAAACAAATGTGTACATGAAAACATAGATATATAATAGATCATAAAGCCAAATAGGCTCTTTATTACACTCCCCTTGGGGATTTCAGCAAATGATCAACAACAGTGAGTAGATCTGAGATCTAAGTCACAGTTCTGCAGAAGTATTTAGAAATTTTGCATTAAATAAATTATCAAATGAATCCTATCTGAAGGGTACATGGATTTTTTTGCCAATCCATGGATCACCACAGCAAAAGGAAGGATCCTTTCCACTAGAGATCTCTCCTACAGGAGAACTCCAAAACCCGTGCAACACTGCTCCTCAATAATTGCACAGTAAAAGAGAGGAAACACTTTGGCTTGATTCCAAGATCTGATATTGAAGCACAAGCTATGGATGCACTCTTCCAGGAGGTTAAAAGACACACTCACTGAGAAGAGGTTCCAATATAAGCTAGATCTTGGAGATCTAGAGTTCCACTTGGTGAAGCTCACTTAGATAATGAAACCCTCACTGGATTTACGCTGCCAAAGAGAGATGGATCTTGTCCATATGCCAAATATTGGAGAAGAAGCACAAACCCTCCAAGAGCTATTCAATGGAAGGATGGAGAATTCCCCAATAGGAGATCCTCACTAGGCTCTTGCTAAACAGCCCAAAGAACTAGAATTTGTCTAAGTAGACAAATTCTTGAAGATCAAATACATTGAACAACCCTTCTCCTTGAGCCTCCTCCTTCATTTTATAAGATGAGGATGTGCAAAACCATAAACCACCTTGAATCAATTAACCCCTTTCACATGAGGTCCTCCTTCTAGAACTGTGCTATCCCTTTAGGAGATACATTGAACCTAGACATCACTGTAGATTTGGTCCTGTTTACCCAGTCAAATAGCTCAAACCTGTTTCACATGCAAGTGGATTTTATGTAAATGGCTCATATATAGATTTTTTCACATTGAGCATTGATTTATTCATTGATCTAAGGAGTTTTACATGTCCTCCCTTAGTCATTTATCCATAAATGGAAAATAAAACAAAATTTAAATATTCCTATTACTTGGGCTAATTAGGAACATTACATTCCTCCCCTCCAAAAGTGTTGCTTGCCCTCAAGAAACTGACAAGGTGAGTGCTGCAAAATTTCCAATGGAATTGTCTCCTCGTTGAAATGAACCATATAGCTGTCATCATGAAGAATTGGGAGATACAAAGGAAGAATTACAAGTTGTCCATTGGTTTTTTCAAGGCATGAGAGATTGTAAATATAGGGTACTTCAACCCCTTTAAGAGCCTTTACTCTCCATGTTATCATCCAAATAAGAGGATCCATTCTTGATAGCTCATAGAAACATTCATTAATCCCCATCATGTGCATTGAATAGGGGCTATAAGGCTGGAAATGAGAGATAAATATACTCAACTCATGTTGTCCCTCTTCCCATTGTTGATGGATGTGGAGTTGTTGATATTGGGCTACAAAAATGTAGTTCTCATGAAGCCAGGAGGAGCTTGGACCTTCATGATTCTCTTCATGGATTCTAGTGAGCCTTCTTGCCCAACCTCCTATGCATATAGTGAGCAAATCATTTTTACCATAGGTGCTCCAACATAAATATGGACTAAGTGTCATTGGATGGTGACCTAAGTCCCTCCTTCGAGAGTAGATTTGTCCATCCTCTATCTGCCTCAAATCATGATGCAATAAGTGGCCATCCCACCACCTTTTTGCTGCCATTAGCTTCTTCAAAGCTTGGAAATAATGTAGGATAATAGGTGTTGGTTGAACATGAATCAAGCAACACATGTCTTGCTCCAAGTTATCCCTTGTGAGATATCCCTTCCCATGACATAAGCCCAATACATGACCTTTTGCATAAGAAAACACAATATATAATGCAGCAGCCATATAAGGTTCTATCCTCTTCTTGAAATACAAATGAATCTGGGAGATTGCATTCCCAATGGATACATTCACCCATTGTACCTTTCCTCCTCTCATGTTTACAATAAATATTGGAGCATCATTAACATCATGATAGAAACATGCTCCCTTATGCCATCCCATGAGAAGGTTACATCTTCTCCCAACCCAAATTACATACATGATTATGGTATTCATTCTAAATAGAAATACATGTACATACATCATGGATACAAGCAGATGTATGGACATGGAATTCATCATGGGTTGTCCATAGTCTCTCCTCATCAACCAAAACAAACATGACTCATTCTTATGCATTCTTTTCTTGAAATACAGGGCATGAGACAGTAAATTCAAAAACCTTGGGTGGTACCCAAACTCACCCAATAGGTACCAGTGCAGGTGATCTCCTCCCTTCTTCAGATCTAGATATGGTAAGTGGTTTGCATGCCACTTACTTGCTGCCCTTATCATTTCACCATGGCTGAAAGTGAAATGTATATTTGGTGCCTTAGGGAAGCACCCATCATGTTGTAACACCTCCCTTATCCCATCAAGGGAGTGGCCATATTTGAAAATAATCTTGGCCCATAATGGGCCATGAAGCTTGTAAGGAGAAAAAACACTCCTTGATTCTTTATGGTCACAATGTAGAGTTTTAGGTATTTGTTACCACAATCAAATAACACGCATTTAATCCAAGTGAGCGTTTCTACCCAAAGTCTCCAATTTTGTGTTGGCTCCCCTCTTAGAAAGAGATGACATTGATGCACAAGGTTGAGGGAACACTTTGCTCTTCTGCTCATCATGGGAACTCCTTGGTGGATTTCCTTCAAGTAAGGAGACATCAAGGCATAGATCATGGAAGGATGTATGGATTGATGTGTCCTTGATTTGCTTGAATAGATCACTTTGCCTTCTTTCTGAATTATTATGCTGAAATAAAGAGGGGAAAATTTTTCTTACCATGTGAAGCTTGCCCTTTTCTTTGCCTTCTGTAATCTTCAAGGTCTCATCCTTTGATAGTGATGACACATGCTGCCCTGCGTGATGCAGCGTACAATATTTACATCAGTTACAATGAGACCCTCCTTATATCCTTAATGAGATATGGCTGAATATATACATGAGTGGAGATCTTCAAGAAAATACCTCTCATATATTTCCTTCCAAAACTATTGAGGCTCGGGATCTTCTCAGTAGAAGCTTTGAGCTAGGGAATTCTCATTAAGAAAGAGTACATCTAGAAAGGGTAGAGAAAAGGTTTTCACTTCAAGAGCGGTTCACCATTCATCATTTCTTTCTCCATTGCTTCATGAATGAAGCTGCAATTTAACCACCATGAGGAATTGCGCCCTTCCTTTCCTTTAATACTCTAGCACACAAATAAACTTTTTTGTTCTAAATCAGTTGCATACAGAAATGTAGATCTCTTCATACAATGTGCTGAAATGACAAGAGATGGATTTTTAATTATACCTTGGTGGGATGTAGAAGCAAGAGCTTCTTCTACAACTGTGTAGTCTTCCTCCATTAATTAACATGAAGGCTACTCCTCCAAAGTTGTGCCAGCGTTGGTACAAGTTTCCACCCTTTCAATCTCCTTGATATCTTCTTCAATACCCTTCATGGTCTGGAAAAGGAGCAGGGAGATCTCCTCTTCTGTCATTCTTCCAAGTGGTGGAGCCATGCTCCTATTTTTTTTGTACAATGCATATTCTTTGTGAGGGTAGAAAGTGCATGGGTTTTCCTCTCCTTCTTGAAACCTTCTGTAGGTCTTACTACAACTTCCTTCTCCTTGAAACCCTCTAAGAGTTTCATTTTCTCCTTCTTTCTCCTTTGTTTGTCTACCCTCTTTGAAGAGGATCTTCATGGATCTGGAATATGACAAGGTAAAACTCATATTATTCAGAATTTTGAACTTTCTCCTTGATCTATAGCACTTTGGCTTGAAGCCACAGGTTGAGCCAAAGATCTTGCTCTGATACCACTATAATGTTCCAAAACTAGAATTTCTACAACAATGAGAATAACCTAAGGTATTCTAGAGTTGGAGATGAAGAAATATGCCTTATAAAAGATTTCTAATGATAGATAATTCAATAAAATATCTAGAAACAACTTTATACAGGATTTTATAGACCAAAAGGTGGGGAAAAGTGATGATTTAGGTCCTAAAACGTATGTATTCAGAGATATATGTAAAAATAAGATGGGAAAGTGGCTGGATCTGATAGCTAGCGTTATGAGGGACTCCCATGTCAAATTTGAGAAAAAAAAAAAATGTTTTACTATGTTAAATAGCTTCCTCGTCAACCAAGTGTGCTAAAAACCCTGATTTCCCATGGCTTAGATTATGCAGAAATTTGCTGAAGCATGGAAAGCATAATTCCTGAAGGTTTTAAAATAAATAATGCCGTAACATCAGTATGGAAACTTATAATATGAATCAAATTATTTACATTAGGAAAAAAAGAGATTTACATAAAGAAAGGCCTCAAAATGTAGTGTTGCAACCATGGAATGAGACAGAAAAGCTGCTAGCGTAATTTACAGGAGACTGAAGTAGTGTTTCATTGTATTTTGGATCTACAATAGATCTGAATACATAATCATAGATCAGAATTGGATCTATATGCAAAAGAGATTTTTAGTACATTCCCCTTTGGGATCTCAGTAGAAGATGAATAACAATGAGTAGATCTGAGATCTACACCATGGATCTGTAGTAAACTTCAGAAATTTCTAAAGAACATGATACACAACAAATCATATCTGAAATGTAACATATATTGGTTGGCCAATCTATGGATCACCACAGTGAAGGGAGGGACCCCTTTCACGAGAGATCTGTCCTCCAAACTGATGCAAAACCCACACTGCAACTCTGCATGCAAAGAGGACACAGTTTCCTCAAGTTACTACGCTGAATAAGTGGAGAACACTTTGGAATGATGCCAAGATATGGATTTGAAGCACAATGAGGAGAGGCACTCTTCCAGAAGGTTAAAAGACACACTCCATGAGAAGAGGCTCCTAAAACAAGCTATATCTCTACAGATCTAGAATCCCACTTGCTGCAACTCACTGAAGCAAGTAAATCCTGACTGGATTTATGCTGCCTAAGAGAGATGGAGCTTGGCCAATGCCAGATAGTGGGCCAGAGCAACACAATATCCTCCAATAAATCCTCAAGGAAGGAGGGAGGATTCCTAAACAGGAAACCCTCACTATTCTCTGGCTAAATAGCCCAAAGAATTGGAGTAAGTCTAAGCAGAATAAATTCTGAATATCTTCAACAACCTTTCTCTTGAGCCTTCTCCTTCCTTTTATAAGATGAGGATGTGAAAACCCTAAACCACCTTGAATCACTTAACCCCTTTCACATGAGGTCCTCCTTCTAGAACTCCGTTGTCCCTTTATGAGATACACTGAATCTAGATAGCACTGTAGATTTGGTCAAGGTTGACCTAGTCTCACAGCTTAACCCCTTTCACACCTGCAAGTGGATTTTATGTAAATGGATGAGATATAGCTTTTTTTACATTGAGCATTGATTTATTAACTTGATCTAAGGATTTTTACATGTCCTCCATTCGTCATTTATTCATAAATGGAAAATAAAAAAAAATTAAATATTCCTATTAGCTTGGGCTAATTTGGAATATTACAGAGGAACACTTCCTGGAATAAAATGAATACCATGATCATGATCACGAATAGGTGGGAGTCCTTTGGGAGTTTCAAACACCTTGGAATGATTGTCTAAGACTTTTTGGAGATATGCAGAAATAGATGATTTTGATGCTGGAACTTCTAGTGAGCATAATTATGCAACTACACCTTGTTTTTATTTCTTCAGAAGCTTTGTCATGACATTAGAGCTTATTATCTTTTCCAGCTTCCCTGTGATACCTCGTAATTCAACTTCCTTTCCTTCTGAAAAACATTTGAAGAAAATTTCTTGAAAATTAAAAGCTACAGTCCACAGAGATTGTAACCATTGTACGCCTAGTACAACTGTTGGCAATATGATGCAATGTGTTGTCCTTGATGGCAACCTACTTGATGAAGTTGTCCTTGATGGAAACTCTCTGACAAAGGATGCAGATAATGACTGTATGAAGAACTTAGAAAACCCTCAGCAACTCTATACAAGAAGATTATTAGACTGAATGTGTTCAGTATGACATGAATAATGTTGACCAAAATTCTATGAGAAGGAGCTTTAATTTGAGTGAGAAACTGTGTGTGAAGGGTCGTAGAAATGCCTTGCATACAAGAAGGAATTCGGTGTTGTTGAGTAATTGTAACAAGGATGAATACCAATGGTCGAACCAGAAGCAATTTAATATGTTGGAATTAATATCACAATGAATTGACCTTGGAGTGAGCAAGAAAGGTCCGCATGAGGACTGTTAAATCCTGTGTGAAAGTGTATTCCCGGAACCCTTGAGCCTGCATTTCCTGCAGACAAATTGACACACATTTATTTTGTAAGAAGGTGAAGTCGGTGGTTGGAGAATTGTGGTGGAGTCATAGAGACACTTTAACTCTGTCGAAATATTGGGAGATGGCGCATATTAATGGAATAGATGAGCGGAACCTTGAAGGTGGTAAAAACTCATTGCGGGGGGGGGGGCATGCCAAAGTTAGCCACCGTACTCTAGGAGCCTCCATAATGATGTCATGCAGCAAGGCGGTTTATGGTTTTCATCACACCACCTATGCGGATAAGCGGTATTTTCTGGTTGGGGAGTGATTCCATAGAGTGCTCGACACGTGGAGAGGTGGACCCCTAGAAAACCGCCATTCACTGCGCGCCATCGCGCGTTATTGTTCGACCTAGGATGCCCAGCGATATTGATACATACTGTTTATCTGGGAAAATGTCATCGGATGGTGGCTATGTTCGGAAGGTGAGCGAAGGATAACCCAAGTACGGCGCGCCATCGCGCATTTTCCCGTGCAAGTTGTCCAAGCGATATCCATCGGATTGGATGTTGCAGCGCGATGGAACGTGAGCCCTTCGATCTAGTCGATTTGTTAGCGTTGGGCCCCAGCTTAATTTATATTGCTCGTTGTTAAGGTCTATTTAAAAGCCATAAGATAAAAGTGCGGGATATTAATATAAAGTTCTTTTGTATAAATTACCAAAGGGTGTGGATAATGTTTATTTATCAAATTCCATGAATTTGATAAATAAAATTCCAATAAAAGAAGGAATACCATCAGCGTTTGGTGGTTTTGTCTCATGGTTTTACTAAAGGAAAAAACTATATAAGGAGAAGAGGAATAGAGTATGTTTTGTGCATGGAGAAGGATTGTTAATAAATAAATCTCTTTAAGAGATATCTGCATATGTGATGCACCTATGGAAATGATCTAGAAATGATGAATCTCTACGATGATTGGTAAAAGAAATAATGAAGTCCAGTCTGAAAATCGAATGAAAAGTGGCCTACAAGGTATGTTGTGTGGAAGTTGTTGGATCCAGTATGAAAATTGATGAAACGTGGTCCATAGTGGTGCTGAGGGTCGAAGCCTTCAATGAGGGGGTTGGAGCTCCCTTCCAGTGGTAGCTGGTAAACAAGAGCAGGGGGTAGTAGCTCCCTTCCAGGAAAGGCTGGTAAACGAGAGAAGCTTGCAGCCTTCTGCAGGTGGGTGCCTGCGTGCTGGTATGAGTCTGCACCAGTACAAAATTGTAAGAAGTTTTCTTTATAATAAATATTGAAGACAGAGACGACAACAGCGGTGGTTTTCTCCCGAATTGGGTTTCCACCTTAAATACTGGTGTTCATGTGTGATGGTTTCTTCTATTATTTCTGCACATGCTTACTGCTTACTAAACATCTGATGAATGAATGATGCAATGATCTAAGTTAAGAATTAAATGTATAATAAGATCTCTGGACATATGCAAGTTTTCTTAAGGATATCCACAGTTATATGTGAGTTGGTTTCAGTAAAGTAACGTATGGGTTTAAGAGAAACAAAAAGTGAAAAAAATTTCAGTCAGCTCTAAATACTGATTCACCCCCCCCCCCCCGCCTCTCAGTATTTTTCCCAACAATTGGTATCAGAGCAGGTCCTTCTGCAGAAGCTTGATCACTTGAAGGAGATCCGTCACAATGGGAAGTCATGAAGGAGTATTTTCTCTAAAGCCACCTCTATTCAATGGAAGTAATATGTTATTCTGGAAGATACGAACAAAAGCATATTTGCAAAGTCTTGGTGCAGAAGTATGGGCAATCGTGGAAGAAGGTTATCAGTATCCAACAATTATTCCTTCTGATACAGAAGAAAGGAAGAAATATGAAATCAATACCAGAGAAGTCAATGTTTTATTAGGAAGCATGTCTGAATCATAATTTGTTAAAGTGATGCAGCTAAACTCAGCAAAAGAAGTATGGGACAAAATCATTCTAAGCTATGAAGGAGATACAAAGGTAAAAAGTGCAAAACTCCAAACTCTCAGAATTGAATATGAAAATTTAAGGATGCATAGTGATGAGAGTATTGCCAGTTTCTTTTTACGTCTAGATGATATTGTAAATCGTATGAGAAATTTGGGTGAAACCATAACCGATACTACTCTGGTGGAAAAAGTCTTAAGATCTTTGACTTCAAAATTTGAGTCAAAAGTATCAGCTATTGAAGAAAGGAAAGATCTGCAAACTCTTACTATTGTTCAACTACATGGTATCCTGACTGCTTTTGAAATGAGAAAAGAAGGTCCCTCTCAAAACAAAGAAGTTGCCTTTAACGCATGTGCAAAAGGAAAAGAAAAGGAAGTTGTCAAGGAATCAAGTTATATATCAGAAGAAGAAGAATTTGTGAGAATACTCCAACCAGGTACTGGAAGATTCAGAGGTAAGCTTCCCTTCAAGTGTTTTTCTTGTGGAAGAGTTGGTCATTATGCTGCTAAATTTCCTTATGAATAAAATCATTATAAAGGGAAACAATTTGAAAAGGGAAAGAGTTATTATACAAATGAAGATAATGATGAAATGTCAAATGAAGATGAAGAAGATTATGACCAAGATCTGCAAGTGCTCATGGCAAAGAAGCAAAAGAAGAAGGCTACTCAAAGAAAGGAGATACCTCAGAAAACATGTGCAACAGAAAATGAAGAAGATGAAACATGTATTGATTGTTGTTCTTGTGATTCACTTTCTTGTGCATGCAATGGTGAAGATAGTGAAAGTAACAGTATGGGTCTAGAAGAAAATCTCAAGATCAATGATGAAGATCAAGTTAAAATGAAGGAATATATCTACAAATATGTGATCTCTAGAATGAATGAACAAATAAACAAGTATCAAAGGTTGTACGATTATGCAACCAATCACAGTGAAGGACTTAAAACAGAAATCATATCTCTTAAAACAGATCTGGAAAATCAAATAAGAAGAATGAAGAAATTTTACAAACTTTTTAAGAACAAGAAAATGATTTGAAAGAATAGATTTTAAAATTGAATGATCAAGTAGAAGAAGGAAGAAGGGCCGAAGAAAGTATGAAGAAGCAATGCCAAAGATTGGAGGTTGAGGTAAAAATTTTGAAAGGTAAATTAGAAGAAAAGGATAAAATTTTGAGATTTCAAGCTAGTACTAAGATTCTGGACAATATTCTTAGTAGTCAAAGGTCTCCTTTTGTTAAATTTGGTCTTGGTTTTCATGAAACTGTTGAAGGAGAATCTAGTTCACAAGAAAATGCTAAAGATTCAAAGGATATCAATGCAAAACCTGAAGTGTTGAAAGAAACAAAAGGTCAACCGACAATCATGAACTCTCAAAAGAAATCATTCCCTCCTTTGATCAATAATGTTGAATGATTTAAATGTCATATTTATGGGCATGTTGTAGCAAATTGCAAAAGAATATTGTTTCAGTCACAAACAAACAGATTCTACAAGGAAAGGTACTCAAGTTTCTTTAAGGGATATTGTTTTTCATGCAGCAAGTTTGGTCATAAAGTAGCTGATTGCAATAGAAGAAAGAATAGAAAAACACATTATGATCCCTATGCTTACTTTTCTGGTCACACAAGATGTTATGCTTGTAACAAGTATGGACATGTAGAAAAACAATGCAGGATGAATAGATCTGAGAAATTGGATAATTTCCAGGACACAATGAGAAATTTCAAGCAAAGTTGGAAAAAGAAGGAGGACCAGTCAAAAATGTAGGGAATATTGACCCTACTGCAGTCATCTGCTTCTAAAGCTTACTTCTCATAATGACTGCAGGAGTGATGTGAGATACATTATAGGAATCAGTAATGTATCATCACAGAGGGAGCAATGTATGATTATTCTCATGGTTGGTTTGGTAATTATGGTTATGTTTATTTCTAACAGTGCATCTGATGTGACAAGAAAAGACAGGTACAGGTGGTACAAATTTAGGGGGAGATGAAGTTGTGAAAATTATCTGTATTTCACTTTCCATACACGGGTTTCATGAACTAAAGCCACATATACACGCGAGTTCCACTGGAGACAGAAGCGTATGTTTTTCTGATAAGAAAAACAGTGAGACAACTAAAGATCAGGAACACAAGTTCAGGGGGAGCATCAGTCTAACTAATGATTGCATTGTTGGTATTGTATCTTCTTATTCCTTAGTTCTCGTAATACTCATGCTCAAATGATGATGACATGATACATGGTTTCTTATGATGAGATTATGGATGAGCCCTGATTGCTTTTTGCTGAAGAGTATCTTCTTCACACATGGATGAGATGGAAGTCTTATGATGCAGAGATAAGGATAGATCATGCAGAGTTTGTTGTTGATGACTTTTGTCACGGTTGAGACATTTCTATACATAATTCCTACACATGTTACATCATGATTATAAAATAAATATAAATCATGAAGATCTTGGTGATAACATATCACATGGATGATTGCTTGATACATATTTTCTATTGAAGAAGTTGTTCTGGTATGATAATTCCTCTTGGGAAGAATATGTTGATGCTACAAAGAGCCTGAAGGCTTGATTACTGATGTGCTTATGCTACAACTGTTGGATGGCACTTGAAAACACGGCTACATTGTCCTATCTTTCTTCTCTCATATAGTCCAGGAAAGCATTCGAATATGTCAGACAGAAGCTGGGAGTAGTCTCTGCCATGCAGAAGATCAGATCTACTTAAATACAGAAGGTTAAATTGGATACGCGGATTTCCTGAAAACCGCGTATGGGTGGTTGCTGACAAATTTTTTCTAGGTCAGCATTCTTCAACACAGCTGCGGTGCTGTTTGGTATCTCTGGTGGTATTCCTATTTTCATAATTATGTTTCATTCTTTGATGTTTTTGATAAATATACCTTGATGATTTGATGGTGAAAGTGTTCAGGATGAACAAGCTAAGGGGGAG
The DNA here is from genome assembly GCA_034641835.2 of Pinus albicaulis. Classification (NCBI taxonomy): domain Eukaryota; kingdom Viridiplantae; phylum Streptophyta; class Pinopsida; order Pinales; family Pinaceae; genus Pinus; species Pinus albicaulis. The sequence goes on from CM076584.1 coordinate 148,778,049, forward strand.
CCTTGGTCTTATGAAAGGATGCATTGTTGGCATTCTAATTATTTTTTGTGGTCTGATCTCATGCTTGAGATTCTTTGGTCTTGATTGTATAAGTTATAATGTGATGAAAAGGTCATGTTGAGACCTATGATGTAAAATTGTAATATTCAGTCATGTAAGGACTTTATCAAATTTGTAAACCCATTTGGTTGGGTAGTTGAGTCAAAATGTACAAAACCCACTTGGTTGGGTACTTGTGTCACATATGTAAATCCACTTGGTTGGATCATTGATGTAAGTTTGAGTCCTTGGTGATAGGAAAGGTCATAGAGTCATGTACTTCATTGAATATTATGTTTGAAGATTCAGCATGAACTCAGGGGGAGCATGGTAACTTCAGTACACATCAGATCTACAGAGCTCTTCTTTCTACAAGAGAAGAAAAACCTTATTTTGGTCCGCCCTTTGTCGTTGATGTCAAAGGGGGAGAGTATCGTGGTGTTTGAATAATGGTTATAATCAATGTATCTATCTGCTGTGGTGATCAAACACCATCATGGTTGCCATCAAGTCCAAAGGGGGAGATTGTTGGCAATATGATGTAATGTGTTGCCCTTGATGGCAACCTACTTGATGAAGTTGTCCTTGATGGAAACTCTCTGACAAAGGATGCAGATAATGACTGTATGAAGAACTCAGAAAACCCTCAGCAGCTCTATATAAGAAGATTATTAGACTGAATGTGTTCAGTATGACATGAATAATGTTGACCAAAATTCTATGAGAAGGAGATTTGATTTGAGTGAGAAATTGTGTGTGAAGGGTTGTAGAAATGCCTTGCATACAAGAAGGAATTCGGTGTTGTTTAGTAATTGTAACAAGGATGAATACCAGTGGTCGAACTAGAAGCAATTGAATATGTTGGAATTAATATCACAATGACTCGACCTTGGAGTGAGAAAGAAAGGTCCGGATGAGGACTGTTAAATCCTGTGTGAAAGTGTATTCCCGAAACCCTTGAGCCTGCATTTCCCGCAGACAGATTGACACGCATTTATTTTGTAAGAAGGTGAAGTCGGTGGTTGGAGAATCGTGGTGGAGTCACAGAGACACTTTAACTCTGTCAAAATATTGGGAGATGGCACATATTAATGGAATAGATGAGCAGAACCTTGAAGGCGGTAAAGACTCATTACGGGGGGGCATACCAAAGTTTGCCACCGTACTGCAGGAGCCTTCGCAATGATTTCATGCGGCAAGGCGGTTTATGGTTTTCATCGCACCACCTATGCGAATAAGCGGTATTTTCTGGTTGGGGATCGATTCCATAGAGTGCTCGACACGTGGAGAGGTGGACCCTTGGAAAACCGCCATTCACTACGCGCCATCGCGCATTATTGTTCGACCCAGGATTCCCAACGATATTGATACATACCGTTGATCTGGGAAGATGTCATCAGACGGTGGCTGTGTTTGGAAGGTGCACGAAGGATAACCCAAGTATGACGTGCCATCGTGCGTTATTGCCCATGCAAGTCACCCAAGCGATATCCGTCGGATTGGATGTTGCGGCGCGATGGAACGTGAGCCCTTCAATCGGGTCGATTTGTTAGGACTGGGCCCCAGCTTAATTTATATTGCTCGTTGTTAAGGTCTATTTAAAAGCCATTTAATAAAAGTGCGGGATATTAATATAAAGTTATTTTATATAAATTACCAAAGGGTTTGGATAATGTTTATTTATCAAATTCCACGAATTTGATAAATAAAATTCCAATAAAAGAAGGAATACCATCAGCGTTTGGTGGTTTTTGTCTCATGGTTTTAATAAAGGAAAAAACTATATAAGAAGAACAGGAATAGAGTACGTTTTGTGCATGGAGAAGGGTTTTTAATAAATAAATTTCTTTAAGAGATATCTGCATATATGATGCACCTATGGAAATGATCTAGAAATGATGAATCTGTACGATGATCGGCAAAAGAAATAATGAAGTCCAGTCTGAAAATCAGATGAAAAGTGGCCTACAAGGTATGTTGTGTGGAAGCTGTTGGATCTAGTATGAAAATTGATGAAGCGTGGTCCATAGTGGTGCTGAGGGTCGAAGCCTTCAGTGAGGGGGTAGGAGCTCCCTTCCAGTGGTAGTTGGTAAACGAGAGCAGGGGGTAGTAGCTCCCTTCCAGGAAAGGCGGTAAACGAGAGAAGGTTGCAACCTTCTGCAGGTGGGTGCCTGCGTGCTGGTATGAGTCTGCACCAGTACAAAATTGTAAGAAGTTTTATTTATAATAAATATTGAAGACAGAGACGATAGCAGCGGTGGTTTTCTCCCGAATTGGGTTTCCACCTTAAATACTGGTGTTCATGTGTGTTTCTTATGTGTCATGGTTTCTTCTGTTATTTCTGCACATGCTTACTGCTTACTAAACATCTGATGAATGAATGATGCAATGATCTAAGTTAAGAATTAAATGTATAATAATATCTCTGGACATATGCAAGTTTTCTTAAGGATATCCACAGTTATATGTGAGTTGGTTTCAGTAAAGTAACGTATGGGTTTAAGAGAAACAAAAAGTGAAAATTTTTTCAGTCAGCTCTAAATACTGCTTCACTCTCTCGCATTTTTCCAACAACAACATTAGCACCTCCCATAGGAATAGAAAGCATTGGACTATTCAATACATATTCCCCCATGGTTATCTTGATATTATGGCATTTTCCAGAAAAAATTATAGTTCCTCCATTTGCAACCATCACTTGACATTATGGTGCTAGGTATAGGAAACAATTCAATTCCTTGGCTAGCTTACAATGAATAAAATTATGGGTACTACCTGAATCAATCAACACTGTTACCTTTTTCTTCTTGATATGTTTTTCTATCTTGAGAGTTTGAGGAGTGGTAATTCCTTCCAATGCATTACATGATATGACCGGACTCATTTCTTCCTCTTCTAGGGTTGGTTCTTGGTGTATATCCTCTTCTTGTTCATTTTCTTCTTCCTCTTCACAATCTATCTAAAATAATTTCTTCTCAGCACACTTATGACCTTTAGTGTATTTTCTATCACAACTGTAGTAAAGCCCTTTTCATATTTTTTATTCCAATTTTTGTGGTTTCAACCTTGTAGGTTGTGGAAATCTAGGAGTAGCAACACTACCCTCTTTATAGAAGTGAGTGGTAGTCTTCCTTGTCGCCATAATTTTACATTCAATTTTTCTTGCTAAACTGAATGCCTTCTCCAATGAACCAGGTTCCAAAACACGAACTTCGTGTTGCATGTTATCCTTTAAATCAACTATGAAGAGATCAATCCTGTGTTCCTCTAGAATGTCAGTTACCCTTATATTCAATTTTTGGAAGTCCTCAATGTGCTCCCTGACTAAACCCTTTTGTTTGAGATTTATCAATTGGCTAAAGAAGGTGTTGCCCTTTGTATCCTCATAATGTGCTATCATTTCCTCCGTAAATATTGACTAAGTGACAATTTTTTTACGGGAGAAAATCCATCGATACCATAAAAATGTATTTTGTTCTAAATGTAAAGTTGCAATGCGTACCTTTTGTGTGTTTTGCACATTATTGAGATCAAAATATTGCTTCATCTATAGTATCCATGTTATGGGATCCTTGCCATAAAACTTCCTCATATCCATCTTTGGAATATGGTGGTTCTTCCGTCCAACATTAGAGTTTATGAAATCATGATTAACATCTATTTTGTTCTCATCATGAATTTCCTCTACTATCTTTTCGCCATTAGGAAACATTTCTTGTATCAACTTTTCCAAACCTTCGATGTCTACTTTTATGTTTTCCATTTTTTCATCGATCTTAGCTTCCATGCCATCCATATTAGCTTCCATGCCCACTTCCATGCCTTCAATCTTAGCTTCCAAACCATTCATGTTATCTTCCATGCCTTTCTTCAAACCATCCATCTTAGTTTCCATGCCTTTCTTCAAAACTTCCATTTCATTTTTTGTTTCTCTTTGCGATAGTGAATTTGGTGCACTTGCTCTTGTAATTTTGATATCTCATGTTGTGTTTCTTCATCTTCATGAGTAATAGTAGAACCTTATAAAGGATTAATGCATGTTGAATTCTTTTTAGGGGCCATTTTAGAACCCAATACTGATATCTATTCTTCAATATGCCCTTGGAATAAATTCCAACTAATTGTTTTCAAACAAGAATTATGTAATTTGAAAAGAATACACACTTTTTTCTTGCTTTTGAGGAGTGTGATATTGAAACTAAATTATCTTTATGATTTCGAATCTTCAATACCTGAAATATGGTACTAAGGTAGCCCTTTAAATCCTCTTTCGAATGCCACAAGTCTGACCTAATATGGATTCTTGAAGAAAAAGTTTTTCCCAATCTCCTACGATGACCTAATTATGGAATGGTTTAGTAAAATGAACTTGTATGACTTTCCACGTGTCACTACTTCCTCCTTTAGCTCTGAAATTGATATATAGGAAACCAAATTACATGTTATTGTGTCAACCTTTTATATAATTCCAATCTGATGCTCAGAGAGAGAGAGTTATGAAGATTTTCCCACAATCACCTCTTTGAGATGAAATTCGGGAGCCTGAAAAAGTCCTAAATTCCACAGACCATATCTCTGAAAATATTGTGAACCAAGAAATTAAATTTTGCAATGATGTTCCTCAGGAGTTCGGCTTCGCGCTCTAAAAATTTCAGATTTTGAGCCTTCGTAGAAAAAAATTTATAGAGAAAATTCCGCGATGACCTGTTTAGGTTAAATTGAGGATCCTGCAAAAAGTCCTAACTTCCACAAATCATATCTCCGAAAATAGTGCTAACCAAGCTCTAAAATTTTGTGATGATGTTCCTTAGGAGTTCAGCTTCGTACTCTAAAAATTTCATCTTGTGAACATTTGTAGAAAAAACGTTATAGCGAAAATTCCACGATGACCTATTTGGAGTAGCGAAACCCTAGAATCCAAAGCTCCGATACCAAATGTTGTGAAACCAACTCCAAAAATAGAAGAAAAGAGATATCAACGCCTTAGAAATAAGCCACTTCGAGGGGGCAACCTCCAGTACATTACATGAATGAACAATTCTTGGATGATACAAATGACAAAACCTCCTTTCTATATATAGGAGTCCATGGGGCCACAATGTAATCCTAGTGGGGCCACAATGTAATCCTAGCCGACCTAAAAATAACAATGTAAGGGCATAATAATAACAATATTGGGGTTAGAGGGGGCTACAATAATAACAATAAGGGGGCTACACTAATAACAATAAGGGGTAAGCTAGTAATATAGGGACCTTATATTCAAGCATTCCAAGTTCATATTCGAGCACTTCAAGTTCATCTCCAAGCACTCCAAGTTCATCTCCAAGCACCACTACTTTACCTCCCAGTCAAGCTAGAATATTAGCCATGGCCACCAGATATGCCCCTTTAGTTTTACAGACCCCTTTACGTGCCATGCCACAAGATTACTAGAGTAAAAATTTCCAGTTTGATCATATTGGTCAATATACTGCTAAAAAACATGTAAATAAAATGATAGATTATTTTGAATTAGATGAATTTGATAAGGCTGATGTAAAAATGAGATTATTTGCACAAACATTAGCAGGAGATGTTAAAAAATGGTTTAAATCTTTACCTGCTAACCATATTGCTGATTTAGTTGCTTTCCACCAATTGTTTATTAATAGATGGGAAATAAATAAAAACCCTTTACAGATATTGTCTTAATATGAAAACCTTAAGAGATCTACTACTAGATCTGTTCAGGATTATTGTACTAGTTTTAACAACATTTACAATGCAATTCTAGTGAATATCAAACCTCCACCAGACTTGGCCCTAATCAAATTTCTAGATGGTTTTGATGCTGACATGTCCTATAAATTAAGATAAAGAAACCCTACAAATTTAGAATAGATCCAAAGTGATGCAGTTAGTGTAGAAGCTAACTTACTAGCTAAAAGAGCTAGGATGAGGAATGAAAGGAGACTAACCATAAAGGAAGAACCATCCACATCAGATGTTAAGATATATAGTTTAGCTAAAAGTGTAGAAATACTAATGGATAGACTAGAGAACATGGAAAGAAAACCTCAGTGGGAAAATCAATAAGGTCCTCAAATTAGAAATCCCAACTTTAGGAAAAATTCTAATACTGGTAAATCAAGAGAAGTTGTACCCACTCAACAGATTAGAACACCTTTCCAAGAAAACTATGCTGAAAATTCACAACAAAATGATCAAGACCGGGACACCCAAATAAAATTGATGAGAGTAAACAATGAAAATATTTTTTTTCTTACCCAAGAAGAATAAGAATTATACATGTTACAACAATTACAGTTAGAATCTGGAGAGTCCTTTGAATACAAACAAGGCTATGAATTTTCTATCTACGAATTTCATAAACAGTATAGCCTTAGAAGCAAAAAGAACACAAAAGCCCCTACTAAGAAATCGGTCCAAACCCAAACTAACAAAATAGTAGAAGCTCCTATGACTAGAACTCTACAAATTCTCCCTAGAGAAACTTAGAATACTTCCAGTCTGAATATTGTAGACATAACATCATCTGCTACTCAAACTTCAACTACTACTCAAAAGGTTCCAAATAAGAAAGTTGAAAATAAAACAATAGATATACAAACTGAATTACCAACTGTTGATAAAGAAGACAAAAAAACTCAAACCACAACTGGTAAATATGAAATCATGTAATTAGGAGAAAACTCAAATGTATTTCAATATCAAAATTGAGATAGCCAAATTGAAAATACCAGTTACTTTAATAGAGTTGGTGAAAAATGATTCTTATAAAGCACAAATCACTGAAACACTAAACATAGGAGAAGGCGAAGATGTTGTTAACCTCAATGATTATCAACCTTAGTTAGTTATTATTTGGTCTTGAAGTTAATGGAAAACATCGACAAGGGGTTGTCCCTCCATTCTACATTAGCTTAAAAATTCATGATAAAACCTTACATAATGCTGTGTTGGATTCAGGAGCATATCATAACTTAATGCCTAAAGCAGTCATGGAAAAACTAAACCTAGACATCACAAGACCCTACAAGGGCCTTTTCTCCTTTTATTCTAATCAATTTAAATGCCTTGGCCTAATTAAAGATCCGTGTGTAACTCTAGTTCAATGCCCAGCAAAGAGTATTGTTATGGACATATTAGTTGTTGATATCCCTCCCAAATATGGTCTGTTATTATCTCGCTCATGCAAAGAAAAATTACAGGGATCACTGCAATTAGATATGTCATATGCTGCCATTTATGTATTTTGTCAGTAAATGAAGCTTTACAGAGAAACTTTGATTAAATACATGGTAAGTAGTTTATAAATACCACAGAATTATCTTATCTATTCATTGCATTCTAATCTGAACTCATTTATCTTATGTAGTTCAGAAAATGACAAAGATAAAATCACAGTTGTAGAAGAGAAACACAAAGAAATTTATAGTGAAAACATAACTCGTGAGTCTATGAGAAATTTAGATTTTGATGGCTCTATAAATAGATTAGGAGCAGGAGCTGGAGTATGGATCTATAATTTAGAGAATGATCATTCAGAAGGACATGCTTTTAGGTTAAATTTCAAATGCCCTAATAACATGGCAGAATATGAAGCATTGGTGTTAGGACTACAAATTGTAAGAAAACTTGGAGCCAAAAGAGTTTCCGTCATGGGAGACTCAGAACTCATCACAAAACAAATCAAGGGAGAGTATCTTGATAATAATACTAGACTTAGCCAATACAGAGAAACCATCCTAGACTTGATAAATTGTTTTCTTGAAACTGACTTTGTTGTTATTCCAAGAAAGTAGAATATGCAAGTCCATAGTTTGGCTACTTTTGCCTGCACATGCATGTTACCATTTCAACCTAATCATCAGTACATATCTAAGGTAAGACATAGGCCAACCATACCTGATAATTTGAAGTATTGGAAAATCTTTTCACAAGACTCACAAATTTTTGATTTTATGAATTGTGAAGGAGAATTTCATAAATGTAATATAGACACTGACTGTATATTAGATTATACCATGAATAATGAACTAGATGTAAATGATGTAAATAAAATAGAACCAACTAGATTCACTAAAGTAGAAATAAAAAAAATAGAAACAGTAGAAATTGAAGAATTAATCAATGATGAATCAGAAGTTTTAAACCTCAAAGAAAACATTTTTCCCAAGGGATTAGCTCCACTAGAAGACCTCTTTGACTCTAATGATGTAGCTAGAAAACTTAAAATGGGGCCTCTAAGTCATATATAGAGGAATGTAACATAGGAATAGAAGAAAATCCCAAGCTTATTAATATATCTAAGGCCTTACCTCCAACTCAAAAGTTGAAATACATTAGCTTCTTTAAATAATTCCAAGATATATTTTATTGGTGTCATGAAGACCTCAAGTCTTATGATACCAACATTATCCAACATAAGATATCAATCAAAGAAAATCATAAAGCCTTTAAACAAAAGCTTAGGAGAATTAACCATGTTCTTATGACATTAATAGAAAAAGAAGTTAAAAGGATGTATGAGGCTCAAATCATAGCACCCATCATATATTTTGATTGGGTCTCTAATTAGTACCCACTACAAAGAAAACATGAGAAATCAGACTCTGTGTTGATTTCTAAAACTTAAAAAAAATATCATTGAAGGATAACTATCCTCTCCCTAAAATGGACCACATTCTACATAGGGTAGTAGGTCATCCAAAATTTCATTACTTGGTGGATTTTTTGGATACAACCAAATCCTTGTCCAACTTGAAGATCAAGCTAAGACTACATTTACCACCCCTTGGGGAACTTTCATGTACATGAAAATGCCCTTTGGATTAATGAATGCAGGGGCAACATTCCAAAGAGCTATGGGCATAGCTTTTGCAAAGGAAATCCATGACTTTCTAGATATTTACCTAGATGATATCACAATATTTTCAAAATCAGATAATGAACATATAGATCATTTGAGAAGAGTATTCATAAAATGCAGAAAGTTTGGCATATCCTTGAATCCTAACACTATAAGGAAAAGACCCTCTAGTGGAGATCATAAAGGAGATTTTTAGTGTTATAAAATTGGCCAAAATTGTTAAAAAAACATTTTCTACAAGATCCGTTTATGGTTACGGAGGTTTTGGCCAAGCTTTAAACATAAATTCAACACAACTAAAAAAAAAATGGGTGGCCGGAGGTTATTACAGATCTTTTTTCATCGGTGTGCTACTATGCATTTAACTCACCAGTGCGTACATGAAGACAGCGCCCTGGGGCTGTCTCAGTTGAATGAATGCATCGAGACGTTTAGGTGTAAAACCACACTGGGCGTACTGTTGGTCATACAATGCACGGAGCCATTCTAATTGGCCTTGCAATTTGTGCGGTGCCCATAGGTTGTATCAACGCAATTGGTATCGGTATTTGTGTGGTGCCCATTGATTGTAAAAATTCACCAGTGCTTATAGATACATAAACACGTCAGTACACAATATCACACAAACAAACTGATATTTGTAACTGGTCTTGGTATTTGTGTGGTGCCCATGGATCGTACAACAAAACCAGTGCATATAGACAGATAAACGAACCGGTCAACAGTTACTGACATGCATTATTTTTCATTTTGTTTTTTTTAGAAACATCGACCTATGATAGTCCAATTATTGTGATTTTTTTAAATTCATTATTCATCAAAACTTGACACATCTTATAACAATATTCATGTTAATTACATTTTTATTAATGCATTTGAATGTGAGGTTTCGATTAATTTGTTATATCATATCAGAATTATTGTGGTTTTTTAAAATTCATTATTCATCAAAAGTCGACAAATATATATCTTATAACAATATTCATATGAATTAAATTTTTAGTAGTGCATTTAAGAACGACAATGGAGAATGCAATAGAAAAAATTAAAACATATTTTATGATTATATATATATATATATATATATATATATATATATATATATATATATATATATATATATATATATATATATATATATATATATATATAAGATAGTCTTTATTATATAAAATGGGACAGTTATTCGTATCCCTTTATCTTTTAATTGGGACAATGTGTCCATCACATTAAACAAAATGTTTGATTTCACAGACATATTTCAAAAAATAAAACGCCTTGCTTTGATATCCAAACATAGCGATCGTCATTCTTCGCTTGAACTGTTGTCACTACTAGAGCTACTTCCATGACTTGGATTATTTTTAGGAATGTTTTTGTTCACAGCATTGATTGTTTTCTTCTTCTTCACCTTCCATCTACAAACATAAAAATAAACTAAAATGAGTGTATATAAATTGGTGAGAATAATGAAAATTGCAACATTAAATAGTATACATCAATGTAAATCGAAAAGAAAAATGACGTACCATAGCAACAATTGACTCATAAATTATACACATTCTTCGAAAACCATGTACCATGCCATCTTTCAAAATTTCATCTGTTGGCGCAGTTCCATACTTTTTTTCTTACAAGTTTTATACCCCATAAAAAATGATATATTTAATATAAAAGATTTTTTTATTCTATTAATTATAGACGGAGCTAAGTAAAACAAGATCAATAGATGCTTACAAATTCCACAATTAAATTCTGATATGCCAACATATACTCACAACCCATATTTAACCCATTTTCAATCAATTCGTCAGATGGTTCTTCTTTGTATGTTAGCACCTGTTTGAAGACATTCAATGATGATTTTTTTTAAACAACTTAAAAAATACAAAAATGAAATCTAGTTAAGTTGTTATAAGTAACAATTACTCACAAACCTAGAGATCAACCCTTTTCTTCCTTGTCGTCCTGTTTTATGTGTTGAATGGGTTCCATTTTCTTTTCTTTTCTGCAAGAAAATTCTTGAAAATTAATATTTAATGCTAAATTGTTTATTTATTGTACCTAATGATCGAAAAATTCAATGATTACATATTACATTTGAAGCACGTTGTTGTTGAGATGGCTCCTCCTGTGATGCAATTTTGACCATCTCCTTGTGCACATTTTTGGACATTCCTACTGGCATATTTCTGATATCAGCTCGTTCATCTTTTGAGATTTTCATAATCTTCCTGAAAATATAACATGACAATAAAATATTTAATTTTTATATTGATATATGAAAACTAAATATAACAAAAGTGATATTTATAAATAATTCTAGACAAACATTTAAAGGAATATTACTTTTTCATTCCTTCTTTTTTGTTGTTGTATGTTTTTTCTATTAAAATCCTGACATGTCTCAATGACCAATTCTCTGGAAAATATTCCTGTAGTTTAGATAAAATTTGGTTCTTGCAATCATTGGATTGATTTTTGTATTGTAAGTGGAAACAACATCTATACATTCGTTCCACTAGATCCGTCAAAATTTTGTAAAAGTTTTTCCCCCTTTCGTTAACTTCCAACACCACTCCAGATGAGCTAAGGAGCAATTCATTTTCATTTGCATGTTCTATTTTTTTCTTTTCTTAGAACAAAAATCCTTTTCTGAGTTGTTGGTCCCTGTAGAACATTAAAAAAATGTGAATTAGTAGACTGTTTGACACATGTTATCTAATAATTTTAAGTATATTATTAATGATAATTAAAAAAAGAAACTCATATTAGATTGATAGTATTTTTTCATTCACCCAATTCATCCTTTTGTAATTTTTCCATTAAACTTTTATGCTCTTCTGGTCCTAGATCAGAAATAACCGTATCGAGCTTCATCATTTTATGGCTTTGCATGATACACAGTAAACAATACCTATTAGTTAAACTTACATATAGTTGAAAAATAATATTTTTTATAAAGAATTTACAAAGAACTTGCGTTTTTTCTTTTCTTGATGTGTTAACAGTATTTTTGTTACTTTATCTCTTGTCAGTCATTTCTTTATCAAGATGAAACCTATACCATATCATTCATTAATATATTTATAAATAAATTCTGAAATTTTCAAGTAGAAAATAAATCTCAAGTCACCAGTGCACCTTTCATGAGGTACGCACCATAACCGGTGCATGGGGATACTAAAAATGCACTGCAAAATAGTATAATAGACTGTACAGAGCATTGGATATTATAAATGCATGGAAAAAATAGTGTAATATACCATATGGTGCGCGGGGTATTATAAACGCACTGCAAAAATGGTGTAATACATCATACGGTGCTATCCTCGTTAAATGGAGCACTAGTGTTCTATTTCATATATGGCGCACAAATTTATAAAAAATGTTTTCAATTTTTTTACTACATAGTACTTGGGCAGTGCGATGTATAATACAGCACATCGATGTGGTACCATACACAAGGTGCACGGACAAAGAAAATCCATTTTTTCAAAAAATTCACGCAATGGCGGAATGGATTGGGATTCGACTATGCAATTCGTCCCGTGGGTTGGACGTCAATCTAAAATGAAAAACCCTAATTCTGAAATCACAGAAATAGGGAGAAGAAAGGGAAAAAATAAAAAATTGAAGGGTTTAGGGTAAAAATGGATAAAACTGCAGAAAAAAAGTAAAAAAAAAAATCAAATTTAATCATGAGATGGTTTGAAATTATATGATACAGGGTTTGAATCACCAAAGGTTTGGTTTATGATTGTTTGAATACTTCTGTTCGAATGTATTACGCTACTCCATAGTGCCCTCGTGCTCTCTTGCTCCAGGTCTATCTCCTGCAAATCTTTGACTGAAATGTTTAGCAAAAATAGTGAAATAATGAAAAGTGTTTAGTATTTAAAGAATTATTTTATGAAATTAGATTTTCAAAAATACTTTGCCGCCCATTTTTCAAATTGTCATTTTTTTTCACTTGAAGAAAATAGAGTTTCATTTTTTTTATTTGCATTTATTTGTTACCGGTGCGGAAGAGTTGTGAAGCACCGATGCCTCTTAGTAATATGATGCACCGGTGTGTGTTATGATGATAAGTGCACTGGACTGTATAAAGTTCTTTCTTTTGGTATGTAAGATCAAAATAAAATAATGATAATTCTAATGTACATGAATTTATTTTCATTATTTTCTAAACTTTATTATGTTACAAAAATTTGTATTATTCTAGATTTGTCATTTTACAATTATTTGCAAATTTACAAATTTAAATATTTTAATAAAATCATTTCACATTAGTACAATTAAAATTTTCACATTAATAGAATTAAAATTTTACAAATATTTTACATACAATTACAATTACAATTTTACATTAATTTCACATACATGAATTATGATTAGAATCAGAATTACAATTTTAATTTTACATACAATTACATTTACAATTTTACAATTTTTCATATATACAATTACAATCATTTCACAATAAATTAAATATTACAATTACAATTAAAATTTTACATTAATAAATATTTTACATAGAATTATAGTTAAAATTACAATTAGTATAAATACAAATACAATTTTACAATTTTACATACAATTTCAATTTCAATTTCAATTACAATCATGACATAATATTTAATAAATATCATGGTCATTTAATATTAAATTAATTAATAAACATCATCACGATCATGATAACCATCGTAGAAACATCATATTCAACTAAAAAACACATTCAAACATCAAATATACATCTCATGTCAAATAAATCATGCTATCACATATACACATCTATCCGTAAGCTAAACATTAAATGAACATATCTAACATGACATAACAATATGCTCCACATCATGATGATCACCAACATGTAAATTAAGTACAATTGCAACATGAACATAAAATACATGGACCATATATATATATATATATATATATATATATATATATATATATATATATATATATATATATATATATATATATATATATATATATATATATATCATGTTAAAAATATACAACTGTAATATAAATGTCATGGATCAGCTGGTGGTAGTATAAAAACATCAGTAGTAGTACAAGTGGAGGTCTGCTTAGTAAAGGGTGTAGTCTCGATGGTCGATGGTCGAGCCTGCTCATGATCATGATCTCTAGTACTGATGGATGCATCGACAGCTGGTGGTAGTACAACATAAAGATAAGCAGTAGTAGTGGAGGCCTGCTTAGTTAATATTCCAGCCTCAATGGTCGATGGTCCAGGTGCATGCTCATGATCATCACTACTATTAATGGATGCTGCAGCAGGTTGCTGACTAGACGTGGCCGATGGTCCAACATCATCTCCATGATGACTGCGGCTAGATGTTTCTAGTGGAGCCTTATGCTCATCAGGCGTAACACGAGGTGAATGATCATGAGATGCATGTGAGTCACTGCTCGTGGATTGTCCATCATGTGTCACGGCTCGACTATGCCTATAGCTACAGACAGTCCTCCTTAGTCGTGTAACAACTGTCGTAGCTCCTACGACATGCCACATCAAGCCGTACATGTCACACAACATGTCTCTCCACATCTGTAATAGCCTATCATCGGCCTGTATGTCTTTATAATGAGCGGGCCTGATGCCTGCATCAACAATCAATGCACATAGTTGGTTTCCCAACTCCATCCTATATCTAGTCTCAGGTCGATCGCGCCTAGAAAAAGGTGGTATCGGTGCACCATGAGCAGGAGAATGTCTCTCTGTTGCACCGACCTCATCCTGATCATGATCATCCTCGACATTGGCCATGTCCTCATCATCATCAGGATCCACACCTAGATCATCTGGTGGGTCTGACATCTCCTCGCCATCAAAAAAGCCAATTTCTGCAAAATATATACAAGTACACAACAATAATTAGAAAATTTCATTACACAAGTTAATAAAAACAAGTTAAAGAACATGTTTGAATAAATATAAATAAAACAGTAATATTACCTCTATCATCTGGCAGCTCATCATCTCTATAGAGGATTTTGGGACACCCTTGCGAATCTAATCTAACATAAGGCCATGGGACCATAATGAATGGATGCAACTTGTCAAAACTAGCTAGTATGTCTAGTGCATCATGCGATATCTTGGCTGGAAACGTAGTGTCTTTCCTCTTGGGCATCATTTGCCCCCACATGTGCATCAGGGCCTCAAACATCGGCCTACGAGGCTGTCAAAAAAAAGTAGGTCTCATCTCTAGAAACCTCTCAAAAAATAAACAAAATAGCTCTGAAGAAAAAGGGAATTTGACCCTCCCTTGTGCATGAGCATGAAATCTATCTAAGGCTGTACAAAATTGTCGCAAAAAAAATGGCAGACCACCTAACAAGTTGTGACTGTTGTACTGAAGAATAAACATAATATATAAGCGAGCAACTAATGTGTTGCCTGTCACTAGTGTTGTGCGAAATGGTCGAAATGATAAGTGAGAGGCACTTCATGTCCTATCTACCAAATGCACCTATACGTAACTGACCTCCAGGTACCTGAAACTCTGAAGGAGATAATACATGTGCTCCAATGTATCTCTGGGAGTAAACTAACTAACTCCCTACTACACAACTAGCTGGCACGTCTAGGAATGAGGGAAAATCTGCCCCTCTCCTCGATAATCTTGTAATAAAATAAATATCTTCCTTAGTGGGTGTGTACCACTGGTCAGGACGAACCTAGAAAGCCTATTGGTGGGCATTCCACCTGCGGATAAAATATCTCAAAAACAAAATATGAGCCTTTAGGGAAGTAGCCTCCTCATAGAACTTGAGGAGGCCTACCTGCCTAAGGATCCCCTGGGTATCTGTTGTAATAGGGTGAGGGTATGCATCTCTCTCCCTCTCTCAGGTCTCCCATTGGTGAATCATATCATACTGTTCAGCCTGTTGTTGCTGTTGTTCCTCCTCTTCTCTCTGAATCATTGACATATTAAGTATTTTTTTTAATTAAAACAAACATGTATTTAGGAATATATATATATATATATATATATATATATATTGAAAAAAAACAAACAAACCAGTCAGTGCGCCACAAAAATAATCATGCACCAGTGGCATTATGGCTTAATTTTGTAGCGCACCATCACCAATGCTCCTAATGAAATACAACACACCAGCCTCGGTGCAACTATATATTTTTTAAGCACCATTGATTATATCTAAGTTCAGAATAGCGGTGGACTGACTGAAATATATGGCCTGGTACGTATAGTCGTGTCAGCGCACCAACTTCCTGACAATTACATAGTCGACGGTGCGGTCTTTTACTCGGCCACACTGCTGACCCTCTCAGAATGCAGAATGTGGTGCACTGACATACACGGGGGCAGATAATTCCATCAACGCACCGCACTAGGATTCCCATGGTCAATAGTGCGGCTGGCTAAATGAGCGCACTGCATTTTATTTTTTTTAATTTAAATTTATGGGGTACGCCTTTCGGAACTGCCGAGGAAATGGTATGGATACCGTTAGCACTAGTGACGGTGCGGCCTGTAAATTTTATAGGTAGCACCGCTATCTGGTGTGAGCCGAACAGCTTAAGCGCACCACACGACATTTTTTTTCCCTTTTTTAATGGTTATTTTTAAGGTTATTTCAAATTCTAATCCACTAAAAAGCTTAATTATGGAAAAACTAGAAAAATACCTATACATTTCACCATCGACGAGGCATATTGGCTGCAAAATTTGCAAAATAAAATTTGACCACCGTTTTTCAAAATGCAAGCTGGAGATTGATGGCCAATGCAAAGCAGCAGTGCGTGCAATGGGTGCAATGAGGGCACCGATGTCAGGGTGGCTCAGAGAAGGGGAAATGGAACTGGTGCTTGAGAGCTTTAGAGCACTGAGGAAAGTTAAAAATGTGGTTTTTTGGCCGTAATTTTTTTTATTTAACCCTATTCTGGTGCTCAGGGTTTTATAGGTGCACTGGTATGCTTGCCTAAAACCGCACTGGGCGGTGTTATATTTGGCGCTTTGTTAATAATGCACCGAGGCAGTTCCCTAACACCACACCGGGATGTTTCAGTTTTGGCATGATGTTTTGATGATGCACCGGGGCGAAATATTCGTAACGCACTGGTGCGAAATTGTCTTAAAGCACCGATTTTTTGGCCTTAATTTTTTTTTATTTAACACTATTTCGGTGCGTGAGTTTTATAGGCGCACTGGTGCTCTTGGATAAGAATGCAATGGCACGTTTATGTTTTGGTGTGGTGTTATATGATGCACTAACGCAGAAGAGTATTGAAGCACTGGTGTGTGATCGTAATAGGATGCCTCAGGCGGGTGTGTACATCGCGCACGCTATCCTGTGTGCCAATGTTTTGTGCACAACGGTGCGTTCTATGGTAGAGCACGCACCAGTAATTGAGAGCTCAGGAGCACTGGAAAATGAAAAATCTAGGTTTTTTGCCATAATTTTTTTTAAATTTAACCCTTTATGGGTGCACATGGTTTATAGGTGCACAGGTTCTTTTTCTTAGAAACGCACCAGTCGGTTTGTGTTTTGGTGCGTTTCCTTATGATACACCAGTGCAATTTCTTTCTACTGCACCAGGTGGTTTTGGTTTTGGCGTAGTGTTTTATAATGCACGGGCGTGGAAGAGTTAAGACGCACCAGTGCTATAGAATAATACGACGCACTGGGCGGGTGGGTACATAGTGCACGGTGTCTGGTGTGCCAATGTGTTTCTGTGCACCGGTGCTTTTGGTATTGCAAAACAACGAGGCGACGTCTAATGATAAGCACATTGAGCGGAAAAAATTTGCAAAACCCTCCATCCACCAACCTCCTCTAGTAACCTTCAGTAGAAACGAATGTATGGGGTATTTTTCTATGGGGTTCCACAAAAAACATCTGCTAGAGGGTCTTTTCCTTGTAGTGTAAAAAGACACTTTTTTTATTAGAAGAAGGAAAATTCTTGGGACACATTATTTCAAAAGAGGGCATTAGAATTGATCCAAATAGAATAGAAGCAATCCTAAATATCAGTCATCCTAGAAACATTAAAGAGTTACGAGCATTTCTAGGAAAAATAAATTTTCTTAGAAGATTCATCTCTCACTTAGCAGAATTACTTAGAAATTTGAACAAAATGTTAAAGAAGGATTCAATACTTAAGTGGACAGTAGAGGCTAAACAGTATTTTGAGGCAGTCAAAGAATCCCTTACTAAAAAACCTATCCTCATAAGTCCTAATTTCAAAAAATATTTCATAATATTTTCATTTTCTTCAGAACACACCATTGCAGCAGTCTTCTTGCAAAAGAACGATGAGGGTTATGAACAACCCATTGCTTTCTTCAGTAAATCCTTGAGAGATTCAACACTAAATTGTAATATCATGGAAAAACAAGCTCTTGGTTTAGTGAAATCCATAAAAGATTTCAGAGTATACATTCTATACTCTAACATTATAGCATATGTTCCAAACTCAATTGCAAAGGACATTCTAACTCAGAATGGGCCTGATGGAAAGAGAGGAAAATGGATTGCCACAATACTAGAATATGACACTGAAATCAAGCCTACAAAATTAATCAAAGGCCAAGGTTTAGCCAAACTCATGGATGAATCGAACTATCAGGCCTTAGAAATAAATCTCATTGCTGCATTAGATGATCAGGAAGAGATGGCGACTCCACAAACCAGTGAAGCTTTTAAAGATTCACCCTGGTATGTAGACCTTATATTTTTTTTCCTCAACCTACAAGCTCCTATTAGTTTATCTAGAACTAAAAGCATATTCTTAAAAATGAAAGAAATGAAATATTCTATCTTAGGCAATGTTTTATTTTGGAAAGATCATGGTAGCATTCCGTTAAATTTTTTATTGAAATATGAAGCTGACAAAGTCATGTAGCAAGTACATGCAGGATATTTTGGAGGACACCTATACTGGAAAACAACTGCTCACAAAATTTTGAGGGCAGGTTTTTACTGGCCCACTCTTTTTGCAGATGTATGAAAGTATGTGTTGGAAAAAGGTTCCCTAACCTGCGTTTTTATATAATTTTGTAATAGTTGGTCTTGCGTAGGATTTTTGGGGTGGGTCAAAGCCCCTAATGTTTTGTAATGGGTTAAAGGGTAGGATATCGAAGGCTATGATATTATAAATAGATATATAGTTGGGTCTAGTAGGGAAGTAAGTGATAAGATTTATGCTATGTGCAAATTGTTAAGATATGTTTGGGTTGTTTTGGGTAAGGACTCCTACTGGCTGTGTGCATAGAGATCCTCAGTCTTGCTATTTGTGACCACCACTAGGTTGTGTGTGTGGGCTATGGTTGGGTTGTAAGTGGATCTTTAATGTTAATGAATGCAGAGTATACTTGAAGCATCTGTGCATTATCTGAATTGATTGTGTTTACTACTGAAGTGCATCCATGATATTTCTGTAAGCTTCGAATGTATCTGTGATCTGGAATTAGTGAAAATATATCTTTGATCTGAAATTAATTTTTATTATAATTCTTTGTGATGGTATTTGGTAATGCGCACGTGGATGCGAATGTATTGATTAGATCTGTTTATGATAGTAGCTTTTTTATGGTTATGTGTTGATTACACTGCTGAAAGAGCTACGAATAGACTTTTTTTGTACAAACCTAATAAGTTGCAACCTAGATCTGCCTTAAATTACCTACTCTCTCCCAGGGTGCAGAAACCTGGTTCCAACACCCTCCCATACTACTTCAGGTGAGACCTTGGCCTGCGAAAGTAGATCGTTGCCGAAAGGGCTAGTAGTATAGTGGTTTGTTGGCAAACCTTAACCTCTGAACCTGGGTCAGGACCCCTCAAGCCAAAAAATGGTCCCGTTGCTCCGAACATGGGTTAGGAACCCTCAAGCCAATATTATGTGACCTCTTGTCACAAATGCGAAATATTTGAAGGGAAGAAGAAACTCTTACCATTACCCCTCCAAGCTATTGTTAGACATCAGTATTTTTCACCTGTTGATGATGAATAGTTGTTAAAGCCAAGCTTTCTAGCAGTTGATCTCCAATATGCCAAATTTGCTAGCTGGAAAACACCCATAAACATTTTTTCCATCCTAAACTTTTCAATCAGTCGATGGTGAGATAAAACCTCATTGTCACGCCCTGTCTAGCCTCAGCCATACTAGCTTGCCCATCAGCTCCAAAGAGAATAATCCAAATCTGTCCAGGAAGTCTCCCCTAAGTTAGGTAGTGGAGCTTTAGGCATTTCTCCCTTGGAAAACTATCCTAAAGCCAAATAACCTCTATTTATTATCAACCAATCCTAACAGACCTTCCTATTCTGCAAATAAAGTTTGGTTACACCCTTAAGTCATGCCACTAACAACCCTTGAGGTCTCAGCAATACATATGCCACAGGTCAAGCTGATATTTGGTAAATGTATAGTGTTTCAATGTCTTTGTCAAAGAGCAGAAGTATACTAGTGTTCCGAACCAGTATTAAACTTAACATGAGAAGACAATTTCTTCTCATGTGGTCTTGAGCCTCGAATGCAAGTACTGGACAGAGAGTTATTTCATTAAGCTCCTACAAACACAGTCAAAGGTTAGTGAATTATAATTGACAAGAAATGCTCTGCAGATACTGGTCAAGTTTCTTGTGATGTCTAAAGAGGCACAAAGGTATTTGAAAAGAAGAATTACATGTCTCATAGAAATTCCCATCATGGTATATTATCAGTCTGTCATTTTCATTTGCTTAAGTATGAATAGGCAGTGAAAGGAAAAATAACACTGTTGAAAACTGATGACATGGCACCACTGAGAAAACCTTCTCCATACATGAGGAGAGGGTTGAGAGACTGAGAAAACCTCCTTCATTTTACAAGCAGAGGGTTTGGCACTGTGATAAAGGCCTCCTTCATCTAAAAAGCAAAGGGCCAAGAACAAAGTGCAGGATGAAAGCAAATGAAGGCTTATAGATAGAGAAATGGTGTTAAAAACAGAGGGAAAGCAGTGGTACTATAATAATCAAAGAGGCTGACTTGTCTCCTATCAAGGATTTCCTTCAAAAGCAGTCTAGAGACAAAATGAACAAACCCTGCTGAGGTATGTAATTTCATTATGAGTTTCCAAAGATCCCTCTCCTTGATCAACAAGCATGAAATCTAGCCATTGTTTTCCTCTAACAAACAAAGTTCAAATTAATGGAAATACATTCAAGTTTTATGAGTGGGGAGCTGGGTTAAACATAAGCCAAAGAGTGATGTTGATATTCAAAGAAGTTTTTCTTTTCCTATTCATGAAGATCTTTTTCAAAAAAACTCATGAAAGGGACAAGAAGGTAACCTAAGCCTGTTTTCTCAAAGGGAATTTACAAATAAACAACACATAGACAGTAGGTGTGAAAAAGTATATGGCAAGTGTTTTTAATTCAGGAACAACACTCAAAGCAAATGAACAATGCCACTGTCACAAAGGCCTTTTTCTTCATGAAAACATGTAAAAAATCTTGTTGTTGCATTTGGTTGTAGGAAGGGTTTTTAAAAGGAGTTCCCTTTGATAAGTAGATGGTGGTAAAACCCAGGCAGATGCAACTAATTTTCATCCATAGTCAAAGCGAAATATCATGCAAAAGATGCATCTACATCATTTATTTATCTTTGAGCAAAGTTTTTTCTTTTAAAAAGGGTCAGCAATATCCAAAAAGTGGGAGAGATTCTTATTTAATAAGGAATAGTGAAAAGGCAGTAGAAGGCATTTGTAGTTTCTTAAAAAGGTCTTTTTACTTCAACGAGAACCATCACTATGTTCCCTTTCAAAAGTCAACTGCAGCATCTTGTCAAATGAATAGTTCAAAGAGGAGTCTTCATAGTGTTTTAAAATGATGAAATTACAAATGCAATGGATCATGTTTTGACAAAACCAAAAGCCTTTTCAAAAGGCCTCCAAAACCCTCACAAAGCAGAATTAGAAGGGTGTTGGCTTTTTTTACTACAAAAGGAGTTATTGACCATTGGAAAAGCTACCATATGCATTTCAAAGTGACCAAGCAACATCCCCCTGGTTGCTCTTTGACCGAAACAAGGAGATTCAAGCAAATTTCAGAGTTTTTGAAGATTTAAATCCGTGCGGCGCACCTGGAAAAGTGCATGGCGCGTTTAGAGGCGAAAATACACAGGGCTTACACTACTGCGCGGCACACCTGTAGGCGCCAGTCATAACTGCTCGAAGGCTGACCCAACACCTGTTTTACTACACGGTGCTCTCCCTTTTGAACGTGTCGTGGCTGTTTGAATGATCGAAGCACCTCCAAAAGGTCTTGAAACCTACTCAACTTGTCAAGCAAGGGCCACAAGCCATCCTCAAGGTATTTTTATTATTGCCCCTTGGTGCATTCGAATTTCTAAAAGGTGATTGATGCCATGTTTTTCAAGACTAAAACAGTGGTTGGAGAGTAGGCTGTTTGATCAAAATCCAAGGTTTGTGTTTCCATGATTGCCCAACATTAGTATAGTAAAAGGTGGTGTGCTTATATTAGTTTCAAAAGGCCTAAACTACCTTTCAAAACAGAGTAATGAACCATATTCTAGTGACCAGATAGAAAGCACAGTGTTAGAGGTTTTTAAATTGCTGAAGGTGTCAACATTGATAAGATAAAAACTAACCTCTGTCAAAAAAGTCTAAAGTGAAAACAGTGTTATAAGGTGGAAGCAGTATTTGTAAGATAAACACAGTGTTTGTAAGATGAAAACAGTGAGCCAAATTTGAAAACAGTGGTCATAAGTCTGAAATCCTTGTGACTTCAAAAGTGTCCCTTTGAATGGTAAAAAAGCAAAACTCTTTCCAGCCACTAGATTTCCGTAAGACAAAGTATGCTATGAAGATATTTTGAATCAATTTAAGGGTGTTTTTGTCTACCTGTGTATAAGAACCAGTGAACAGCAGAAGAAGCACTGTTTGAGGGAGGTTGTTTTTTGTTTTTGTCTAAAGACAAGGCTGTCTTGTTTCTACCAAAACACAAAGGATCCTTTTGACCATACCCAGACACAGTAACAATTTGACTGTGTGCTTTTTATTTGATAATTATTTGTTGATTGGCATAAAAGAGGACAAATCAGTGATTTAGAAAGAGCAGAAAGTTGGTGTTGGAGGGCTATTCCACAAAACATTTGAAGTAGCTTGTCTTGGTCAAACAGTGACTAACAAGGAAGATAGAGGTGTGTGTTTAAGAAAAAATTCAAGAACCATTTGAGATAGCTTGATATTGCAAAGAAACATTCAAAACAAAATGCCTCCC
The DNA here is from genome assembly GCA_034641835.2 of Pinus albicaulis. Classification (NCBI taxonomy): domain Eukaryota; kingdom Viridiplantae; phylum Streptophyta; class Pinopsida; order Pinales; family Pinaceae; genus Pinus; species Pinus albicaulis. The sequence continues at coordinate 148,801,246 of CM076584.1, forward strand.
AGGCAAGACAGTAGGAGTGGCCTTCACAAGAGATTTGACCCTGTTTCCACTGAGGAAGTAAATGCTCATCCATTCATCCTTTTTAACTTCCATGAGGTTGGGTGCCTAGATTTTTGTCAAAGAGTGCAAGAGGTGAAGAGATTTTCCCCTTTGACACATCTTTGTGCTTTGATGTTTCATGAGAAGCACTTTCAGCTGGCAGGCCTAGATTTCAAATTCTCTCCAAGGTCCATTTCCCAGGCCACCAAAATCCCTTATGTCGGGGAAAAGAGGTTTAAACAAAGCCACCTGGACTCAGAAGAATACAAGCCTTTTCTGAAGCCTGAGCATAGAGATTCATGCCCATCCATTTTTCCCTTCTCATATCTATTGACTAGTTATGCCCCCCTCGTGAAGATCGTCATGAAATACTTCACTTGCGAGGGAAGATTCTCCCGAGTCTATGCCTATCATATCCGATTGCTCATGCATTTCACGAGGGAAAATTTTCTAAATCTCCGTTTCTTTCTATATAGAAGTATTGATAAAATGGCCTCCACTTTTCAGAAAAATCCTCCTTAGCAGACAGCCTGTCTCTTCCATCACTGCCTCATCAAAGTCATCATTCTTCATCAGCACGAGAAGAGGGAGGTCTCTTGGGATACTTTCATCACACATCCAGATTTCTCCACTGTCCCTTCATTTCATACATCCCCTTCACCTTCTACTCACCATCCTTCACCTTCTTCTAACAAACCTATTCCAAAGAAGCTCAAGTTTACCATGGAACAAGCAAAAGATCATGATGAGGAAGAAGAGCATGAGCAAGAGGAGGAAGATGATGATGAGAAGCATCATGATGAAACAGGGCAGCAAGGGGGAGAAGAACACAGTGAGGCAGAATAGCAAGGGGAAGAAGGGCATGATGATGAGCAGCATCATAGTGAGGAAGAACAACAGACTCCTAAGCATGATGAAAAAGGACATGATGATGAACAACAACATGATGAATAGAGGCAGCCACTGCATGATGAACAGAGGCAGCCTCATGAAAAGGAAGAGTATGCTCATGAAGAAGAAGAGCAGCATGGTGAACAGGTGCAACACAGTGAGGAGGAAAACCCTCAAAAATAAATTCACAAGGACAGTTAAGGCATCCATGAAAGAAATCCAAGACAGTGGCAAGAATGATGAGCAAAGTGACAAGGGTAAAGAGCCAATGGAGCATGTGCTAGCTGCCTCTCCTAGGTAAGGGGCCATGCTCTCTTCTCCGAAAGTGTCCAAGCCCCAGACATCAAGGAAAAGGGTGCCTAGAGTTGTAACTCCAAATGTGACTAGGGCCCTCCGAAGCAAGGGAAAATTTCCTAAGAAGCCCATTGTCGAATTGCCCAAGAGGAGGAAGACTTAAAGAGCCACCCAAGGCAAAGGAAAGGAGAAAGAAGAAAGCAGTCATGAAAAGGAAAGGGAATTCGACATCATCCAAATCCAAAGTGATGATAGTGACAATGAAACCCGAATCCTAGAAAATCTCTTGATCAATAGAGAAAACCAAATTGAAGCTTTGAGGACTGATCTTGAGAGGGCTAGAAATTTCAATCATTTTTTGCAAATTCAAAACAAACAAATGAGTGTCCATATGGCTGTATATGAGACTCGGGCCATCAAATACAAAAAGGAGGCCTCCAAAGCACAAGTGAGATTGGAAGAACTCATGGGTGAGTTTGATGAGACCGAAAGCGAAGATCAGCCCAGGCGAAAGAGGCCAAGAACCATGGGGCTCAAAAAGGCCCTTGAGAAACAAAAGGAAGAAGAAGATGCCCTTCTCCAATCTACCCCTCTCACTATATTGTTCGAACAAGAGATAGAGAACAATCAGGAAGCATGGCTTGAGAGAGTTAATGATCACTTGGAGAGAAAATTGGAGAAGGCAAATAGAGACTTGGACCTTCAACGGAGGATGACTAGGCATTATAAAAAGCTCAATCAGTTTGCCCGGCAGAAATTGAAGGCCGCTCAGGAAAAATTCAGGGAGGCTAAAGGGAAGCACCCGACACCAAAATTGAGGAAAGACACCTCAAAGCTCCAAATTTTTGCCTCATATTCACAACATGTTTCTGAACACCCTTGAGGGTCATGCTCGCCAAATTTGGCCGAAATTCGACAAATTTTGGTTTTTGGTCATTTTTGGGTTTTTGGCTAAAACTCATGGGCATCGCCATTTCAGTTTGGGGCATCCTAAAAGGATGAAAATGGTATCATTGGATGCCATATTTTCAGGGGAATATACTCAATGATTTTCAGATCAATTGAAGATCATTTTCTCCCCCAAAATGGCGAAAAACACTCTCTTTTTCTACACTGCCCTGTTTATCAGCAAGGCCTATTTTTTGGGGGTTTACACACATGCCTATTTTTGGAGGACTTCCAAGCATCAGATTTGGAAAATTCATGTTGTTCCAGAAAATATACATTCATATCTATCTAACTAGCCATCACGGGCCTCGTTTCGATATCGGGAAGGCCTCCAAACGTTGCTGGCAAGTCAGGGGATTTTCTGCTGATGTATTTATTGAGTATTTTTGTAAAAATTGAACCTTTCAAAAGTGACTTTTTTTCATGTGCGTTTAGCTATTTTTGTACATGATTAGTTATGAAAATTCAATATATTTCCCTTTTTAAGCATTTTTGAGATATTTTATTAGATATTTTGTGCCTTGGGATTTGCAAAGCCTCAAGGACAAAATCAGACATTTTGGATAGGCCAATAAGATTGCAAGTTGAACTAAAAGGTTTTCCTCACTTTGGCCTATATATTCCAAAGGATTTCATTGTAAACAAGGCTGAACTTAATGAATAGAAGCAATATATGGCCATATAAGCTTTGGAAGAAACACTTATCTCATGCTTTTGGATAGTTTCTTCGATGTTCTTGGATGATGAAAGAGGATTGTTGTTGGATTCCATGACTTGGTAGAATTGTATAGTCTCTCTCTCTCTGTTTTGTTTCCTAGTTTTCATTAATAATTCCATGTTCTTGCTTGCTATAATACAATAGAGAATAGACTTGAGACATGCCCTTGGAGGCACCTTAAGTTTCCTGTTTCTTTATAGCTTCCATGTTTTCTTCATTCCTAGTCACATTAAAGAATCCTTGATTGCTCTTTAATAACTTAAGAATATTGTTTTCTTGTTTCATTTATGGTTTTATGCATGCTAAGTATGATTCACGGTATGCCCTGCTTACTCATGGCTAGCCATAGCTCCACCTATGAAACCTCTCTTTTATTGATTAGATTGTCATTTGTTGAACCAAGGAGGTCTTGTACTGATCTTGCCCTTTGCCTAAAACTATGCAATCTTGTTTTCAAAGTGCCCAATAGCTTGAAGTACTATGTTTAGGCATTCCTTCATAGTGATTTAAGTTCTTTGCTTGTCTTAAGTGTATTTCCCCAAAGTCTGATAGCCATTTCCCAAAGTTAGAGAGTCATATATCTTTATGCATGGCTTGAATGTTTATTTCTATGCATTGATCAGTTTACAGTTACATTTCTCATGATTAATGGTTTTCCCTATCATGTTTATGTCAGCTATTAAACTAGTTATGTTTGAAATCCTTTTTTCTTCACAAGTTTAATGTTCATCTCACTCCGTTTTTCCCAAAGATCCATTTTACCTCGAATCAAATCGGCCCTTCAACAACCTTGTATCACCATTTGAAGCTTTCTTGACCTTTTCAACCCCATAGCCCAGTTGATCTGACATCTTTTTACCTATCATATGGATTTGATCGGTTCATCCCTCACAAACCTAAAAACCAAAACCAAAAACCTACTTCATAACTAGCCTAAAATCAGAACACAATAAGCAAACACACAGATATCCCTTACACAAATAGAAGGAGCCCTCTCTAAGTCCAGGAAGGCTAGGTCCTTGGGCTCCAAAGACTGGTTTGACGTTACTGTCATTTGGCTTGCTAATCAGCCAAATCACAGGACCCTAACATAATGGCGATCACGTTGGGACTCTGAGTAAGTGACAATCTAAGTATACCTTAGGACTTCAGAAATCCCTTATCTTCAAACATACCTGCCATTTAGCCACCTCATCGACACACTAACATAATGGCAATCATGGTGGGACATTGAGTCAAAACATCCTAGGTATCCCTTAGGAACTCTCAAAATCTCAGTCAAAATCAAAAGAGTAGAATCTGGTTGCCTCACCATCCTAGAAAAATGATGACTCAGCTGTAGGCACTCTTACAAACCTTAAAACTACACAAAAACTCAGAAAAACGCCAAAAACTCCCTTAGAATGGTTTTTTTCAGTATTGGTGGTGGACCTTACACATATACCTCAAAAAAACTAAAAATCCACCTGGCGACTCCACTAGCCTCCAGTAGGCCTTACTAATTTACTAAACTCTAGGCTACTATGCGATTGAGCCACCTCATCGCCACACTAACATAATGGTGATCACGGTGGGACTCTGAGTGATAAACCAACTTAGTTTCCCTAAAACATTCCAGCAGCCTTAAGAATACTATCTGATTGACTTATCCGACCACTCACTAACATAAATGGCGATCACGGTGGGACCTTCCGAGTTAGTGACAATCTAAGTACTCCTTAGTAACTCCTGAAGTCTTAATCAAACTTAGAAAGCTTAAGTGTTGTTTGAAGAGTATAAGCTAGCTTTTTCACCATCTTACCAAAGTGATGATTCAGTTATAGGAAACTCTTCCAAACCACATAGGCTCCATAAAAACTAAAAAAACCCCAAAACATTCCCAGATTGGATTTTCCCTGCTTATTGGTGGTGGACCATAGCTACATCTTTACAAAAAACAACCAAGTTCCACCTGGCGACTCCACTAGCCTCCAGTAGGCCTAAAAAGCTCCATAAAAAACCAAAAAATTCATAAACCATACCTTTCTATTGACTCATCCTTTCCAAGACTTAAAACTCATGGTGAAAACTCTATGATTAGTGACAAAATAAGTATAACTTAGTGATTCAGAAGACTTCACATAAGCATAGGAGGTAAACAGAAAAAAAATTGAAAATAGAACCATTAGCTTGTCCATACAGCCTAGCAAACTGTTGAAACCAAGTGAATCACTCTTCTTTGCAAGTTTTCATCTCAAAGTTTGCTATAAAAAATTTTCCTGAAAGCATCTTTGATAGTGTTGGTGGTGGACTTGTTGTAGCCGCTACAACAACACCCAAAATTTTTGGTATATTTAAAATTTCGGGTTCCCCCTCTTCTCGCTTAGCCGTTAAATTCTTTCACCCGACCTACCGTCAGTAACATCCCACCGACCGATCCCCAACCCCTCATGAGCTTTCTCACCATCATGATCAGATGCTGTTGCTGCAATCACGCCATATGTGGGAGGGATCATCCAGCACACGCTCGAACACCCTTACCGTAGTCGCGCCATGTGTAATAAGATTTCCATACATACATTCGAATGGAAAACCTTTTGTGTATTAACTATTAAAGGCCCTCTCACCGTGGATCATTAAGCATGTTGCTGAATAATTCTCTTAAGCTCGTAAGTCTTATATGTTTATCTAAGGACACCACTCTCAAAACAAGTAACTGTGATGTGATAATGTTCCATACAGGTCGATCCCATGGGCGATATACTCATGAATGTCATCACCACATCGATGAGAAGGATAAGAGTAGTACGAGTTGAAACATGAGAAGTGGAGGATGCCTATCGCATGTACGCAGGAAATAAGACCGCGCCAGTCAAGGGAACTTGCAGTCACAATGGGACTTGGGAACACATTTGTAGGCTATAAGTTTGTTGGCTTACTTGAAAGATCAACGAAAATGCCCGTGGCTCTTTGGTGTTGTGTCCATTAAAGTTGCGACCTTGACTCAAGGTGACAATACCTCTGGATGTATCAAACAGTTCAAGTTGCTAAGATATGTTGTGCATGCATTCATGCTTCGGCGTACAAAAGCTTTACTTGTCAAGAATGGAACTCTTACATTGCCACCATTGTCTGGGGTTACAGTACTAGCTCCATTTTTCCCACTTCAAAATAAAATTTATGCATCTGTATTGCATCAAGAGTGGCCCAGATTCAAACAAGTGGTTCAGGCACTCAGCATCAATATTTACAAAATATTGGGGTACAACTATGAAAACATGTAGCCATTCTTATCTGTTCAATGGTGTAGAGCCAAAGCCAGTTGAAGAAGGACTGGAATCCACAGGTTGACAAGCAAACATTACAGCGTGATCATCGCATTGGTCAGCTGCATCATTTTGGGCAATAAGAATTATAACAGAAAACACAGTTGAGGAGGTGATTATGCAAAAGGCCAACAGAAAATTGCAGCTTAGTCACAATGCTACTGGCCATGATGATGTTGATCCAGAAGCACATAGATCAGACAGGGTAGCAAGAGGGGATTTGAGGTCCATAATAATTTATGGCTTGCAATAATTTGGCCCATCATGACAACATAGAAGGGAAATCTTGGTTAAACCTAAGCTACAAAGTGGTCACACTTTCGATGGACCAAGGTGACATTTTGAAAAAATTAAGACAAGATGCAAACATATGGTTTTAAAGCCATATAAGAACACAGATTAGAACCATATGAAAACCCATTGCAATTGAGCTCGAATATTTCTATGATGGAGTTTTCAAAGTTATGTTTAAAGCATGAGGCGGGATGTTGTAACAAACCCATAGTAACATGTTATAACGACTTTGGTGCGTTACATAAAGTCAAACATTCGATGGCACGTTTCAATTTACGATAAAGAATTAGAGGAAAATATATAAGGTGGTCGATTTTACGATTAAATTGGCGGATTAGAACCTTACGACAACTCATTACAGTGGAGCTCGAATATTTCTATGGTGGAGTTTTGACCTACGGTGGAACATGTTGAGCAGATATAATCAAACTTATTTTTAAAGCAAAGGTTCGAAGGTGTTTTCAACTCACGGTAAAAGTTTAGAGCAAACATATGTATACACCTATCCAACGTTATGGTAATAACATGGATCAGAACTATATGCAAGTGCAGTACGTAGGTTTAAACATGTTTATGGCAGTCAGTTTTACGTTTCAAATATGGAGCGGAACTACAAATGAATGCCAACAATAATGGTGCAGTTTTAATCCACGTGGGGTGGGTAAGATGGCGGTCAACCTTATGTTTGAAACCCTGGCGCAGACATGCATGGACACATTACATGGAGTTACACGTTCGACTTTCAACTTGCGGTAAAACATTTGAACAAATATATTATTTTCGATCAAAGTTTACGTTCAAAGCATGGAGCAGCATATTTTAACAAACCTACAGTGGCAACGTTGTGATATGGTGCGCTGACAGTCCAAAACCGTAGGGTTGATTTTTCCACGTGTCTGTCTCAAGTCTGCATGGCAACTGTTGTGAAAATACCGTGCATAATTCATGCATTACAACTAAAGGCATGGACTGAAAAGCCAACGCCATAAAAGGCATGCTGCGTTTGACACTAAAAGAGCTATTTTCAGAAGAATGAATAAAATTTGATTTCTGCAGCCCCGACGGCGATATTCCGAGAGAGAATCTCTCTTCAAATCTGTTGCGCTGGTCCCATTTTAGAAAGGTGTTATCGTTACATACTTGTTGGAAGCTGAATTTTCGATGGTGCCGCTACTGACCATGTCGAGCTGTCTCCATAGAGCGCAATTTTCGATAATTCCTAAAGCGTTTTGTTTTACTCTGTTCAAAGGCACTGAAAAAACTAGATCATCATATCACATGTAGATTCATTCAGTTCATTTTCCATTGCAGACTCACGCAGGAATGAGCTACTCACCATGGAAGTGGAATGTCTATAATCAAGCGTTGCACCAGCACGAGCCACAGTAAAAGAGACAGGTCGATGCATATTTCTGCATGCAATAAATATGAAAGAGATGGTGTTGCGACTATAACGCATCGCTGAACAGAGAAACGAAGATGTGCAACTGATTTCCATGATAGGAGCTAGAAGTCTGGTGCAGTCGATGGCAAACTGATAGGTGACAACTTACGATTGCATTCGATAGCAGGAAGACAACGAAAGAGCCTTTCTATGGAAGCTGATATTGATGAGGTCACAACCATCCAGAGGTCGCAGAGTCGCAACATATGCTTCCACGCATGAAATGCGACCATGCGACTATGCGACTCTGCCAGGGTCACAAGGTCGCAAAAGAACACGTTCGAGAGGAACCACGACCCTTTGATTTCTCCGACCCATCGACCTCTACTCCAGAAGTGCGACCTCCCTCGGAGGCAATTTCCCATGCCCATATGAACGTAGAGCTGCGTTTTGAAAATGAGATGGGCACATGCTCGATTCGTAGGCTGAATGTAAGCCATACCCAGAATCAATTTCATTGACTGCACCTATAGAACAAAAATTGTGATCTCTATTTAAAGCTCGGGAGAATGCACCCATCACAGTTTTGCACGACACTGGGAAAATGGATACCCACATACACCTCTCAGAGTATTGGACGGCTCCTTGGTAGCTGGCTTTGATGTGGTAAATGGTAAAAGGAACCTGAAAGGCGCCCCACATAGTGCATGGAAACCCCAGCTCAATAAAAAAATAATTTCAAGCCGGATGCAACAATGAAATTTCGTCCTCCCTATAGCGAAAGCGGGTGATATTGATCATTTAGCAACCACATTTCTATTCACTCATGGTGGTATACATGGAGACAATTTGAGGAAGTCTCCCACTTTGCCATACTCACTTTATCTGTCCAGACACTTTAATGAGGTCGCACATCGTGGCTCATCCCAGCATCCAGTAACACATAGGAGCTTCAGCATCATTCCCGTTGAGGAGGAACACCAAGGGAGTTAACTATTCATATTTAATAAATGATGAACATGGCTTGGCATTTCAAAATTTTCTTGCGCGCCAGCAAACAAACTCATAGTGGATATGCACCAATCACTCATACATTTCCTACATAACAGGAATATGTAGGATCCCAAGATAGTTGTTAAACTCCTATAGTTTTATTTTGATTCTTCCTTTTATGAGCCTTCGAATTTGTACTTGCTCAATATAGATGTATTCGCATGCACATATATATTCATATATGTGTGTGTGAGGCTAGTTTAGTGTGTTGTATACTGCTAATTTGTTGTGTTTGCATGCAGACAGGATGAGGAGATTACAACTCAGCCGAAGAAGTTTCCATTTATCCAGAAAATGCCGGTCCATGTAACGAGGGCTACGGTTGCCCCCGGAAAAACAAGTTGCTAATATCTTAGAAAGAGAAATTTTGAAGGGATGACCGAAGGTTAAGGTCGCAAATTTTCTCAGGTCGCCAGGTCGCATAGTCGCACTCCCTGTTGAAAGCCCGACGGCACAATCCAGCGACCTAGCAACTAGGTCGCAAGGTCGCACATATGCCAAGGTCACAGGTCGCAGGTCGCACATCTGACGAGGTCGCAGGTCGCAACAACAGCACAGGTCGCAGGTTGCAGAAAAGACTAGGTCGCAAGGCAACCCAACAATCAAGAAGATGAAAATTCAAGGAAGCCGAAAGGGCAGGTTTTGTATTATAAATACTCCTTTGGGAACTTGTAAAGAGATCTTTTGTTTGGGACTCGAACTGAGTACATTGTATTACCGTTAGATTATACATTTAATGATGAATACAAGAATTTTGTAAAATCCCTTTGTGGATCTGGTGTTGTTTTATGTCTGAGCACTCTTGAGTATTATATTTTCAGTTTCTGAACATTTTTAGATTAAGGGAACTATATATTTAATTCAGATCACATTGCATGACAGTTTTCTGAGTATGTTAATGGTGGTTGATTTAATTTCACTTTCTTAGCGAATGTTGATGACTTTGTTTATCTGCGTTTGTGTTATCATTTAAACTTTTAGGAAGTGAAGGGTGTTGTTGATGTGAGGAATTGTTTCCTTTGAGGTCAGAACAGTTTACAAGCATGACCCTAATGAAGTGTTGCTAACAACACTTCCTTTGCTCTTCATGCTTTATTATTTCCTCTTGCTACTCATAGTGCTCCATGTACATTTAATGCATCAATCATATGTCTTGTATTAGTTGATTAGGTGTGTATCCACTGTTTTATAGAGTTTAAGCGAGACCCAAAGAAAGGGGAAATCAGTGGTAGCCGGACCCACACCCCGGACAGGATCCCTAGTCCAAACGATTCAAGGTCTAATTGGGACCTTTTAACGGGGAGATCCCCTGCTGTTGGCCAGACATATTTTCCCGTCAACATGACCATAGTTCTCATAGAAATCCACCTGGTAACTCCACTAGTCCATCTTTTTGTTTTGACCATCTTTCACATTAGCAAAACCCCCTAGAGAGGCCATCCATCCAAAAAAATCACAAATACCATCCTCTCTAAACTCTATATTCAAAATCTGGCTTCACGAAGAATCAACACCAGATCTCATCCAGACTCAAATCCCCCTATCATACTAGATGACCCAGAAAATATTTTGTGGCAAGCTTCCGAAATTGGCAATTTAGCTACCGATAAGTCCATCTGTAAAGAAAGATCAGTACCTGAACACCTCACCGCCTTGCAGGATTCCCCCTTTGACTTAAAATTAGCAAAGACCCTTTTTAGAAGCAAGTCATAAAGTAAGATAGACTTTGACGATCTTGAGCCCCCAGATCTGCCATAGAGTCCTAGTAGAGAAGCCTCCCCTACTACACCTCTTGACTTTCATATTCTCCATCACTTTGGCTCCTACCATCCTAGATCTACTCAAAATCAGATCATTAGTCCAAATACATCTGCCACACCCATCCAAACCACTACTGTTCAAATCACCTCAGCTCATCCTACAAGCCCTCATTTTGTACATCATCCATTAGCTCCTGCCATGGCAGCCTGGTATGCACCCTTGGCGTTACCACACCCTTTGGCTCCCTTACAAAATGACTATCAATCCAAAATCCTGCACTTTACCAGAGTTGAGACTACCATAGCTCAACAACATGTAGATAGGATTAGCGAGCCTTTGAATACATGGAAATAGAAGACGAGACCATCAGAATGAGGATGTTCGCCCAAAGCTTGGGCGGAGAACCCAAAAAATGGTTTAAAAGCTTAACTCCAAACAACATCCATGATCTCCCAGAACTCTACCAAACCTTTATAAATAAGTGAGAAATCAGAAAGAACCCCATTCAAATCCTGTTGGAATATAACAATCTAAAATGGGAAAATGGGGAAAGTGTCCAGGGATACTACACTAGGTTCGACAGTGTGTATAACGCCCTTCCACCTCACTTCAAACCTCCACTTGGCTCAACCTTTGCGAAGTTCCCCAAAGGCTTTGACCCAGACATGACTTATCAACTAAGATACAAGGACCTCCCTACCTTAGAGGAAATGGAAAAAGTGGCCATAAGTGCAGAAGCCAACTTAGCAAAAAAGAGAGCTAGGACTAGATCAGAAAGGAAAGTCACATACAGGGATGAGATCTCCCCTTTATCCCCTTCTTTCGATCCTAGAATAGATGACTTGGTTAAATCCATGGCAAAAATGTGGGAAATGATGACTGAGAAGAAACCTCTTAGGGACAACCAACCAAACCCTTCAAACAGAAACCGGAACCAAAATTTTAGGAGGGAACTGCCTCAAAACAAACTAAGGGAAAATGATCAACAAATTAGGCCACCCTTTAATGAAAATTATGTGGAAGAAGATGAAATGGATACATAACCCATTGATGGAAATCATTTGAACCTTATAGGTTCTGATAACAAGAGTGAGGTTTACCTCACAGAAGAAGAACAAGCATTCTTCCCTCCGAATCAAGATGAAACCAACTATGAAGATCCCGAAGATCCTGCCATATATTTTCAGAATGCCATAATAGAAGCTCACAAGCAGTATGATCTTAGAAGTAGAAAAAACCAAGACAACTCCAAGAAAGGTAGCCCGGACACTGCTAAAACCCCTGATACCATCCTTAAAAAGGCAGTGGATAGCAACAAAATTATGGTCAAGAAAACTGACCAAAACAAAGATAAAGCTATTCAAAAAAATATTTGCTCAGATGCTCCTCATACCTCCACAAATATTCCCGAGATGGCTGTCTCAAACAAAATCCCGAAACAAAGTCAGCAAACTCAGAACATAGAGAAAGTCATGGCTGAAAAAACTGAAGCAAACCTGTCTAAACTATAAGCTCCCTTCAATTTTGAGGGTGAAATCACCAAAATAAAGATCACCATGCCTCTCACCGAGCTTATCACCCAAAAATATTACAAATCCCAAGTTCTAAAGGTCCTTAATATCAGAAATGATGCAAATACCTTAAATCTAGCTGATGACACTCCTGAAGTGTTGTTTGGTAAAAAAATAGAAGGAAAATTCCAAGAAGGAACCACTCTTCCCTTTTACATCAGTCTGAATATCCATGACCAAATCTTACACAATTCCATGCTAGATTTCGGGGCCTCGCATAATCTTATGCCAAAGGTGGTGATGGAAAGAGTAGGCCTGGAAATAACAAGACCCTATAAATACTTATATTCCTTTGATTCAAGTAGAGTCAAGTGTCTAGGTTTAATCAAAGGTATTTGTTTTAGTTTTTCCCAAGTACCTACAAAACAGCTAATCATGGACATAGTGGTAGCAAACATCCCTCCCAAGTATGGAATGCTTTTATCCAGATATTGGGGAGCTAAGCCTCAAGGGAATATTCAATTTGATATGTCCTACGCCACTATTCCCATGTTTGACCAAACTAGAATACTCTATCGGGAGTCACACATGAAATATATGATCAGCATCCAAGAAAGGCCAGATAACATCCTGATGTACTCCTTGCATTATGATATGAACTCTTTCATTTTACACACTAATGAGGACATTGAAGAACATTTAGAAGGATTTGAAACAAACTTAGACCCACCACATCAGCTGCCCCAAGTTCTCTATGATGAACTAGACAATCAAAGTTATCATGATCATGAGCAGCTATGTCTTGAGGAAAGAGAGTGTGTTCCTTTTGAAACAAGGATAGAGCAAGAAGCACAAACCATTATGTACTATCAAGAAAATTGCTCAAACCTTAGGCAAACATCAGTAATAACATTAGGAAACTTTTTCAGAACAGAGGCGTAAGAAGACTTACATATCACAAACCTCTTTGGAACTCAGGGGCAGGGAAGCTTAATGTTCTTGCCATACCTTAAGGATTTACCTTCACATAACTCTACCCCTTCAAATGAAACCTTGATTGTAGCCATAACAGCTCCAAACCTAGGAAACATGTCTAAAGAACTTCTTATGAAAGAATATGATGACCGTAGTCCAAATATACCTGAGTTGTTTGAACTAGCTAGCATTCTGCCACTCCACCAAAGACTTAGAACTTCCAGAATTTGCAATCTTGTTCAAAATAATACTTCATATAGAGAAAACAGTGAGAAATACTATGCCACTGCAATCACTCCAAGAAACAACTTAGACAGAAGAAAATACAAAAATCTGGACCAAACAGTAATAGTCACAGATAAAATAGCTGGTCATAGGATCTGTTTTGATTTTAGAAACACTAATAGACATCGTTGTGATAGAAATTTTATCCTTCATGCCCAAGACCATGATATACCAATGATAAGTGCTTTTAATCATGTGTCTTTGCAAGATGATGTTTCATGTTATAGTAGAGTAATTCCTTCGCAATGTAGACAACTCAAAGAATTTTTCAAGTATGTTGAAAGTAGTTCCATTTTCAAACCCAGAATTGCAAAACCACCGGATAGCAAAAACATGCTCCTAAAAGCCATGTTTCCAGTCCTGAATTTCTGCATTTTGATATACCTTTATGATGTCATCGTATACTTCAAAAATGACAAATAATATCTGCATTATTTGGAAAATATGTACAACAAAAGGAGTGGAAATTAGAGGTATAAAGAGGTACAACGAGAAGATACGGGGTGGTTTAGAGATCCATGCATGAATCCTTATGTTATGCTTGAAAGAGAAACTTTTCTGAACTTTACTTTTCAAGAGCTGAGTAGACCAAGAGTGGTAGGAGATCCTTATGAGGATAATATGCTTAAGTTTCAGCATTTCCAAGATTTCTGAGTTAGAACATTTTCAATCATTGTATATACCATTGTTTGAAAAATAAGTCAAAAAAAAGAAAATTAAAAAACAATAGACAAATAGAAAAAGAGGGCGGTTGAAAAATAGAAAGGAAGCCCCATGTTCAAAAAATAGTTATTTTGAAAGCACGCAAGTCTAAATGCTGCTACTAGTGCTCAAATGTCTTGTTCAGTTATCTAGCCTAATCATAACTGAACATGTTTTAAATTTCTTTGCTGATAAGTTAGTGAGAGGAAAAGATAGTCAACATTGTGTAAGCTTGACTTATCAATGAGTGTAGATTAGGAAAAGATACTAGTTCCACATGCTCAAAACAGAACCCAAGAGGAAAGCAGGGATGAAAAACAAACTGTTATGCAAAATAAAATTTGTGTGCAGCTTGTCTTTCCTGCCACAAATACATGAAAAATCACACTGTCTAATCCTGATTTGGTCATTTTTCAATTTCATCTTTTACATTAGAGAATAAAATCCTGTCAAATAACCTAATCTTGACAGTCGATCTAGCATAGGTAGAGAAATGAAGGAGTTCATTAGCTTAATTTGAACTCCCGGCGGATATAAGTGTAGAACTAGATAGGTTCATTTTTCAAAAATATTATGTCAAAGGGTTGCTAGTCCAAATGCACCCAAAAGAAGAAAAAATGTTGGGAAATATTGTGGGGTAGGTAGAAATATCGCTGACGCTAATCATGCTATCAATTTTCAGAAATAGGAGCAAGGAAGAAAGATATTTGCGCCAATGGATAAAGGGACTGGTCTTCAAAGAACCGAGATCTGAAATTCTGGACACCTCCTGAAAAGCAACTGCCCTCCCCAAATGGAGCCACTGTTAGTCATCAGTATTTTTCACCTGTTGATGATGACAAGTTGTTAAAGCCAAGTTTTCTAGCAGCTGATCTCCAATATGCCAAATTTTCTAGCTGGAAAACACCCATAAATTTTTTTGGCATCGCAACCTTTTTAATCAGCCCATGATGAGATAAAACCTCATTGTCAAGCCCTATCTAGCCTTAGCCATACTAGCTTGTCCATCAGCTCCAAAGAGAATAATCCAAATCTGTCCAGGAAGTCTCCCCTAAGTTAGGTAGTGGCGCTTTAGGCATTTCTCCCTTGGAAAACTATCGTAAAGCAAAATAACCTCTATCTATTATCAACCAGTCCTAACAGACCTTCTTATTCTACAAATAAATTTTTTTTGGACCCTTAAGTCGCGCCACTAACAAGCCTTGAGGTCTCAGCAATACATATGCCATAGGTCAAGCTGATATTAGGTAAATGTACAATGTTTCAATGTCTTTGTCAAAGAGCAGAAGTATACTATTGTTCCGGACCAATATTAAACTTAACATGAGAAGACAGCTGCTTCTCATGTGGTCTTGAGCCTGGGATGCACGTACTGGACAGAGAGTTATTTCATTAAGCTCCTGCAAACATAGTCAAAGGTTAGTGAATTATAAATGAAAAGAAATTCTCTCCAGATACTGGTCAAGTTGCTTGTGATGTCTAAAGAGGCACAAAGATATTTGAAAAGCAGAATTACATGTCTCAGAGAAATTCCCATCATGGCATATTATCATTCTGTCATTTTCATTTTCTTAAGTATGAATAGCCAGTGAAAGGAAAAATAACACTGCTGAAAACTGATGAAATGGCATCACTAAGAAAACCTCCTCTTACATGGGCAGAGGGTTGAGAGACTGAGAAAACCTCCTTCATTTTACAAGCAGAGGGTTTGGCACTGTGATAAAGGCCTCCTTCATCTAAAAAGAAGAGGGCCAATATTAGAGTGTAGGAAGAAAGCAACTGAAGGCTTATAGATAGAGAAATGGTGTTAAAAACAAAGGGAAAGCAGTGGTACTATAATAATTAGAAAGGCTGACTTGTCTCCTATCAGGGATCTCCTTCAAAAGAAGTTTGGAGCCAAAATGAACAAACCCTGCTGAGGTATGTAATTTCATTAAGAGTTTCTACAGATCCCTCTCCTTGATCAACAAGCATGAAATCTAGCCATTGTTTTCCTCTAACAAACAGAGCTCAAATTAATGGAAATACATTCAAGGTTTATGAGTGGAGAGCTGGGTTAAACATAAGCCAAAGTGTGATGTTGATATTCAAAGAAGGTTTTCTTTTCCTGTTCATGAAGATATTTTTCAAAAAAACTCATCAAAGGGACAAGAAGGTAGCCTAAGCCTGTTTTCTCAAAGGGACTTTACAAACAAACAACACAGAGACAGTAGGTGTGAAAAAGGATATGGCAAGTGTTTTGAATTCGGGAACAACACTCAAAGCAAATGAACAATACCACTGTCACAAAGGCCTTTTTCTTCATGAAAACATGTAAAAAATCTTGTTGTTGCATTTGGTTGTAGGAAGAGTTTTTAAAGGAGTTCCTTTTGATAAGCAGATCGTGGTAAAACCCAGGCAGATGCAACTAATTTTCATCCACAGTCAAAGAGAAATATCACGCAAAAGATGCATCTACATCATTTATTTATCTTTGAGCAAAGTTTTTTCTTTTAAAAAGGGTCAGCAATAGGCAGAAAGTGGTAGAGATTCTTCTTTAATAAGGAACAATAAAAAGGCAGTAGAAGGGGTTTGCAGTTTCTTAAAAAGGCCTTTTTACTTCAACGAGAACCATCACTATGTTGCCTTTCAAAAGTTGACCGCAGCATTTTGTCAAAGGAATAGTTCGAAGAGGAGTCTTTATAGTGTTTTAAAATGATGAAATTATAAATGCAATGGATCATGTTTTGACAAAACCAAAAGCCTTTTCAAAAGGCCTCCAAAACCCTCACAAAGCAAAATTCGAAGGGTGTTGCTTTTTTTACTACAAAAGGAGTTATTGACCATTGGCAAAGCTCCCATACACATTTCAAAGTGACCAAGCAACATCCCCCTAGCTAATCTCTGACCAAAACAAGGAGATTCAAGCAAATTCAGAGTTTTTGAAGGTTTAAAGCAGTGCGGCGCGCCTGGAAAAATGTGCGGCGCGTTCAGAGGCAAAAATACAGAGGCCTTACACTACTGTGAGGCGCGCCTGTAGCGGCACATGGCGCGCCTATAGGTGCCGGTCACAACTGCCCGAAGGCTGACCCGACACGTATTTTACTGTTCGACGCTCTCTCTTTTGAATGTGCCGCGCCTGTTTGAACGATCAATGCACCTCAACAAGGTCTTGAAACCTACTCAACTCATCAAGCAAGGGCCACAAGCCATCCTCAAGGTATTTTTATTATTTCCCCTTGGTGCATTCAAATTTCTAAAGGGTGATTGATGCCATGTTTTTCAAGACTAAAACAGTGGTTGGAGAGTAGGTTGTTTCAGCAAAATCTGAGGTTTTTGTTGCCATGATTGCCCAATATTAGTATAGTAAAAGGTGGTGTGCTTATATTAGTTTCAAAAGGCCTAAACTTCCTTTCAAAACAGAGTAATGAACCATATGCTAGTGACCAGACAGAAAGCATAGTGTTAGAGGTTTTCAAATTGCTGAAGGTGTCCTAACAGTGATAAGACAAAAACTAACCTCTGTCAACAAAGTCTAAAGTGAAAACAGTGTTATAAGGTGGAAGCAGTATTTGTAAGATAAACACAGTGTTTGTAAGATGAAAACAGTGAGCCTAATTTGAAAATAGTGGTCATAATTCTAAAAGCCTTGTCACTTCAAAAGTGTCCCTTTGAATGGTAAAAGAGAAAAACTCTTTCCAGCCACCAGATTTCCATAAGACAGAGTATTCTATGAAGATCCTTTGAATCAATTTAAGGGTGTTTTTGTCTACCTGTGTATAAGAACTAGTGAACAACAGAAGAAGCATTGTTTGAGGGAGGTTGTTTTTTGTTTTTGTCTAAAGACAAGGCTGTCTTGTTTCTACTAAAACACAAAGGATCCTTGTGAACTTACCCAAACACAATAACAATTTTACTGTGTGCTTTTTATTTGATAACTATTTGTTGATTCGCATAAAAGAGGACAAATCAGTGATTTAGAAAGAGCAGAAAGTTGGTGTTGGAGGGCTATTCCACAAAACATTTGAAGCAGATTTTCTTGGTCAAACAGTGACTGACAAGGAAGACAGAGGTGTGTGTTTGAGAAACATTCCAAGAGCCATTTGAGATAGCTTGGTATTGCAAAGAAACATTAAAAAAAAAATGCCTCCCAGGCAAGACAGTAGGAGTGGCCTTCACAATAGATTTCAGCCTGTTTCCACTGAGGAAGTAAATGCTCATCCATCGTCCTTTTTAACTTCCATGAGGTTGGGTGCCTATATTTTTGTCAAAGAGTGAAATAGGTGAAGAGCTTTTCCCCTTTGACACATCTTTGTGCTTTGAGGTTTCAAGAGAAGCACTTTCAGTTGACAGGCCTGGATTTCAAATTCTCTCCAAGGTCCATTTCCAAGGCCACCAAAATCCCTTATGTCAGGGAGAAGTGGTTTAAAAAAAGCCACCTGGACTCAGAAGAATACAAGCCTTTTCTGAAGCCTGAGCATAGAGATTCATGCCCATCCATTTTTCCCTTCTCATATCTATTGACTAGTTACGCCCCCGTCATGAAGATCATCATGAAATACTTCACTTGCGAGGGAAGATTCTCCCGAGTCTATGCCTATCATATCCGATTTCTCATGCATTTCACGAGGGAAAAATTGCTAAATCTCCCTTTCTTCCTACATAGAACTATTGAGAAAATGGCCTCCACTATTCAGAAAAAGCCTCCTTCTCAGCAGACAGTCTGCCTCTTCCATCACTCCCTCACCAAAGTCATCATTCATCATCTTGAGAAGAGGGAGGTCTCTTGGGATACTTTCATCACACATCCAGATTTTGCCACTGTCCCTTCATTTCATACATCTCCTTCACCTTCTACTCACCATCCTTCGCCTTCTTCTAGCAAACCTATTCCCAAGAAGCTCAAGTTTACCATAGAACAAGCAAAAGAACATGATGAGGAAGCATGAGCAAGAGGAGGAAGATGTTGATGAGCAGCATCATGATGAAACAGGGTAGCAAGGGGGAGAAGAACACAGTGATGCAGAACAACAAAGGGAAGAAGGGCATGATGATGAGCAGCATGATGATGAGTAGCATCTCAGTGAGGAAGAACAGCAAACTCCTGAGCATGATGAAAAAGGACATGATGATGAAAAACAGCATGATGAATAGAGGCAACCACAGCATGATGAATAGAGGTAGACTCATGAAAAGAAACAACAGCCTCATGAAGAAGAAGAGCATCATGATGAACAGCTGCAACATAGTGAGGAGGACAACCCTCAAAAATAAATGCACAAGGACTGTCAAGGCATCCATGAAGAAATCCAAGACAGTGGCAAGAATGATGAGAAAAGTGACAAGGGTAAAGAGCCAATGGAGCATGTGCTAGTTGCCTCTCCTAGGCAAGGGGCCATGCTCTCTTCTCCAAAAGTGGCCAAGCCCCAGACATCAAGGAAAAGGGTGCCTAGATTTGTAACTCCAAATGTGACTAGGGCCCTCCGAAGCAAGGTAAAATTGCCCAAGAAGCCCATTGTCGAATTGCCCAAGAGGAGGAAGACTAAAAGAGCTACCCAAAGAAAAGGAAAGGAGAAAGAATAAAGCAGTCATGAAAAGGAAAGGGAATTCGACATCATCCAAATCCAAAGTGATGATAGTGACAATGAACCCCGGATCCTTGAAAATCTCTTGATCAATAGATAAAACCAAATTGATGCTTTGAGGACTAATCTTGAGAGCGCTAGAAATTTCAATCACTTTTTGCAAATTCAAAACAAACAAATGAGTGTCCATATGGTTGTATATGAGACACGGGCCATCAAATACAAAAAGGAGGCCTCCAAAGCACAAGTGAGATTGGAAGAACTCATGGGTGATTTTGATGAGACTGAAGGTGAAGATCAGCCCAGGAAAAAGAGGCCAAGAACCACGGGGCTCAAAAAGGCCCTTGAGAAACAAAAGGAAGAAGAAGATGCCCTTCTTCAATCTACCCCTTTCACTACATTGTTCGAACAAGAGATATAGAACAATCGGGAAGCATGGCTTGAGAGAGTTAATGATCACTTGGAGAAAAAATTGGAGAAGGAAAATAGAGACTTGGACCTTCAATGGAGGATGACCGGGCATTATAAAAAGCTCAATCAGTTTGCCCGGCGGAAATTGAAGGCCGCTCAGGAAAAACTCAAGGAGGCTAATGGGAAGTGCCCGGCACAAAAATTGAGGAAATACACCTCAAAGCTCCAAATTTTTGCCTCAGCTTCACAACATGTTTTTGAACACCCTTGAGGGTCATGCTCGCCAAATTTGGGCGAAATTCGACAAATTTTGGTTTTTTGTCATTTTTGGGTTTTTGGCTAAAACTCATGGGCATCGCCATTTCAGTTTGGGACATCCTCAAAGGATGAAAATGGTATCATTGGATGCCATATTTTCAGGGTCATATAGTCAACGATTTTTAGATTAATTGAAGATCATTTGCTCCCCCAAGATGGCGAAAAACACTCGCTTTTTCTACACTCTGCCCCATTTATCAGCAAGGCCTATTTTTTGGGTTTTTACACACAGGCCTATTTTTGGAGATTTCTACGCATCATATTGGAAAAATTGAGGCTTTTCCAGAAATTAGACATTCATATCTTTCCAACGAGCCATCACAGGCCTCATTTTGACATCGGGAAGGCCTCCAAAAGTTGCCGGAAATTCAGGGGACTTTCTGTTGATGTATTTATTGAGTATTTTTGTAAAAATTGAACCTTTCAAAAGTGACTTTCCTTCATGTGCGTTTAGCTATTTGTGTACATGATTAGTTATGAAAAGTTAATATATTTCCCTTTTTTAGCATTTTTGAGATATTTTATTAGATATTTTGTGCTTTGGGCTTTGCAAAGCCTCAAGGACAACATCAGATATTTTGGATAGGCCAATAAGATTGCAAGTTGAACTAAGAGGTTTTCCTCACTTTGGCCTATATATTCCGAAGGCTTTCATTGTAAGCAAGGCTGAACTTGATGAATAGAAGCAATATATGGTCATATAAGATTTGGAAGAAACACTTGTCTCATTCTTTTGGATAGTTTCTTGCATGTTCTTGGATGATGAAAGAGGATTGTTGTTGGATTCCATGACTTGGTAGAATGGTATAGTGTCTCTCTCTCTGTTTTGTTTTGTATTTTTCATTCATAATTCCATGTTCTTGCTTTCTATAAGACAGTAGAGAATAGACTTAAGGCATGCCCTTGGAGGCACCTCAAGTTTCCTGTTTCTTTATAGCTTCCATGTTTTCTTCATTCCTAGTCACATTAAAGAATCCTTGATTTCTCTTTAATATCTTAAGAATATTGTTTGCTTGTTTCATTTATGGTTTTATGCATGCTAAGTATGATTCATGGTATGCCCTGCTTACTCATGGCTAGCCATAGCTCCACCTATGAAACCTCTCTTTGATTGATTAGATTGTCATTTGTTGAACCAAGGAGGTCTTGTACTGATCTTGTCCTTTGCCTAAAACTATGCAATCTTGTTTTCAAAGTGCCCAATAGCTTGAAGTACTATGTTTAGGCATTCATTCATAGTGATTTGAGTTGTTTGTTTGTCTCAAGTGTATTTCCCCAAAGTCTGACAACCATTTCCCAAAGTTAGAGAGTCATATATCTCTATGCATGGCTTGAATGTTTATTTCTATGCATTGATTAGCTTACAGTTACATTTCTCATGATTAATGGTTTTCCCTATCATGTTTATGTTAGCTATTAAACTAGTTATGTTTGAAATCCTTTCTTCTTCACAATTTTAATGTCCATCTCACTCCATTTTGCCCAAAGAACCATTTTACCCCGAATCAAATCGGCCCTTCAGCAACTTTGTATCACCATTTGAAGCTTTCTTGACCTTTTCGACCCCATAGCCTAGTTGATCTGACATATTTTTACCTATGTTATGTCTTTGATTAGTTCATCCCTCACAAAACTAAAAACCAAAAACAAAAACCTACTTCATAACGAGCCTAAAATCAGAATACAATAAGAAAACACACAGATATCCCTTACACAAATAGAGAGAGCCCTCTTTGAGTCTAGGAAGGCTAGTTCCTTGGGCTCCAAAGACTGGTTTGATGTTACAATGTCATTTGGCTTGCCAATCAGCCAAATAACAGGACCCTAACATAATGGAAATCATGGTGGGACTCTGAGTTAGTGACAATCTAAGTACACCTTAGGACTTCAGAAATCCCTTATATTCAAACATACCTACCATTTAGCCACCTCATCACCACACTAACATAATGGCAATCACGGTGGGACATTGAGTCAAAACATCCTAGGTATCCCTTAGGAACTCTCAAAATCTCATTCAAAATCAAAAGAATAGAATCTAGTTGTCTCACCATCCTAGAAAAATGATGACTCAGTTGTAGGACACTCTTACAAACCTTAGAACTACATAAAAACTTATAAAAACCCCAAAAAATCCCTTAGATTGGTTTTTGTCAGTACTGTTGGTGGACCTTACACATATACCTCAAAACAACTAAAAATCCACCTGGAAACTCCACTAGCCTCCATTAGGCCTTACTACTTTACTAAACTCTAGGCTACTATTCGATTGAGCCACCTCATCGCCACACTAACATAATGGTGATCACGGTGGGACTCTGAGTGATAAACCAACTTAGTTTCCCTAAAACATTCCAGCAGCCTTAAGAATAATATCTGATTGACTTATCCCACCGCTTACTAACATAAATGGCGATCACAGTGGGACCTTCCGAGTTAGTGACAATCTAAGTACTCCTTAGTAACTCCCGAAGTCTCAATCAAACTTAGAAAGATTAAGTGTTGTTTGAAGAGTATAAGATAGCTTCTTCACCATCTTAGCAAAGTGATGATTCAGTTATAG
Organism: Pinus albicaulis; assembly: GCA_034641835.2. Lineage (NCBI taxonomy): Eukaryota > Viridiplantae > Streptophyta > Pinopsida > Pinales > Pinaceae > Pinus > Pinus albicaulis. The sequence goes on from CM076584.1 coordinate 148,824,262, forward strand.
GAAACTCTTCCAAACCTCATAGACTACATAAAAACTAAAAAAAACCCCAAAGCACTCCCAGATTGGCTTTTCCTTGCTTATTGGTGATGGACCATAGCTACATCTTTACAAAAAGCAACCAAGTTCCACCTAGCGACTCCACTAGCCACTAGTAGGCCTAAAAAGCTCCATAAAAACCCAAAAAATTCATAAACCATCCCTTTTTGTTGAATCATCCTTTCCAAGACTTAAAACTCGCGGTGCAAACTCTGTGATCAGTGACAAACTAAGTATAACTTAGCGATTCAGAAGACTTCACCTAAAAATAGGAGGTAAACATAAACAAACTTGCAAATAGAACCATTAGCTTTTCCATACAGCCTAGCAAACTATTGAAACCAAGTGAATCACTCTTCTTTGCAAGTTTTCATCTCAAAGTTTGCTATAAAACTTTTTCCCGAAAGCATCTTTGATAGTGTTGGTGGTGGACCGTAGTTCTCATATAAATCAACCTGGCAACTCCACTAGTCCATATTTTTTTTTTGACCATCTTTCACATTAGCAAAACCCCATAGAGAGGCCATCCATCCAAAACAATCACAAATATCATTCTCTCTAAACTCTAGATTTGAAATCTGGCTTCACGAAGAATCAACACTAGATCTCATCCAGACCCAAATCCCCTTATCATAGTAGATGACCCAGAGAAAGTTCTGTGGCAAGTTTCCAAAACTGGAAATTTAGCTACCGATAGGTCCATCCATAAAGCAAGATCAGTACCTAAACACCTCATAGCCTTGCAGGATTCCCCCTTTGACTTAAAATCAGCAAAGACCCTTTTCAGAAGCAAGTCACAAAGTAAGATGGACTTTGACGATCTTGAGCCCCGAGATCTACCACAGAGTCTTAGTAGAGAAGCCTCGCCTACTACACCTCCTGACTTTTAGCTTCTCCATCACTTTGGCTCCTACCATCCTAGATTTGCTCAAAATCAAATCACTAGTCTAAGTACATCCGCCACACCCATCCAAACCACTACTGTTCAAATCACCTCAGCTCATCTTACGAGCCCTCATTTTGTACATCATCCATCAGCTCCTGCCATGGCAGCCTGGTATGCACCCTTGGTGTTGCCACACCCTTTGGCTCCCTTAAAAAATGACTATCAATCCAAAATCCCGCACTTTACTGGAGTTGAGACTACCACAGCTCAACATCATGTAGATAGGATTAGTGATGCCTTTGAATACATCGAAATAGAAGACAAGACCATCATAATGAGGATGTTCGTCCAAAGCTTGGGCAGAGAACCCAAAAAATGGTTTAAAATCTTAACTCCAAATATCATCCATGATCTCCCAGAACTCTACCAAACCTTCATAAATAAGTGAGAAATCAGAAAGAACCCCATTCAAATCCTGTCGGAATATAACAATATAAAACGGGAAAATGGGGAAAGTGTCTAGGGATACTGCACTAGGTTCAAAAATGTGTATAACGCCCTCCCTCCTCACTTCAAACCTCCACTTGGCTCAGCCCTAGTGAAGTTCCCCGAAGGCTTTGACCCAGACATGACTTATCAACTAAGAGACAAGGACCCCCTTACCTTAGAGGAAATTCAAAAAGTGGCCATAAGTGCAGAAGCCAACTTAGCAGAAAAGAGAGCTAGGACTAGATCAGAAAGAAAAGTCACATACAGGGATGAGGTCTCCCCTTCAGCCCCTTCCTTCGATCCTAGAATAGATGACTTGGTTAAATCGATGGCAAAAATGTGGGAAAAGATGACTGAAAAGACACCTCTTAGGAACAACCATCCAAACCCTCCAAACAGAAACCAGAACGAAAATTTTAGGAGGGAACCGCCTCAAAACAAGCTAAGGGAAAATGGTCAACAAATTAGGCCACCCTTTAATGAAAATTATGTGGAAGAAGATGAAAGGGATACAGAACCCATTGATGGAAATCATTGGAACCTTATAGGTTCTGATAACGAGAGTGAGGTTTACCTCACAGAAGAAGAACAAGCGTTCTTCTCTCCGAATCAAGATGAAACCAACTATGAAGATCCCGAAGATCCTGCCATAGATTTTTAGAATGCCATAATAGAAGCTCACAAGCAGTATGATCTTAGAAGCAGAAAAAACCAAGACAACTCCAAGAAAGGTAGCTCGGACACTGCTAAAACCCATGATACCATCCTTAAAAAGGAAGTGGATAGCAACAAAATTATGGTCAAGAAAACTGACCAAAACAAAGATAAAGCTATTCAAACAAGTCTTCGCTCAGATGCTCCTAGTACCTCCACAAAGATTCCCGAGATGGATGTCTAAAACAAAATCCCAAAACAAAGTCAACAAACTCAGAACATAGAGAAAGTCATGGCTGAAAAAACTGAAGAAAACCTATCTAAACTACAAGCTCCCTTCAGTTTTGAGAGTTAAATCGCCAAAATAAAGATCACTATGCCTCTCACCAAGCTTATCACCCAAAACTCTTAAAAATCCCAAGTGCTAAAGGTCCTTAATATCAGAAATGATGCAAATACCTTAAATCTAGCTGATGACACTCTTGAAGTGTTGTTTGGTCAAAAAATAGAAGGGAAATTCCAATAAAGAACCACTCTTCCCTTTTACATCAGTTTGAATATCCATGACCAAATCTTACACAATGCCATGCTAGATTTCAGGGCCTCGCATAATCTTATGCCAAAGTTGGTGATGGAAAGACTAGGCCTAGAAATAACAAGACCCTATAAAGACTATATTCCTTTGATTCAAGTAGAGTCAAGTGTCTAGGTTTAATCAAATATCTTTGTTTCAGTTTGGCCCAAGTACCTGAAAAACACCTAATCATGGACATAGTGGTAGTAGACATCCCTCCCAAGTATGGAATGCTTTTATCCAGATCTTGGGGAGCTAAACTTCAAGGCAATATTCAACTTGATATGTCCTACGCCACTATTCCTGTGTTTGACCAAACTAGAATACTCTATCGGGAGTCACACATGAAATATATGATCAGTAGCCAAGAAAGGCCAGATAATATCCCAATGTATTCCTTGCATTCTGATCTGAACTCTTTCACTTTACACACTGATGAGGACATTGAAGAACATTTAGAAGGATTTGAAACAAACTTAGACCCACCACATCAGCTGCCCCAAGTTCTCTATGATGAACTAGACAATCAAAGTTATCATGATCATGAGTAGCTATGTCTTGAGGAAAGAAAGTGTGTTCCTTTTGAAACAGGGATAGATCAACAAGCACAAACCATTATGTACTATCAAGAAAATTTCTCAAACCTTAGGCAAACATCAGCAGTAACATCACGAAACTTTTTCAGAACAGAGGCGTAAGAAGACTTACATATCACAAACCTCTTTGGAACTCAGGGGCAGGGAAGCTTAATTTTCTTGCCCTACCATAAGGATTTACCATCACATAACTCTACCCCTTCTAATGAAACCTTGACTGTAGCCATAACAGCTCCAAACCTAGGAAACTTGTCTAAAGAACTTCTTATGAAAGGATATGATGACTGCGGTTCGAATATACCTGAGTTGTTTGAACTAGCTAGCATTCTGCCACTCCACCAAAGACTTAGAACTACCATAATTTGCAATACTGTTCAAAATACTACTTCATATAGAGAAAATAGTGAAAAATACTATGCCACTACCATCACTCCAAGAAACAACTTCGATAGAAGAAAATACAAAAATCTGGACCAAACAGTAATAGTCAAAGATAAAATAGTTGGTCATAGGATCTGTTTTGATTTTAGAAACAATAATAGACACCCTTGTGATAGAAATTTTATCCTTCATGCCCAAGACCATGATATACCAGTGATAAGTGCTTTTAATCATGTGTCTTTGCAAGATGATGTTTCAGGTTATAGTCAAGTAATTCCTTTCCAAAGTAGACAGCTCAAAGAATTTTTCAAGTATGCTGGAATTAGTTCCATTTTCAAACCCAAAATTGCAAAACCACCGGATATCAAAAACATGCTCCTAAAAGCCATGTTTCCAGTCCTGAATTTTTGCATTTTGATATACCTTGATGATTTCATCATATACTTCAAAAATGACAAAGAATATCTGCATTATTTGAAAAATATGTACAGCAAAAGGAGTGCAAATCAGAGGTATAAAGAGGTACATCGGGAAGATACGGGGTGGTTTAGAGATCCATGCATGAATCCTTATGTTATTCTTGAAAAAGAAAATTTCCAGAACTTTACTTTTCAAGAGCTGAGTAGACCAAGAGTGGTAGGAGATCCTTATGAGGATAAGATGCTTAAGTTTCACCATTTCAAAGATTTCTGAGTTAGAACATTTTCAATCATTGTATATACCATTGTTTGAAATATAAGTCAAAAATAGAAAATTCAAAAACAATAGAAAAATAGAAAAAGAGGGCAGTTGAAAAATATAAAGGAAGCCCCATGTTCAAAAAATAGTTATTCTGAAAGCGCGCAAGTCTAAATGTCGCTACTAGTGCTCAAATGTCTTGTTCAGTTATCTAGCCTAATCATAACTGAACATGTTTTAAATTTATTTGCTAATAACTTAGTGAGAGGAAAAGATAGTCAACATTTTGTAAGCTTGACTTATCAATAAGAGTAGATTAAGAAAAGATACTATTTCCCCATGCTCAAAACAGAACCAAAGAGGAAAGCAGAGATGAAAAACTAACTGTGCATCCTAGCCCTGATTTTCTAGATTTCATTTTATGCAAAATAAAATTTGTGTGCAGCTTGTCTTTCATGCCACAAATACATGACAAATCACACTGTCTAATCCTGATTTGGTCATTTTTCAATTTCATGTTCTAGATTAGAGAATAAAATCTTTTCAAACAGCCTAATCTTGACAGTCGATCTAGCATAGGTAGAGAAATGAAGGAGTTCATCAGCTTAATCTGAACTCCCGACAGATATAATTGTAGAACTAGATAGGTTCATTTTTCAAAAATATTATGTCAAAGGGTTGCTAGTCCAAATGCACCCAAAAGAAGAAAAAAAGTTAGGAAATATAGTGGGGTAGGTAGAAATATTGATGATGCTAATCATGCTGTCAATTTTCAGAAATAGCATCAAGGAAGAAAGATATTTGCGCCAATGGATGAAGGGACTGGTCTTCAAAGAACCGAGATCTGAAATTTTGGACACCTCCTGAAAAAGAGCTGCCCTCCCCAAATGGAGCCACTATTAGTCATCAGTATTTTTCACCTGTTGATGATGACTAGTTGTTAAAGCCAAGCTTTCTAGTAGCTTATCTCCAATATGCCAAATTTTCCAGCTGGAAAACACCCATAAACATTTTTTCCATCCTAACCTTTTCAATTAGCCCATGACGAGATAAAACCTCATTGTCAAGCCCTATCTAGCCTTAGCCATACTAGCTTGTCCATCAGCTCCAAAGAGAATAATCCAAATCTATCCAATAAGTCTCCCCTAAGTTAGGCAGTGGTGCTTTAGGCATTTCTCCCTTGGAAAACTATCTTGAAGCCAAAGAACCTCTATCTATTATCAACCAGTCCTAACAGACCTTCCTATTCTACAAATAAAGTTTGGTCACACCCTTAAGTCATGCCACTAACAAGCCTTGAGGTCTGAGCAATACATATGCCATAGGTCAAGATGATATTAGGTAAATGTACAGTGTTTCAATGTCTTTGTCAAAGAGCAGAAGTATACTAGTGTTCCAGACCAGTATTAAACTTAACATGAGAAGAAAGCTACTTCTCATGTGGTCTTAAGCATGGGATGCAAGTACTGGACAGAGATTTATTTCATTAAGCTCCTGCAAACACAGTCAAAGGTTAGTGAATTATAAATGACAAGAAATGATCTGTAGATACTGGTCAAGTTGCTTGTGATGTCTAAGGAGGCACAAAGGTATTTGAAAAGTAGAATTACATGTCTCAGAGAAATTCCCATCATGGCATATTATCATTCTATCATTTTCATTTTCTTAAGTATGAATAGGAAGTGAAAGGAAAAATAACACTGTTGAAAACTGATGAAATGGCATCACTGAGAAAACCTCCTCCATACATGAGCAGAGGGTTGAGAGAATGAGAAAACCTCCTTCATTTTACAAGCAGAGGGTTTGGCACTATGATAAAGGCCTCCTTCATCTAAAAAGCAGAGGGCCAAGAACAGAGTGCAGGATGAAAGCAAATGAAGGCTTATAGATAGAGAAATGGTGTTAAAAACAGAAGGAAAGCAATGGTACTATAATAATCAAAGAGGCTAACTTGTCTCCTATTGGGGATCTCCTTCAAAAGCAGTCTGGAGCCAAAATGAAAAAACCCTGCTGAGGTATGTAATTTCATTAAGAGTTTCTAAAGATCGCTCTCCTTGATCAAAAAGCATGAAATCTAGCCATTGTTTTCCTCTAACAAATAGAGTTCAAATTAATGGAAATACATTCAAGGTTTATGAGTGGGGAGTTGGGTTAAACATAAGCCAAAGAGTGATGTTGATATTCAAAGAAGGTTTTCTTTTCCTGTTCATGAAGATCTTTTTCAAAAAAACTCATCAAAGGGATAAGAAGGTAACCTAAGCCTGTTTTCTCAAAGAGACTTTACAAATAAACAACACAGAGACAGTAGGTGTGAAAAAGGATATGGCAAGTGTTTTGAATTTGGGAACAAAACTCAAAAAAAATGAACAATGCCACTATCACAAAGGCCTTTTTCTTCATGAAGACATGTAAAAAATCTTTCTATTGCATTTGGTTGTAGGAAGGATTTTTAAAAGGAGTTCCTTTTGATAAGAATATGGTGGTAAAACCCAGGTAGATGCAACTAATTTTCATCCACAGTCAAAGAGAAATATCATGTAAAAGATGAATCTACATCATTTATTTATCTTTGAGAATTTTTTTTTCTTTTAAAAAGGGTCAGAAATAGGTAGAAAGTGGCAGAGATTCTTCTTTAATAAGGAACAGTGAAAAGGCAGTAGAAGGGGTTTGCAGTTTCTTAAAAAGGCCCTTTTACTTCAACGAGAACCATCACTATGTTGTGTTTCAAAAGTTGACCGCAGCATCTTGTCAAAGGAATAGTTTGAAGAGGAGTCGTTATAGTGTTTTAAAATGATGAAATTACAAATGCAATGGATCATGTTTTGACAAAACCAAAAGCCTTTTCAAAAGGCCTCCAAAACCCTCACAAAGAAAAATTCAAAGGGTGTTGCTTTTTTTACTACAAAAGGAGTTATTGACCATTGGCAAAGCTCCCATACGCATTTCAAAGTGACCAAGAAACATCCCCCTGGCTGCTCTCTGACCGAAACAAGGAGATTCAAGAAAATTTAAGAGCTTTTGAAGGTTTAAGGCCACGTGGCGTGCTTGGAAAAGTGCGCGGGATGTTCAGAGCCGAAAATACGCATGCCTTACACTACTGCGCAGGACGCCTGTAGTAGCGTGCAGCGTGCCTATAGGCGCCAGTCACAACTTCCCGAAGGCTGACCCGACACCTGTTTTACTGTGCGGCACTCTCCCTTTTGAACGTGCCGCGCCTGTTTGAACGATCAAAGCACCTCAAAAAGGTCTTGAAACCTACTTAACTCGTCAAGCAAGGGCCACAAGCCATCCTCATGGTATTTTTATTATTGCCCCTTGGTGCATTCGAATTTCTAAAGGGTGAATGATGCCATATTTTTCAAGACTAAAATAGTGGTTGGAGAGTAGGCTGTTTGAGAAAAATCTGAGGTTTTTGTTGCCATGATTGCCCAAGATTATTATAGTAAAAGGTGGTGTGCTTATATTGGTTTCAAAAGGCCTAAAATTCCTTTCAAAATAGAGTAATGAACCATATGCTAGTGACCAGACAAAAAGCACAGTGTCAGAGGTTTTCAAATTGCTGAAGATGTCCTAATAGTGATAAGACAAAAACTAACCTCTATCAACAAATTCTAAAGTGAAAACAATGTTATAAGGTGGAAGCAGTATTTGTAAGATAAAAACAGTGTTTGTAAGATGAAAACAGTGAACCTAATTTGAAAACAGTGGTCATAAGTCTGAAAGCCTTGTCACTTCGAAAGTGTCCCTTTGAATGGTAAAAGAGAAAAAATCTTTCCAGCCACCAGATTTCCATAAGACAGAGTATGCTATGAAGATCCTTTGAATCAATTTAAGGGTGTTTTTGTCTACCTGTGTATAAGTACCAGTGAACAACAGAAGAAGTATTGTTTGAGGGAGGGTGTTTTTTGTTTTTGTCTAAATACAAGGTTGTCTTGTTTCTACCAAAACACAAAGGATCCTTGTGACCTTACCCAAACATAGTAACAATTTGACTATGTGCTTTTTATTTGATAACTAATTGTTGATTGGCATAAAAGAGGACAAATTAGTGATTTAGAAAGAGCAGAAAGTTGGTGTCAGAGGGCTATTCCACAAAACATTTGAAGTAGCTTGTCTTGGTCAAACAGTGACTGACAAGGAAGACAGAGGTGTGTGTTTGAGAAACATTCCAAGAGCCATTTTAAACAGCTTGGTATTGCAAAGAAACATTCAAAACAAAATGCCTCCCAGGCAAGACAGTAGGAGTGGCCTTCACAAGAGATTTGAGCCTGTTTCCACTGAGGAAGTAAATTCTCATCCATCGGTCCTTTTTAACTTCCATGAGGTTGGGTGTGTAGATTTTTTTAATAGAGTGAAAGAGGTGAAGAGCTTTTCCACTTTGACACATCTTTGTGCTTTGAGTTTTCAAGAGAATCAATTTCAGCTTGCAGGCCTAGATTTCAAATTCTCTCCAAGGTCCATTTCCAAGGCCACCAAAATCCCTTATGTCGGGGATAAGTGGTTTAGACAAAGCCACCTGGACTCAGAAGAATACAAGCCTTTTCTAAATCCTGAGCATAGAGATTCATGCCCATCAATTTTTCCCTTCTCATATCTATTGACTAGTTATGCCACCCTCATGAAGATCATCATGAATTACTTCACTTGCGAGGGAAGATTCTCCCAAGTCTATGCCTATCATATCCGATTGCTCATGCATTTCACGAGGGCCAAATTGCTAAATATCCCTCTCTTCCTACATAGAACTATTGAGAAAATGGCCTCCACTGTTCAGAAAAATCCTCCTTCTCAGTAGACAGCCTACCTCTTCCGTCACTCCCTCATCAAAGTCATCATTCTTCATCATATTGAGAAGACGGAGGTCTCCTGGGATACTTTCATCACACGTCCAGATTTTTCCACTGTCCCTTCATTTCATACATCTACTTCACCTTCTACTCACCATCCTTTGTCTTCTTCTATCAAACCTATTCCAAAAAGCTCAAGTTTACCATAGAGAAAGAAAAAAAGCATGATGAGGAAGAAGAGCATGAGCAAGAGGAGGAAGATGATGATGAGCAACATCATGATGAAACAGGGCAGCAAGGGGGAGAAGAACACAGTGAGGCAGAACAGCAAGGGGAAGAAGGGCATGATGATGAGGACCATGATGATGAGCAACATCACAGTGAGGAAGAACAACAGACTCCTAAGCATGATGAAAAAGGACATGATGTTGAACAGTAGCATGATGAACAGAGGCAACCACATCATGATGAATAGAGGCAGCCTCATGAAAAGGAACAGCAGCCTCATGAAGAAGAAGAGCAGCACGATGAACAGGTGCAACATAGTGAGGAGGATAGCCTTCAAAAAGAAATGCACAAGGACTGTCAAGGCATCCGTGAAGAAATCCAAGACGGTGGTAAGAATGATGAGAAAAGTGACAAGGGTAAAGATCCAATGGAGCATGTGCTAGATGCCTCTCCTAGGCAAGGGGCCATGCTCTCTTCCTCGAAAGTGGCCAAGCCCCAGACATCAAGGAAAAGGGTGTCTAGAGTTGTAACACCAAATGTGACTAGGGCCCTCCAAAGCAAGGGAAAATTTCCCAGGAAGCCCATTGTCGAATTGCCCAAGAGGAGGAAGGCTAAAAGAGCCACCCAAAGCAAAGGAAATGAGAAAGAAGAAAGCAGTCATGAAAAGGAAAGGGAATTCGACATCGTCCAAATCCAAAGTGATGATAGTGACAATGAACCCCGGATCCTAGAAAATCTCTTGATCAATAGAGAAAACCAAATTGATGCTTTGAGGACTGATTTTGAGAGGGCTAGAAATTTCAATCACTTTTTGCAAATTCAAAACAAACAAATGAGTGTCCATATGGCTGTATATGAGACACGGGCCATCAAATACAAAAAGGAGGCCTCCAAAGCACAAGTGAGATTGGAAGAACTCACGGGTGAGTTTGATGAGACCGAAGGTGAAGATCAGCCCAGGCGAAAGAGGCCAAGAACCATGGGGCTCAAAAAGACCCTTGAGAAACAAAAGGAAGAAGAAGATGCCCTTCTCCAATCTACCCCTCTCACTAAATTGTTCGAACAAGAGATAGAGAATAATCGGGAAGCATGGCTTGAGAGAGTTAGTGATCACTTGGAGAAAAAATTGGAGAAGGAAAATAGAGACTTGGAACTTCAACGGAGGATGACCGGGCATTATAAAAAGCTTAATCAGTTTGCTCGGTGGAAATTGAAGGTCGCTCAAGAAAAACTCAAGGAGGCTAAAGGGAAGTGCCTTGCACCAAAATTGAGGAAAGACACCTCAAAGCTCCAAATTTTTTCCTCATCTTCACAACATGTTTCTGAACACCCTTGAGGGTCATGCTCGCCAAATTTGGGCAAAATTCGACAAATTTTGGTTTTTTGTCATTTTTGGGTTTTTAGCTAGAACTCATGGGCATTGCCATTTCAGTTTGGGGCATCCTCAAAGGATGAAAATGGTATCATTGGATGCCATATTTTCAGGGGCATATACTCAGTGATTTTCAGTTCAATTGAAGATCATTTTCTCCCCCAAAATGGCGAAACATACTCGCTTTTTCTACACTCTGCCCCGTTTATCAGCAAGGCCTTTTTTTGGGTTTTTACACACAGGTCCATTTTTGGAGAACTTATATGAATCATATTTGAAAAATTCAAGCTGTCCCAAAACATAGACATTCAGAGCTTTCCAACGAGCCATCACAGGCCTCGTTTTGACATTGGGAAGGCCTCCAAAAATTGCCGGCAAGTCAGGGGACTTTCTGCTGATGTATTTATTGAGTATTTTTGTAAAAATTGAACCTTTCAAAAGTGACTTTTCTTCATGTGCATTTAGCTATTTTTGTACATGATTAGTTATGAAAAGTCAATATATTTCCCTTTTTTAGCATTTTTGAGATATTTTATTAGATATGTTGTGCCTTGGGCTTTGCAAAGCCTCAAGGACAAAATCAGATATTTTGGATAGGCCAACAAGATTGCAAGTTGAACTAACAGATTTTCCTCACTTTGGCCTATATATTCCAAAGGCTTTCATTATAAACAAGGCTGAACTTGATGAATAGAAGCAATATATGGTCATATAATCTTTGGAAGAAACACTTGTCTCATGCTTTTGGATAGTTTCTTGGATGTTCTTGGATGATGAAAGAGGATTGTTGTTGGATTCCATGACTTGGTAGAATGGTATAGTGTCTTTCTCTCTGTTTTGTTTCCTAGTTTTCATTCATAATTCCATGTTCTTTCTTGCTATAAGACAATAGAGAATAGACTTGTGACATGCCCTTGGAGGCACCTCAAGTTTCCTGTTTCTTTATAGCTTCCATGTTTTCTTCATTCGTAGTCACATTAAAGAATCCTTGATTTCACTTTAATAACTTAAGAATATTGTTTGCTTGTTTCATTTATGATTTTATGCATGCTAAGTATGATTCACGGTATGCCCTGCTTACTCATGGCTAGCCATAGCTCCACCTATGAAACCTCTCTTTTATTGATTAGATTGTCATTTGTTGAACCAAGAAGGTCTTGTAATGATCTTGCCTTTTGCCTAAAACTATGCAATCTTGTTTTCAAAGTGCCCAATAGCTTGAAGTACTATGTCTAGGCATTCCTTCATAGTGATTTAAGTTCTTTGTTTGTCTTAAGTGTATTTCCCCAAACTCTGATAGCCATTTCCCAAAGTTAGAGAGTCATATATCTTTATGCATGGCTTGAATGTTTATTTCTATGCGTTGATTAGTTTACAGTTACATTTCTCATGATTAATGGTTTTCCCTATCATGTTTATGTCAGCTATTAAACTAGTTATGTTTGAAATCCTTTGTTCTTCACAAGTTTAATGTCCATCTCACTCCATTTTTCCCAAAGATCCATTTTACCTCGAATCAAATCGGTCCTTCAGCAACCTTGTATCACCATTTGAAGCTTTCTTGACCTTTTAGACCCCATAGCCCAGTTGATCTGACATCTTTTTACCTATATTATGTCTTTGATCGGTTCATCCCTCACAAACCTACAAACTAAAACCAAAAACCTACTTCTTAACTAGCCTAAAATCATAACAAAATAAGCAAACACATAGATATCTCTTACACAAATAGAGAGAGCCCTCTCTGAGTCCAGGAAAGCTTGGTCCTTGGGCTCCAAAGACTGGTTTGATGTTACACTATCATTTGGCTTTCCAATCAACCAAATCATGGGACCCTAACATAATGGCGATCACGATGGGACTCTCAGTTAGTGACAATCTAAGTACACCTTAGGACTTCAAAAGTCCCTTATCTTCAAACATACCTTCCATTTAGCCACCTCATGGCCACACTAACATAATGGCAATCACGGTGGGACATTGAGTCAAAACATCTTAGGTATCCCTTAGGAACTCTCAAAATCTTAGTCAAAATCAGAAGAGTAGAATCTGGTTGTCTCACCATCCTATCAAAATGATGACTCGGCTGTAGGACACTCTTACAAACCTTAGAACTACATAAAAACTCAGAAAAACCCCAAAAACTCCCTTATATTGGTTTTTGTCAGTACTGGTGGTGGACCTTACACATATACCTCAAAACAACTAAAAATCCACCTGGCGACTCCACTAGCCTCCAGTAGGCCTTACTACTTTACTAAATTCTAGGCTACTATTTGATTGAGCCACCTCATCGCCACACTAACATAATGGCGATAACGGTGGGACTGTGAGTGATAAACCAACTTAGTTTCCCTAAAACATTCCAATAGCCTTAAGAATACTATCTTATTGACTTATCCCACCGCTCACTAACATAAATGGTGATCACAGTGGGACCTTCCGAGTTAGTGACAATCTAAGTACTCCTTAGTAACTCCCGAAGTCTCAATCAAACTTAGAAAGCTTAAGTGTTGTTTGAAGAGTAGAAGCTAGTTTTTTCACCATCTTACCAAAGTGATGATTCAGTTATAGGAAACTCTTCCAAACCTCATAGGCTACATAAAAACTAAAAAAAACCCCAAAACATTCCCAGATTTGGCTTTTCCCTGGTTATTGGTGGTGGACCATAGTTACATCTTTACAAAAAACAACCAAGTTCCACCTGGCGATCCACTAGCCTCCAGTACGCCTAAAAAACTCCATAAAAAACCAAAAAAATCATAAACCATACCTTTCTGTTGACTCATTCTTTCCAAGACTTAAAACTCATGGTGCAAACTCTGTGTTCAATGACAAACTAAGTATAAATTAGCGATTCAGAAGACTTCACCTAAACATAGGAGGTAAACAGAAACAAACTTGCAAATAGAACCATTAGCTTGTCCATACTGCCTAGCAAACTATTGAAACCAAGTGAATCACTCTTCTTTGCAAGTTTTCATCTCAAATTTTGCTATAAATTTTTTTCCCAAAAGCATCTTTGATAGTGTTAGTGGTGGACCATACTTCTCATAGAAATCCACCTGGCAACTCCACTAGTCCATATTTTTGTTTTGACCATCTTTCACATTAGCAAAACCCCCTAGAGAGGTCATCCATCCAAAACAATCAAAAATACCATCCTCTCTAAACTCTAGATTCAAAATCTGGCTTCACGAAGAATCAACACCAGATCTCATCCAAACCCAAATCCCCCTATCATAGTAGATGACCCAGAGAAGATTCTGTGGCAAGCTTCCGAAACTGGAAATTTAGCTACCGATAGGTCCATCCGTAAAGCAAGATCAGTACCTGAAAACCTCACAGCCTTGCAGGATTCCCCCTTTGACTTAAAATCAGCAAAGACCCTTTTCAGAAGCAAGTCACAGAGTAAGATAGACTTTGACGATCTTGAGCCCCTAGATCTGCCACAGAGTCTTAGTAGATAAGCCTCGCCTACTACACCTCTTAACTTTTAGCTTCTCCATCACTTCGGCTCCTACCATCCTAGATCTGCTCAAAATCAAATCATTAGTCCAAGTACATCTACCACACCCATCCAAACCACCACTGTTCAAATCACCTCAGCTCATCCTACAAGCTCTCATTTTGTACATCATCCATTAGCTCCTTCCATGGCAACCTGGTATGCACCCTTGGTGTTGCCACACCCTTTGGCTCCCTTACAAAATGACTATGAATCCAAAATCTTGCATTTTACTGGAGTTGAGACTACCACAGCTCAACAACATGTAGATAGGATTAGCAATGCCTTTGAATACATGGAAATAGAAGACGAGACCATCAGAATGAAGATATTCACCCAAAGCCTGGGCGGAGAACCCAAAAAATGGTTTAAAATCTTAACTCCAAACAGCATCCAAGATCTCCCAGAACTCTACCAAACCTTCATAAATAAGTGGGAAATAAGAAAGAACCGCATTCAAATCCTGTCGGAATATAACAATCTAAAACAGGAAAATGGGGAAAGTGTCCAGGGATACTGCACTAGGTTCAATAGTGTGTACCTCACTTCAAACCTCCACTTGGCTCAGCCTTAGTGAAGTTCCTTGAAGGCTTTGACCCAGACATGACTTATCAACTAAGAGACAAGGACCCCCCGACCTTAGAGGAAATGAAAAAAGTGGCCATAAGTGCAGAAGCCAACTTAGCAGAAAAGAGAGCTAGGACTAGATCAGAAAGAAAAGTCACATACAGGGATGAGGTCTCCCCTTCAGCCCCTTCCTTCGATCCTAGAATAGATGACTTGGTTAAATCCATGGCGAAAATGTGGGAAAATATGACTGAAAAGACACCTCTTAGGGACAACCAGCCAAACCCTCCAAACAGAAACCAGAACCAAAATTTTAGGAGGGAACCGCCTCAAAACAAACTAAGAGAAAATGATCAAAAAATTAGGCCACCCTTTAATGAAAATTATGTGGAAGAAGATGAAAGGGATACAAAACCCATTGATGGAAATCATTTGAACCTTATAGGTTCTGTGAACGAGAGTGAGGTTTACCTCATAGAAGAAGAACAAGTGTTCTTCTCTCCGAATCAAGATGAAACCAACTATAAAGATCCCGAAGATCCTGCCATAGATTTTTAGAATTCCATAATAGAAGCTCACAGGCAGTATGATCTTAAAAGCAGAAAAAACCAAGACAACTCAAAGAAAGATAGCTCGGACACTGCTAAAACCCCTGATACCATCCTTAAAAAGGCAATGGATAGCAACAAAATTATGGTCAAGAAAACTGACCAAAACAAAGATAAAGCTATTGAAACAAGTCTTGGCTCAGATGCTCCTAGTACCTCCACAAAGATTCCTGACATGGTTGTCTCAAAAAAAATCCCGAAACAAAGTCAGAAAACTCAAAACATAGAGAAATTCATGGCTGAAAAAACTAAAGCAAACATGTCTAAACTACAAGCTCCCTTCAGTTTTGAGGGTAAAATTGCCAAAATAAATATCACCATGCATCTCACCAAGCTTATCACCCAAAACTCTTACAAATCCCAAGTGCTAAAGGTCCTTAATATCGTAAATGATGAAAATACTTTAAATCTATCTAATGACACTCCTTAGGTGTTGTTTGGTCCAAAAATAGAAGGGAAATTCCAAGAAGGAACCACTCTTCCCTTTTACATTAGTCTGAATATCCATGACCAAATCTTACACAAGGCCATGCTAGATTCCGGGGCCTCGCATAATCTTATGCCAAAGGTGGTGATGGAAAGACTAGGCCTAGAAATAGCAAGATCCTATAAAGACTTATATTCCTTTGATTCAAGTAGATTCAAGTGTCTAGGTTTAATCAAAGATCTTTGTTTCAGTTTGGCCCAAGTACCTGCAAAACACCTAATCATGGACATAGTGGTAGCAGACATCCCTCCCAAGTATGGAATGATTTTATCCAGATCTTGGGGAGCTAAGCTTCAAGGGAATATTCAACTTGATATGTCCTACGCCACTATTCCTGTGTTTGACCAAACTAGAATACTCTATCGGGAGTCACACATGAAATATATGATCAGCAGCCAAGAAAGGCCAAATAACATCTCAATGTACTCCTTGCATTCTGATCTGAACTCTTTCATTTTACACACTAATGAGGACATTGAAGAACATTCAGAAGGATTTGAAACAAACTTAGACCCACCACATCAGCTGCCCCAAGTTCTCTATGATGAACTAGACAATCAAAGTTATCATGATCATGAGCAGCTATGTCTTGAGGAAAGAGAGTGTGTTCCTTTTGAAACAGGGATAGAACAAGAAGCACAAACCATTATGTACTATCAAGAAAATTACTCAAACCTTAGGCAAACATCAGCAGTAACATCAGGAAACTTTTTCAAAACAGAGGCGTAAGAAGACTTACATATCACAAACCTCTTTGGAACTCAGGGGAATGGAAGCTTAATGTTCTTTCCATACCTTAAGGATTTACCATCGCATAACTCTACCCCTTCAAATGAAACCTTGAATGTAGCCATAACATCTCCAAACCTAGGAAACATGTCTAAAGAACTTCTTATGAAAGGATATGATGACCACAGTCCGAATATACTTGAGTTGTTTGAACTAGCTAACATTCTGCCACTCCACCAAAGACTTAGAAGTGCCAAAATTTTCAAACTTGTTCAAAATACTACTTGATACAGAGAAAATGGTGATAAATACTATGCCACTGCCGTCACTCCAAGAAACAACTTCGACAGAAGAAAATACAAAAATCTAGACCAAACAGTAATAGTCAAAGATAAAATAGCTAGTCGTAGGATCTGTTTTGATTTTAGAAACACTAATAGACACCCTTGTGATAGAAATTTTATCCTTCATGCCCAAGACCATGATATACCAATGATAAGTGCTTTTAATCATGTGTCTTTGCAAGATTATGTTTCAGGTTATAGTCATGTAATTCCTTTGCAAAGTAGACAACTCAAATAATTTTTCAAGTATGCTGGAAGCAGTTCCGTTTTCAAACCCAGAATTGAAAAACCATCGAATATCAAAAACATGCTCCTAAAAGCCATGTTTCCAGTCCTGAATTTCTGCATTTTGATATACCTTGATGATGTCATCATATACATCAAAAAAGAAAAATAATATCTGCATTATTTGAAAAATATGTACAACAAAAGAAGGAGTGGAAATCAGAGGTATAAAGAGATACGGCGGGAATATACGACGTGGTTTAGAGATCCATGCATGAATCCTTATGTTATGCTTGAAAGAGAAAATTTTCCGCAATTTACTTTTCAAGAGCTGAGTAGACCAAGAGTGGTAGGAGATCCTTATGAGGATAAGATGCTTAAGTTTCACCATTTCCAAGATTTCTGAGTTAGAACATTTTCAATCATTGTATATACCATTGTTTGAAAAATAAGTCAAAAAACAGAAAATTCAAAAACAATAGAAAAATAGAAAAAGAGGGCAGTTGAAAAATATAAAGGAAGCCCCATGTTCAAAAAATAGTTATTCTGAAAGCACGCAAGTCTAAATGCCACTACTAGTGCTCAAATTTCTTGTTCAGTTGTCTAGCCTAATCATAATTGAACATGTTTTAAATTTATTTGCTGATAAGTTAGTGAGAGGAAAATATAGTCAACATTGTGTAAGCTTGACTTATCAATGAGAGTAGATTAGGAAAAGATACTGGTTCCACATGCTCAAAACAGAACCAAAGAGGAAAGAAGGGATGAAAAACAAACTGTGCATCCTAGCCCTGATTTTCTATATTTCATTTTATGAAAAATAAAATTTGTGTGCAGCTTGTCTTTCATGCCACAAATACATGACAAATCAAACTGTCTAATCCTGATTTGGTCATTTTTCAATTTCATGTTTTAGATTAGAGAATAAAATCCTGTCAAACAGCCTAATCTTGACAGTCGATCTAGCATAGCTAGAGAAATGAAGGAGTTCATCAGCTTAATCTGAACTCCTGACGGATATAAGTGTAGAACTGGATAGGTTCATTTTTCAAAAATATTATGTCAAAGGGTTGCTAGTCCAAATGCACCCAAAAGAAGAGAAAATGTTAGGAAATATAGTGGGGTAGGTAGAAATATTGTTGATGCTAATCATGTTGTCAATTTTTAGAAATAGCATAAAGGAAGAAAGATATTTGCGCCAATGGATAAAGGCACTAGTCTTCAAAGAACTGAGATCTGAAATTCTAGACACCTCCTGAAAAGAAGCTGCCCTCCCCAAATGGAGCCACTGTTAGTCATCAATATTTTTCACCTGTTGATGATGACTAGTTGTTAAAGCCAAGTTTTCTAGCAGTTGATCTCCAATATGCCAAATTTGCCAATTGGAAAACACCCATAAACATTTTTTCCATCCTAACCTTTTCAATCAGCCCATGACGAGATAAAATCTCATTTTCAAGCCCTATCTAGCCTCAGCCATACTAGCTTGTCCATCAACTCCAAAGAGAATAATCCAAATCTATCCAGGAAGTCTCCCCTAAGTTAGGTAGTGCCGCTTTAGGCATTTCTCCCTTGGAAAACTATCCTAAAGCGAAAGAACCTCTATCTATTATCAACCAATCCTAACAAACCTTCCTATTCTGCAAATAAAGTTTGGTTACACCCTTAAGTCGTGCCACTAACAAGCCTTGAGGTCTCAGCAATACATATGCCACAGGTCAATCTAATATTAGGTAAATGTACAGTGTTTCAATGTCTTTGTCAAAGAGAAGAAGTATACTAGTGTTCCAGACCAGTATTAAACTTAACATGAGAAGACAACTGCTTCTCATGTGGTCTTGAGCCTGGGATGCAAGTATTGGACAAAGAGTTATTTCATTAAGCTCCTACAAACACATTCAAAGGTTAGTGAATTATAAATGACAAGAAATGCTCTGCAGATACTGGTCAAGTTGCTTGTGATGTCTAAAGAGGCACAAAGGTATTTGAAAATCAGAATTACATGTCTCAGAGAAATGCCCATCATGGCATATTATCATTATGTCATTTTCATTTTCTTAAGTATGAATAGGCAGTGAAAGGAAAAATAACACTGTTGAAAACGGATGAAATGGCATCACTGAGAAAACCTCCTCCATACATGAGCAGAGGGTTGAGAGACTGAGAAAACCTCCTTCATTTTACAAGCAAAGGTTTTGGCACTGTGATAAAGGCCTCCTCCATCTAAAAAGCAGAGGGCCGGGAACAGAGTGCAGGATGAAAGCAATTGAAGGCTTATAGATAGAGAAATGGTGTTAAAAACAGAGAGAAAGCAGTGGTACTATAATAATCAAAGAGGCTGACTTGTCTCCTATCAGGGATCTCCTTCAAAAGAATTCTAGAGCCAAAATGAACAAGCCATGCTGAGGTATGTAATTTCATTAAGAGTTTCTACAGATCCCTCTCCTTGATCAACAAGCATGAAATCTAGCCATTGTTTTCCTCTAACAAATAGAGTTCAAATTAATGGAAATACATTCAAGGTTTATGAGTGGGGAGCTGGGTTAAACATAAGCCAAAGAGTGATGTTTATATTCAAAGAAGGTTTGCTTTTCCTGTTCATGAAGATATTTTGCAAAAAAACTCATCAAAGGGACAAGAAGGTAACCTAAGCCTGTTTTCTCAAAGGGATTTTACAAATAAACAACACAGAGACAGTAGGTGTGAAAAAGGATATGGCAAGAGTTTTGAATTCGGGAACAACACTCAAAGAAAATGAACAATGCCACTGTCACAAAGGCCTTTTTCTTCATGAAAACATGTAAAAAATCTTGCTGTTGCATTTGGTTGTAGGAAGGGTTTTTAAAAGGAGTTCCTTTTGATAAGAAGATGGTGGTAAAACCCAGCCAGATGCAACTAATTTTCATCCACAGTCAAAGAGAAATATGATGCAAAAGATGCATCTACATCATTTATTTATCTTTGAGCAAATTTTTTTCTTTTAAAAAGGGTCAGCAATAGGCAGAAAGTGGTAGAGATTCTTCTTTAATAAGGAACAATGAAAAGGAAGTAGAAGGGGTTTGCAGTTTCTTAAGAAGGCCTTTTTACTTCAACGAGAACCATCACTATGTTGCCTTTCAAAAGTCGACCGCAGCATCTTGTCAAAGGAATAGTTCGAAGTGGAGTCTTTATAGTGTTTTAAAATGATGAAATTACAAATGTAATGGATCATGTTTTGACAAAACCAAAGGCCTTTTCAAAAGGCCTCCAAAACCCTCACAAAGAAAAATTCAAAGGGTGTTGCTTTTTTTACTACAAAAGGAGTTATTGATCGTTGACAAAGCTCCCATACCCATTTCAAAGTGACCAAGCAACATCCCCCTGGCTGCTCTCTGACCAAAACAAGGAGATTCAAGCAAATTTAAGAGTTTTTGAAGGTTTAAAGCTGCGCGGAGCGCTTGGAAAAGTGTAAGACATGTTCAGAGGCGAAAATACATAGGCCTTACACTACTGCACGGCATGCCTGTAGCGGCGCGCGGCGCGCCTGTAGATGCCAGTCACAGCTGCCCGAAGGCTGACCCGACACCTATTTTATTGTGAGGCGCTCTCCCTTTTGAATGTGCCACGCCTGTTTGAATGATCAAAACACCTCCAAAAGGTCTTGAAGCCTACTCAACTTGTCAAGCAAGGGCCACAAGCCATCTTCAAGGTATTTTTATTATTGCCCCTTGGTGCATTCGAATTTCTAAAGGGTGATTGTTGCCATGTTTTTCAAGACTAAAACAGTGGTTGGAGAGTAGGTTGTTTGAGAAAAATCCAAGGTTTTTGTTGCCATGATTGCCCAATATTAGTATAGTAAAAGGTGGTGTGCTTATATTAGTTTCAAAAGGCCTAAACTACTTTTCAAAACAGAGTAATGAACGATATGCTAGTGACCAGACAGAAAGCATAGTGTTAGAGGTTTTCAAATTGCTGAAGGTGTCCTAACAGTGATAAGACAAAAAATAACCTCTGTCAACAAAGTCTAAATTGAAAATAGTGTTATAAGGTGGAAGAAGTATTTGTAAGATAAACACAGTGTTTGTAAGATGAAAACAGTGAGCCTAATTTGAAAACAGTGGTCATAAGTCTGAAAGCCTTGTCACTTCAAAAGTGTCCCTTTGAATGGTAAAAGAGCAAAACTCTTTCCATCCACCATATTTCCATAAGACAGAGTATGCTATGCAGATCCTTTGAATCAATTTAAGGGTGTTTTTGTGTACCTGTGTATAATAACCAGTGAATAGAAAAAGAAGCATTGTTTGAGGGAAGGTGTTTTTTATTTTTTTCTAAATACAAGGTTGTCTTGTTTCTACCAAAACAAAAAGGATCCTTGTGACCTTACCCAAACAAAGTAACAATTTGACTGTGTGCTTTTTATTTGATAACTATTTCTTGATTGGCATAAATGAGGACAAATCAATGATTTAGAAAGAGCAGAAAGTTGATGTTGGAGGGCTATTCCACAAAACATTTGAAGCAGCTTGTCTTGGTCAAACAGTGACTGACAAGGAAGACAGAGGTGCGTGTTTGAGAAACATTCCAAGAGCCATTTGAGACAGCTTGGTATTACAAAGAAACATTCAAAACAAAATGCCTCCCAGGCAAGACAGTAGGAGAGGCCTTCATAAGAGATTTGAGTCTGTTTCCACTGAGGAAGTAAATGCTCATCCATCGGTCCCTTTTAACTTCCATAAGGTTGGATGCCTAAATTTTTGTCAAAGAGTGAAAGAGGTGAAGAGCTTTTCCCCTTTGACACATCTTTGTGATTTGAGGTTTCAAGAGAAGCACTTTCAGCTGGTAGGCCTAGATTTCAAATTCTCTCCAAGGTCCATTTCCAAGGCCACCAAAATCCATTATGTTGGGGAGAAGTGGTTTAAACAAAGCCACCTGGACTCAGAAGAATACAAGCCTTTTCTGAAGCTTGAGCATAGAGATTCATGCCCATCCATTTTTCCCTTCTCATATCTATTGACTAGTTATGCCCCCCTCATGAAGATCATCATGAAATACTTCACTTGCGAGGGAAGATTCTCCCGAGTCGATTCCTATCATATCCAATTGCTCATCAATTTCACGAGGGCCAAATTGCTAAATCTCCCTTTATTCCTACATAGAAGTATTGAGAAGCCTCCATTGTTCAGAAAAAACCTCCTTCTCAGCAGACAACCCGCCTCTTCCATCACTCTCTCATCAATGTCATCATTCTTAATCAGCTTGAGAAGAGGGACGTCTCTTGGGATACTTTCATCACACATCCAGATTTTGCCACTGTCCCTTCATTTCATACATCTCCTTCACCTTCTACTCACCATCCTTCACCTTATTCTAGAAAACCTATTCCCAAGAAGCTCAAGTTTACCATATAATAAGAAAAAGAGCATGATGAGGAAGAAGAGCATGATCAAGAGGAGGAAGATGATGATGAGAAGCATCATGATGAAACAGGGCATCAAGGGGGAGAAGAACACAGTGAGGCAGAAAAACAA
Organism: Pinus albicaulis; assembly: GCA_034641835.2. Classification (NCBI taxonomy): domain Eukaryota; kingdom Viridiplantae; phylum Streptophyta; class Pinopsida; order Pinales; family Pinaceae; genus Pinus; species Pinus albicaulis. The sequence goes on from CM076584.1 coordinate 148,846,918, forward strand.
GGGGAAGAAGGGCATGATGATGAGTAGCATCACAGTGAGGAAGAACAACAGACTCCTAAGCATGATGAAAAAGGACATGATGATGAACAACAACATGATGAACAGAGGCAACCACAGCATGATGAACAAAGGCAACCTCATGAAAAGGAACAATAGCCTCATGAAGAAGAAGAGAAGCATGATGAACAGGTGCAACCCAGTGAGGAGGATAGCCCTCAAAAAGAAATTCACAAGGACAATCAAGGCATTCATGAAGAAATCCAGGATAGTGGCAAGAATGATGAGCAAAGTGACAAGGGTAAAGAGCCAATGGAGCATGTGCTAGCTGCCTCTTCTAGGCAAGGGGCCATGCTCTCTTCTCTAAAAGTGGCCAAGCCCCAGACATCAAGGAAAAGAGTGCCTAGAGTTGTAACTCCAAATGTGAAAAGGGCCCTCCGAAGCAAGGGAAAATTTCCCAAGAAGCCCATTGTCGAATTGCCCAAGAAGAGGAAGACTAAAAGAGCCACCCAAAGCAAAGGAAAGGAGAAATAAGAAAGCAGTCATGAAAAGGAAAGGGAATTCGACATCATCCAAATCTAAAGTGATGATAGTGACAATGAACCTTGGATTCTAAAAAATCTCTTGATCAATAGAGAAAATCAAATTGATGCTTTGAGGACTGATCTTGAGACGGCTAGAAATTTCAATCACTTTTTTCAAATTCAAAACAAATAAATGAGTGTCCATATGGTTGTATATGAGACATGGGCCATCAAATACAAAAAGGAGGCCTCCAAATCACAAGTGAGATTGGAAGAACTCATGGGTGAGTTTGATGAGACCGAAGGCGAAGATCAGCCCAGGCGAAAGAGGCCAAGAACCATGGAGCTCAAAAAGGCCCTTGAGAAACAAAAATAAGAAGAAGATGTCCTTCTCCAATCTACCCCTCTCACTAAATTGTTCGAACAAGAGATAGAGAACAATAGGGAAGCATGGCTTGAGAGAGTTAATGATCACTTGGAGAAAAAATTGGAGAAGGAAAATAGAGACTTGGACCTTCAACGAAGGATGACCGGGCATTATAAAAGGCTCAATCAGTTTGCTCGGCAGAAATTGAAGGCCGCTCAGGAAAAACTCAAGGAGGCTAAAGGGAAGAGCCCGGCACCAAAATTGAGGAAAGACACCTCAAAGCTCTGAATTTTGGCGTCAGATTCACAACATGTTTCTGAACACCCTTGAGGGTCATGCTCGCCAAATTTGGGCAAAATTCCACAAATTTTGCTTTTTTGTCATTTTTGGGTTTTTGGCTAAAACTCATGGGCATCGCCGTTTCAGTTTGGGGCATCCTCAAAGGATGAAAGTGATATCATTGGATGCCATATTTTCAGGGGCATATACTCAGTGATTTTTAGATCAATTGAAGATCATTTGCTCCCCCAAAATTGCGAAAAACACTCGCTTTTTCTACACTCTGCCCCGTTTATCAGCAAGGCCTATTTTTTGGGTTTTTACACATAGGCCTATTTTTGGAGGACTTCTAGGCATCATATTGGAAAAATTCAAGCTGTTACAGAAATCAGACATTCATAGATTTCCAACGAGCCATCACGGGCCTCGTTTTGACATCGGGAAGGCCTCCAAAAGTTGTCGGCAAGTCAGGGGACTTTCTGCTGATGTATTTATTGAGTATTTTTGTAAAAATTGAACCTTTCAAAAGTGACTTTTCTTCATGTGCGTTTAGCTATTTTTTACATGATTAGTTATGAAAAGTCAATATATTTCCCTTTTTTAACATTTTTGAGATATTTTATTAGATATTTTGTGCCTTGGGCATTGCAAAGCCTCAAGGAAAAAATCAGATATTTTGGATAGGCCAATAAGATTGCAAGTTGAACTAAGAGGTTTTCCTCACTTTGGCCTATATATTCCAAAGGCTTTCATTGTAAACAAGGCTGAACTTGATGAATAGAAGCAATATATGGTCATATAAGCTTTGGAAGAAACACTTGTCTCATGCTTTTGGATAGTTTCTTGGATATTCTTAGATGATGAAAGAGGATTGTTGTTGGATTCCATGACTTGGTAGAATGGTATAGTGTCTCTCTATCTATTTTGTTTCCTAGTTTTCATTCATAATTTCATGTTCTTGCTTGCTATAGGACAGTATAGAATAGACTTGAGACATGCCCTTGGAGGCACCTCAAGTTTCCTGTTTCTTTATAGCTTCCATGTTTTCTTCATTCCTAGTCACATTAAAGAATCCTTGATTGCTCTTTAATAACTTAAGAATATTGTTTGCTTGTTTCATTTATTATTTTATGCATGCTAAGTATGATTCACGGTATGCCATGCTTACTCATGGCTAGCCATAGCTCCACCTTTGAAACCTCTCTTTCATTGATTAGATTATCATTTTTTGAACCAAGGAGGTCTTGTACTGATCTTTCCCTTTGCCTAAAACTATGCAATCTTGTTTTCAAAGTGCTCAATAGCTTGAAGTACTATGTTTAGGCATTCCTTCATAGTGATTTAAGTTGTTTGTTTGTTTTAAGTGTATTTCCCCAAAGTCTGATAGTCATTTCCCAAAGTTAGAGATTCACATATCTCTATGCATGGCTTGAATGTTTATTTCTATGCAATGATCAGTTTACAATTACATTTCTAATGATTAATGGTTTTCCCTATCATGCTTATGTCAGTTATTAAACTAGTTATGTTTGAAATCCTTTGTTATTCACAAGTTTGATGTCCATCTCACTCCATTTTGCCCAAAGATCCATTTTACCTCGAGTCAAATCGGCCCTTCAGCAACCTTGTATCACCATCTAAAGCTTTCTTGACATTTTCGACCGCATAGCCCAATTGATCTGACATATTTTTACCTATCTTATGTCTTTGATCGGTTCATCCCTCACAAACCTAAAAACCAAAACCAAAAACCTACTTTATAGCTAGCCTAAAATCATAACACAATAAGCAAACACACAGATATCCCTTACACAAATAGAGAGAGCTCTCTCTGAGTTCAAGAAGGCTAGGTCCTTGGGCTCCAAAGACTGGTTTGATGTTACACTGTCATTTGGCTTGCCAATTAGCCAAATCATGGAACCCTAACACCTATCTCAGTAGAAATGTGATTTCAACAATGGGGTTTAGACTTCATTGTTGAAATTCACCCACCCTCCTCTTCCCAGCATAAATGGATCTTGACAACCACTGATTACTTTACCAAGTGGATAGAAGCCATCCCTTCTAGACAAGCCACTGACTCTGTCATTATTTGATTTCTTCAGAACAACATCCTTTCTATATTTGGATGCCCACAAAATCTCATTACTAATAATGTTGCTCCCTTCAAATCCAAGAAAATGATATATTTTTGTAACAAATACCATATAACCCTAGGCCATTCCACTGCCTATTACAGTCAAGATATTGGATTAGCAGAATCTTCAAACAAAATCCTAGTCAACATCATCAAGAAACTATTAGAAGATAACAAGAAAACATGGAATAAAAGGTTGGTTAATTCCATATGGGTAGACAGGCTAACTACTAAGAAATCTATTGGTACATCTCCCTATCAATTAGTATATGGGATGGACGTTATTTTTCCATCTTCATTAGGACTGCCAATGATGAAAATGATTCAAGAGCTCCAAGTAGAACTAAATGACATCCAAACGAGGATAAATCAAACAATTCATTTGCAGCAAACGAGGGAAGAAGTTTATATCAAATCCCAAGCAATTCAAGACAAAATCAAGAGGATATTTAATAAGAAAACTAAAGAAAATGAATTTTTGATAGGTTATCAAGTACTCAAATGGGATTCCAGAAGATAAGACAAAGGAAAACATGGGAAATTCGACTTTCTCTAGAAGGGCCCATACATTATTTATGGTTACAGAGGTAACAATGCGTTATTATTGAAAGAGTTAAATCGAACAGATCTACTAGGAGGACCAGGCAATGGTCAAATGCTCAAGCATTATTTTTCACCAGAATAACCAGTAGTTCATTTGATTCTATTTTACTCATTGTAAATATCATAGAAAATTTTAGATTGGATTGGATGTTTATCTTGCAAAGTTGAAGACTAGAGAGAAGGCCCTAAGCTTTAAAAGATATAACATCATATGTTTGAATAAAGTACATCACAAAAAGCAGTTCTAGGGCAAGAAAAGTGAAAGTTCCAAGGTCAGGCCATCCCCAAATGGAGACACTGTTAGGGTCCTATAATAATAGGGATCATAATTTTGAAATGATTATGTTAAGTCTTGTAATATTGTACATACCTTTGCTTTCTGCAATTTTTTTCCCATATTAAAAATTGAAAAGAGGGTATGTCCTAAAATAATAATCAAAGGACCAAAAGAAAGAAAGAAAAAAAAGGATATAAATTATGAACCCCACAAAAATAAACAAAAATAAATTATGAAAGTGTTGCACATTCAAATTCCACTACTCATAGTTTACTTTACTTGTGAAAATAAAATTGTGTGCAGCTTGTCCCAAATGTGACAATTCATGATGATCATACAGTATAATCTTCGTTACTCATGCCTTTAAATTTCATGTCATGATATTTAGTGAATAAATATATGACCAAACCATTTAATCCTAGCAGATCAGTAGTTAGTTAGAGAATAAAAATGACCTCCTAAGTTTAATCTAAGTCATTGGAAGATATAATGTTAGAAATAAGTTAGTTTTCTTATCAAAAGAAAATAAAAGGGTCAGCAAGCTAAAATGCACCCAATAAAGGAAATAAAAAATGTTAGGATAAATAAAGGGTAGGTAGGATACTTTCAAAAGTTATGGAAAACATCATTTGGTTTATCTCTTATCACTAATATCCCTCTTTCCTCTCTTGAAAACCATTTCCCCTTGTAAAATCTCTTTCCCTTTGGTAAAATCCATGTCCTCTTATTCTAACCCTTGTTCCCCTCCTAAAAACCCATTTTCCTTTTGAAAAAAGTCCCTTCCCTTTACTAAAAATCCCCTCCCCTTTACTAACTCTGCATTATTCAAATAAAAGAGCAAAAATCCACTAAACCAAAGTTTCAAAGCATGAAATAAATATATTATTGGGCCCCACTTCCCTTTAAAATTAAACCCTCTGCTTAACATATTTCCTAAACTTATTTCATAAACCCCCCCTTTATTTAAACCCCCACTTTTCATTTAACCCCATGATTTTATTTAAACCTCCACTTAACCCTTTCCCTGACCCCACCTCATTAAAAACCCGCCACTCTTAGCATCCGCCTGATCACCACTATCAGATCTAGCAGGCCACAAGCTATTTTCCATCCCCCGACATTAAAATGTTTAACTTTGAGGGGGGGGGGGGGGTGCGAAATGGGTGGTTTTATCCACCCCCTCCTTTGCCACGCTACGCCACTAGATCTTATTGACTCCTTTCCCCACCCCCCCCCCCCCCCCCCCCCCCCCCCCCCCCTCCCCCATCTTAAAACCTCCAATCCACCTTTCGGTGTTCTACAGACCATGTAATAAACCATCAAACCACTCCTGCTCCTTGCGATAAACCACCATTATTTGAAATAAACCCTCGTGCCATGTGATAAGCTACAATGTTTAAAACAATAATAAAACCCCCCATTTCCATTATTTTCCCACTATCTTTGTTAATTTGTGAAAAATACCAAATGCCATCGCCAACTAGAATTAAAGCCCCTGTTGTCACTTGGACCTTCTTGGAAACAAATTTTTTGATATTCCAGGTAATCCTAAGTGCCGAACACCATCAAATAAACTTATTAATTAATAATTGAATTGAATTAATTTCTTCCCAGAGCATTCAGATTATAAACCCTCTTCAACCCTTTTTTGAAAATGCAGCAAGATGATGGAGCTTAGTGAAATGAAGTCGCCTTCACTAAGTGGGCCCGCAGGCGAATTCTGGCGCAAAGTCTATTTTTAGACTATGTCTATTTTTAGACATATGGAGCATGGTTCGGGGATTCCAGTTTGAGATTCTTGGAGCATTGTTCATGTTGGTAAAAATAGATGAGACTCTATTTTTTAGGTCGAAGAGGTCGAAGGCTATTTTTAGACTGCCTCTCCTAAAAATAGGGAAGTCAAATATTATTTACCCTTAATAATATTTGGACTCTAAACAGTAGTTTACTCTCTTGGAGCACTTCAGTTCGAGCTACAGAAGTGGCTCATGCATCTGACAGAGGAATCACGTTGTTCCCAAGGGTTTGATGGCATCATGCATGGTTGACTTCAGTTGGACTTCAGTGGCAGAAGTTTGGAGGAGTTAATGAGACAGATAGTGGAGTTGTGTTTTGTTTATTTTAGTTGAACTAGTTGAGATTAGTTTAACTAGCTAATCAATTAGTTATGAGTGGAGTGAATTAAATATTATTTAATTTATTAATTAGTAACTCATTATTCAACTCAAGAACACATCAGTTCACTACAGTGCATGATCAGTTCAGTGGAGACCAGTGAAAGAGGTAGATGAAAGGGTGGAGTTAGCTATCAGTGGCGACATCAGTTGTGCATGAGATTTGCACCACACTTGGAGGATTTGTCCATGATGATTGCGCAGTCAAGCCAAGGAGATTCGAACCTTGGATCTCTATATAGACAGGCCATGATTGCGCAATAGAGTCAAGGCAATTGGCGGTGAGTTTTGAACCAGTAACCTGTTCAAAACTGAGCTAGTTTGTGTGTAACTTCATGAGAAAGTACTGAGTACTTGTGAGGAGTATTGTACTGAGTTTGTTACATGATTTCTCCATTATAATATACACAATAGCTGCGGGGTTTTCAGCTATAAGCTTTCCCATACATACTGTGTTAATGTGTATGATGATTTGATGTGTTATCGCTTGATTTTATTTCCGCATGTTTGATGATCTGAGTTGAGTGGAAGAGATTATGTGTTGCATATAAATTCGAATTGTATGTGATCAGGATAGTCTCGGTGGATAATTAATTATTATTCAGCAAATTTCTACATGGTATCGGAGCTATTGAAGCAAATATTGATCATCACAGTGATTACAAACTTATTTCGGTAGACAGAGTCTGCATGCAGGCCAGGTAGCCTCCAGATTCATCTTTCTTCGGAAAGTGAAAGGTCTGGTAAACGCCCCTTGCAGTCGATCTCTGTGCTAGAAATAATTTGTTCTCACAGATCTAGAGCGGTTGAGCTTTGAGGTGGAATTCAAATTTTGCAGCAGTTTTGTTTTCTTGGTGCCGGTGTTGAAAATGTCTTTCAACGGTTTGTGACTCGAATATGCTCTTGAAGGTAGTTCGAATTATGTTGCATGGAAGGATCGCATGGAGGCAGTATTAGAAGATAATGGTCTGAAGGAGTTCGTAGATACGGATGTCCAAAAGCCCATTGATCCTGCTGAAGTCGATGCATGGCAAAAGAAGATGGCGAAATGTCGAAGGATCCTGTTGGAGGGCGTCAAGGATCATATTGTATCCAGCCTGCATGGAAAGGATACTCCATATTTAATGTGGAAAGCTTTGACGGATCTATTCCAGAGTAAGAGCGACCAAAGGAAGCTGGCGCTCAAAGATAAGCTCAGGAACATCAAGATGGAGAAGGGCGACAGCATCGCCAAATACCTCACGAAGTTCACTCAATGCAGAGATGAGCTGGGAAGTGTGGGGGTGACTGTCGAAGACGAGGACATGGTCGACCTGGCTCTCCTTGGTCTTCCGAAGGCTTGGCACTCATATCAAGATAGTTTCAATGGTCGGGAGAAGCTGCCGGGATGGGAGTGCCTTTGGGCGGATCTCATGCAGGAGGAGATAAGGAGGACTACTCGAGATGGATCTTCATCAAAGGGAGCTGATGAAGAAAATTGCGCTTTGGTGGCCAAAGCAAAGAAGGGGAAGGGTAAGAAAACCTTTCATTCTGGTGCAAAGGGCAAGAAGCAGGATATGGCGAAAGTGAAGTGTTTTCATTGCCATGATCACGGTCATTATGCTACCAATTGTCCAAAGAAGAAGAAGAACAAGCAAGCGGGAAGATCTGCAGATGGAGAAGCTTTGGCTTCACATTTTGAGCTTGATTTTTCACTGATCGCATGCTTGGTTTCAAGTGTGATGGGATTGGTATGGTTCTTGGACAGCGGTGCGTCATTTCATATGACGGGAGATCGGGATTTGTTCTCAGATCTGGAGGACAAAGATTTGGGTGTGCACATCGAGATGGGCGATGATGGTAGATACAGTGCGACTGGTATCGGTACCATATCCTTTCATAGGGAGTCTAGTAGTGAAGTGTTTTCATTGCCATGATCACGGACATTATGCTACCAATTGTCCAAAGAAGAAGAAGAACAAGCAAGCGGGAAGATCTGCAGATGGAGAAGCTTTGGCTTCACAGTTCGAGCTTGAATTTTCACTGATCTCATGCTTGGTTTCAAGTGTGATGGGATCGGTGTGGTTCTTGGACAGCGGTGCGTCATTTCATATGACGGGAGATCGGGATTTGTTCTCAGATCTGGAGGACAAAGATCTGGGTGTGCACATCGAGATGGGCGATGATGGTAGATACAGTGCGACTGGTATCGGTACCATATCCTTTCAGAGGGAGTCTGGTAAACCCTTTGTGTTGAAGGATGTCATACATGTACCTAGATTGAAGAAGAACTTGATCTCTGTGGCGATGTTGGAGGATAAAGGGTATGATGTGGTCTTCAGCGAAGGAAAAGCCTTCTTGCGTAGTAATACTACTGGAGAGACTCGGAAGATAGGGGTTCGAACCAAGAACCTTGATCATTTGCAAGTAGATGACTGCGCAGCAATGGCATGCAAGGCAGGAGAAGTGATGAGCCGGGATGATGAGGGCGAATTGTGGCATAGGAGATTGGGCCACCTTCACCATGGAGCTTTGAAGATCCTTCAGCAGATTTCTACTGGGCTTCCTAAGGGCACTCTTGCGCAGTCAGATCAGTGCAAGGGGTGTACCTTGGGGAAGTATGTGAAAGCCACCTTTCACGAGAAGGATAGTCGCGCCACGACGATCCTTGAGAGAGTTCACACAAACGTGTGTGGTCCTTTCTCAGTTGCTTCGACAGCAAAGCACAGGTATTATGTGATCTTTGTTGATGATTTCTCTCGAAAGTGCTAGATCTTCTTCATGCAGAAGAAGAGCGATACATTCGCGAAGTTCTGTGAGTTTAAAGCACTGGTCGAGAAGGAGTCAGGGAAGAAGGTGATTGCTCTAAGGAGCGACAATGGTGGTGAATTCATCTCGGATGAATTCAAGGAGTTCTGCAGCGCAGAAGGGATTCGGAGAGAGCTCATCGCACCCCATAACCCACAGCAGAACGGGGTGGCTGAGCGGAAGAACAGAACGATCGTGGGTGCTGCACGGGCGATGTTGCATGATCGGGGCCTACCCCTTCACTTGTGGGCTGAGGCATGCAATACAGCAGTGTATGTGCAGAACCGTTGTCCTCACAAGGTTCTTGGCATGAGTACACGAGAGGAGGCTTATTCTGGCAAGAGGCCTGATATTTCCCATTTGCGGATTTTCGGATCTCCTGTCTACATGCATGTGACGAAGGATGCAAGAAGGAAGCTGGATCCAACTGCTGAAGTTGGAATATTTGTGGGGTACACTGATACACCTCACAACTATCGGGTGTATGTGCCAGACAGTCGCAAGACTGTTGTGCGACGGGATATAAAATTTCGGGAGGAGAAAGCCATGCAGTGTTCGCTTGAGAGGGAGCTACACTTGCATGCAGATGAGGAGCTGTTAGTTCCTAAGGAGGAGCTTCCGGATGTGGATCAGCCACAAGAGGAGGTTCAGGAAGTGGAAGAAACCACCCAGGCAGCGCCAACCATCAGAGGGCGCATGCGCACTACAGAAGCTGAGCGACTGGCTCGGGATGCAGAGAAGGTTGTAGGACCACCTACAGCACAGCGCAGACAGAGACAGTCACCGGATCGGTACACTGGATACATGACTCTTGTGAGTCAATGTGTTGTGACGGAGCCATCCTCTTTTGAGGAAGCTGTGGAGGAACCCGCATGGGTTGATGCCATGATCGAAGAATATGATTCAATCGTCAGGAACAGTGCATGGGAGATTGTCCCAAGACCGGTGGGGAAATCAGTGGTGGGTTTGCGATGGATCTACAAAGTGAAGCAGGCGGCTGACGGGAGTGTGGAGAAGTACAAGGCGAGATTTGTCGCCCGTGGCTTTTCACAGATCGAGGGGATCGATTATGAGGAGAATTTTGCACCTGTCGCAAGGTACTCTTCCATACGGACGATCCTTGCTCTCTCAGCGCAGATGGGGTGGCACATTCATCAGATGGATGTGAAGTCTGCGTTCCTCAATGGAGTTATTGAGGAAGAGGTGTACATAGAGCAGCCTGAAGGTTTTGAGATCTTCAGCAGTGAGTCGCATGTGTGCCGACTCAAGAGAGCACTGTACGGGCTGAAGCAAGCACCTTGTGCTTGGTACACTCGGATAGACAGCTACTTCACCGGGCTTGGATTCTCCAAGAGTGAGGCGGATCCTAACCTGTACCAGATTGTGGTGGAGGGGAAGCTGTTGATCATTGTACTGTATGTAGATGATCTGATTTTGACGGGTGATGAGCGATTGATACTTTCATGCAAGGAGGATCTTGCACGAGAGTTTGAGATGAAGGACTTGGGCATCCTTCATTATTTCCTGGGATTGGAGATTTGGCAGCGCAGCGAAGGACTGTTTGTTTCTCAGGACAAGTATGCCCGGGAGATTCTGGAGAGGTTCAACATGCAAGGCTGCAAGCCTGTTGACACTCCTCTTCCTGGTGGTTGGAGGAAGGAGGATGCTACTTCGGTGGAGGTAGTGGATGCCACTGTCTATCGACAGTTGGTGGGGTCGCTTATGTATCTGGTCAATACACGACCCGATATATGCTATGCAGTTAACCAGCTTTCGCAAGCTATGGTTAAGCCTACCAAGCTCTTTTGGAAGGTAGGCAAGCATGTATTGCGCTATATTAGAGGCACATCGGGATATGGTCTATGGTAAAGACAGGAGGATGGAGCGAAGCTTTCTGGCTTCACTGATGCAGATTGGGCAGGGAGTCCAACGGACCGGAAGAGCACATTTGGAGGAGTTTTCAGCATTGGGTCGACAGCAGTTTCCTGGTACAGCAGGAAGCAGAGATCCGTGGCACTCAGTTCAGCAGAGGCCGAGTACATGGCAGCTAGCTTGGCTGCATGCGAGGCTATTTGGATGAGGAAGATCCTTGTTGGATTGTTTGGGTTGCATTTGGAGCCTACAGTGATTTACTGTGATAACCAGAGTTGCATTAAACTCTCGGCTAATCCAGTATTTCATGATAGATCCAAACACATCGACATCAGGTACCATCATACTGAGATAGTACTGAGTACTTGTGAGGAGTATTGTACTGAGTTGTTACATGTTTTCTCCATTATAATATACACAATAGCTGCGGGGTTTTCAGCAATAAGCTTTCCCCATACATACTGTGTTAATGTGTATGATGAATTGATGTGTTATCGTTTGTTTTATTTCTGCATGTGTGATGATCTGAGTGGAGAGTGAAGCAACCAAGTTCGAAAAAGCAACAAGGACGAACAAGCAAGAAGTCAAGGGTAGCACACGAGTTGCCAACAACTCGTTGGGCGCAGAAACGAAGACGAACCGAGCTTTAGTCGAGTCGGGTCGTATACGTGCACGTCGCACCGCAGGTCGGGTCGGATGCAGCTGAACGGCGGACGGGTCGAGTCAAGTCGGCTATGGACGCCGAGTAACGGCAGTGGCCCAGCACTAAAAACGCGATTCTGGGCAAGTCGGGTGTCGGATTGAGGTGTCGTAAAAACCAGAAGGTGCGTAACTCTGCTCAAGACGCATCCAACCTTATGGGTGAGGGACGGATTGGACACACGGTCAGCTCAGAAAACGCTCTGCACTGATTTGGAGCAACAGCTGAGTGACCCGAGTGACCAACACTTGGGCAGTTTAGGGCAGCACTTCCGCAGGTTGAAACTCTTGATTGTATATGATTGTTCTAGGCTAGTTTGATGATTGGAAAGCCTTAGAGCTTGGCCAAAAGGCAAATAGCCGTGCGAAGGAGCAGGAGTGGTTTCTGCTGGATTGGATGTTGTAAACTTGTATTTTTATGAAACATAATATCCGGGCGGACTCATTTTAAAAGGGAGTTGCCCCTCCCTTGTATGTATGGGCGTACATGTGGTTTGATATTGATGTTTATGTTTATTTCCGCACATTGAAAGAACATTTTTAATATAACTAACGAATGTTGCTATAGGCGTAGTCTGGGTACTTGAGTATTTAGAAAAAGAAAAAGTACGGCAGTGCCGCACCTGCCTACAAGACGTGGTTGGAAGACACCCATGGTGTAGGGGCGTGACATCATGGCACCTTATGGAGTCCATCCTTTCATTTCTCAAATTTCCCTTTCATTAATCCTTTGTTGTATTGCTTGCTCATTGCAATTAAACACAACTTGCTGAGGAAAACCTTGGATCTGAAAACATTCTCTCATTTTCACTCTTTCCCATCTTGTAATTTTGGAACAATCAATAATGGGTAATAATATTAATTTATATTTATCTATAAAATTTTGTATGCTTTTAATGGTAAAGGAATATAATTAACCTTTGAAAAATGACAAGGTAGCTTAAACCTTTGAAAAATGACAAGGTAGCTTAAACCTTAAATATAGAATAACTTGTTAATTTTAAACCATCATCACATTACATCTCTCTCATATATAAACTATAAAATTCATCTCTCAATGCAATATGAATTAAATATATTAAGTTATAATAAATTTGAAGGAAGAAGCCAAAGTGAAGCATTAAACCTAAGGAACAAGCAAAGAGTATGCTTGTGAACATTATAAGGATCAAGTTTTAAATTTATATAATGCTTCAAATACATTTTCTACATGTCTAGTGCAAACTTAAAATGAAAATTTCCATTAAAATTTAACATAGGTAACAAAGTAAAATCTCGTTATAGACAATGGTGATCTAGGTGGATATTAGTTGCCACCCACCTCTTCCATTGTCTCAATGGTTATATATTTTCTTGGCAGTTTTTCTATAATTTATGGGTCCCAAAATCACGGGGCCTTTTCGAGGTCCTAAATGATGTTTTTTGGCAATTTGAGAGGCCAAGAGTTGCCATAACATGCCCTATTCCTGGTCAAAATTTGTATTCCTTTAATAGTTCTTTCTACCGAGCTACTATGCACCCTAAACAAATATTGTATGCAAAATTTGTACCCTCGGGAAGTTGATGTACCAACTAACCACCTCAATATCCACAAACCTTTTGTTGTTTCATCTTTTGGGATTAGGGTTTTAGACCTATAAGGTTCTTTATTTATGTTAAAATGACATTCCTTTAGCCTCTTTTAATATCAATTGTGAATGCACATAACTGCCATCTCTCTATGTTTAGAGATAGATACCACCATTCTAACCAAATCAAATTCCGGGTCAAAGCTTTGAAAATCCAAGTCTTATTATGGAAATAAGAGATCATATAATGTACTTGGGAACTCATCACCATGCATATTAGTGGAATCATTGGTGTTAGGGTGATGGTTTTCCAAGCCTTCATCTTGATTAATGAATTGAATCCCACTTGACTAATATCAAGATGTTGAGATTCTTTACCAGAAAATAATGTAGAAACATCATTTGACATAGAGGAATTTGAAAAAAGAAGAGAGATTAAAAGTGTCTTCATCCTTTTGTTCCTCTACCTGTGAAATGTAACCATCTTGTACCTGATTTCCATGTAAACCAACTAATTGGGAGTTAAAAGTATCTAGAGAAACTACAATTGGAGTAGGTTGATCGAATCAAGGTACATAGGGTCATGCGGTGTAAATTGTAGAGGATGAAAGGTAACCCTTATATAAGCAATACTTTCTATTAGATCAGATTCAAGTTTTGAATTATGCACATCAATCTTCAGCTAAGGCTCCATGGATTTATTAGAACATTTAAATTTTCCCTAGATACGATCTTGTCCATGGGGAGGAAATAAAGATAGGATAAGTGGATCAATGGTTCGATTCTCAAGTTTTCCAACTTCACTACCATTACATGAGACTACTTTATATGGTGATGGAAAAGGAGGAAGAGAAGGAACAAAAAGGAGAGTAGGTTCATCCTTTGAAATTTTAATTGCCCCACGACTAAGAAAATTTGGGAGACTCATATAAGATTCATTTTCATATGGTTCTAAGGAAATTTGAACTAAATATTGAAAATTTTCATTCATAAATCCCAATCCACATCTTCCTTGGAAAATTCGTAGCAAAGGTGAAGAAAATTATCCATAAAATCCTCTAATGATTCATCATATTTCATTATAAGTTAATTTATCCTCTTATACACATTTCAATAACCATACATGTCAAAGGTTTGATGAAGCTCCTGGAACGATTAGCTCTGCCCTCTACAGTTTAGAGATCTCTAAGCAAGTGGAAAAAACTCAAAGGAAATGAAATCCAAAAGGAACAACAGCATAAAAGAAACAACAATTACAATTCTTCAAAATAAACAGCAACTACGATTCAATCGCAATTCGAACAACTGGATATTCTAAACCTGTCGACAGTCCAATTGTAATCTAATAGCAATCCATAAATGAATGGAACAACAACTCACTGTAATTACAGAACAGCACCGCTGATAAATAATAATAAGTTTGATAAATGAAACAACAATGGATCAACGTTTACTTCAATCAATTAATGAAACAACTCTGTAATGCAAATAAATCTTAAACACACATTGCGCATTAACAAACCAAGATTAATAATACAGCAGCATAGTGAAGTAATGCTGGGTCTACCTTAGAATTCTAAAGGATAGATGAAACTGGTGATTTTATATTAATCAAAAGAACATTACAGACATCGTTCTCTCACGACAGAGAGTCGAGAATTTAATTGCAAAGGATATATATAAGTCTTTTACAAAAACAGTTCACCGTCGTCTATCACTAAAGATCGACACCTTTATATTCGATCCTTGGACGGACAAATCAAGAAAGACGATCAGTTTATGCAGCGATCCCTATCCTGAGGGATTCACGCCTCCTTTGTTTTATCACAGTTCCGTTTTCTTTGTTTAGAGCCGAGCTGTCTCTTGCCCTTTTCGGGCAATCCGTTCAGATCTTCTTGGCTTCAGCTGACTATGGTTCATCGCAAATGGAGTAGGAGTCAGACTGTTTTTAGCCACGCCTTTGATACAACTCCTCACCTCTTCGAATTCCTGATTTGACAATAAAAACAATCTTTAGTTATCCTTTTTAGTCTCAATGTAAACCTTTCCAAATTAATTACAATTATCATGATAGATTACCTTTTCAAGACAAACTAAAGTATGTTTATGGTGAAAGAATGAACAAATACATAAGAATTTCATACCTCTTTCAATGGCCAACATACCCCCCTGCTCTTCCTTTTTCATGTCCTCATGAAAACTATAATTTACATGGAGAGTCGTCAAAGAGTAAGCTGGAGAAGGTTTGTCATTGAAGGGTCTAAAACCATGATGTGCGGCTAACTCTTCGAGAATATGTCCTGCCTGTCCCTCGGGAAGCTCATAGATAGCTTTGTAATCCAAAGCAGGGTACCAAACAATGGGGCTGCGGAACCTACACCCTAACCAAAATGGCCCTTCTTTCAAGACAAGATGGCCATAGGCAATGAAACGATCTGCAGCTAGCCCAAAGTTCCTATAATTGAATGGCTCCCTACTTTGTATGTTTTGACTCGAGGTTCTCCACCGGATCTTGGCTGCTACATAGGCCTGGTCCCTAATAGATGAAAAATAGTCCGTTCCTTTCAAAATGATCGACTTATGAACATGCCCCAGAGCTTGGGTAACACCTTTCCTTGTCATTAGACTTTTCTGCCTAGCCCATAATTGACGTGGGTCCTGAGGTTCACTTCTGACCCATAGATCCAATGCATTCTCCTGCCTTGCAAAGGCATTATAGGCTTTAAGCCACTTTAATTGATTTACAACAAAATAAATGAAGGCCTGAAACTGTACATCTCCAATAAAAGGGCTAGGATTTGATTCACAGTCATTTTCAAGAATTAAATTATGCAAATAAAACTCACACAACAGGCGCTGTACTTTGTCCCCGTAAAGCTTGCAGCAAGATATCAGGTCGTCTATAGTTCTTAACTCTATTGATTTGCCAGCCCTAATTGCCTTGATTTTTAATTGAAAATACCTTTCTAACAGAAACAAAGCATAATTTTTGGCAGGGCACCTACAAGCTAAGACATCAATATATAATGAGCAGAGAATGTCCATTTGTTTTCGTGTTAATTTTAATTGGTTGCTTACCTTATCAGCTCTTATCTCTGCTTCTCGACGTTTTTCATGGGCTTCAGCTTCTGCCTCATGAACAATTTTCATCTGCTGCTGTAATTCTTGGTATTTCCTCCTTGGGACAATATCTTCTTCCAGTTTTTGTCTCTCCATTCGAACCTGTGCTAGTTCTTCTTGCAGTCTAACTAATTCTGAATCACTAAAGGTTTGTTGACTGCTCGATTGGTTGTTTTCATTCAAAACTGGTTCTTCTGGAACAGCTGATGTTGGGACGGCTGTTTGCTGCTCCCAGAAATCATAAGTAGGCTCTGGTACCGTTTCTTCTTCTGGAACAGCTGATGTTGGGACGGCTATTTGCTGCTCCCAGTCCTCATAAGTAGGCTCTGGTACCGTTTCTTCTTCTACCTGAGGGTTTCTATTAGCAGTGACCCTTCTCTTTTTCGATCTTCGCTTGATGACAGGGTTTCGTCTTTTAGGAGTTCGCTTAGGTGTCTGCTTCATTTTTAAAATCCTAATGGTTTGCCTAAGCTGCTCAATCAACTTATGAAGCTTTTTCCTTTCTCTGCGAAGCTTCTCTACTTCCGTTGTTCTCTTCTTCTTTCTTAAGGGGACAACAGTTTGCTCATCTGACCCTAATTGCTCAGCAGGGCTTTGAGCCGTGCCCTCAGTGAAATCTTCTTGCACCTCTTCTTGGGGTTCTTATTCCATAGTCTCATGCTCTTGATTAGATTCCTCAGGAATCATTTGCTCAGTTAACTCTACGGTTTCCTGGGGGTTTCCAGATCGAAATGTTGGCTCAGCATGCGCATTCTCTTGTTCGTGCATCTCAGTAGAAGCAACCCTAGCTTCGCTAGGGTTTGATGTTTCATCAGTTACACCCCTATCAAAGGCAGAGCATTCTGGCATTTGATTAATGTCACTGTTGGGGTCCAGAGACCGTGCGTAATTGCTCATGTTGGCCAAAATCTGGGCCAATTGGTCTTCCTGTAGAGGGCTCGTGTTGACATTTTCGACAGGCTCTGTTTCATCCTCTTTGCTGCTATTCGCATCACAGGTGTGATAACTACCTTCCTCATCCAAATACCGTATTTCACCTTCGACTTCTTCTTCCTCTGAATCTCCTTCGATCTCTTCTTCGTCCGAATAACGTATTTCTTCCTCCTCTGATTGCTTTTCGCCATCAGTATGGTAACTTGCCTCTTCCTCATCCGAATAACGAACTTCTTCCTCTGTACCGGGTTGTTTTTCACTATGGTAACTTGCCTCTTCCTCATCCGAATAACGAACTTCTTCCTCTGTACCGGGTTGTTTTTCACTACTGGTATGGTGACTCACTTCCTCCTCATCTGAGTACCGAATTTGTCCCTCCAATTCCTCTACTTCCTCAAAACGAGGACTTGCTCCCTCCAATTGTGGAGGTTGTTCCTCTTCATCTGAGATGTTTAATTGCAGGGGTTGAGTACTGCTGCTCGGGAGTTCCTCTATTACTTTCTTGCTTCGTTTTAATCGGGAGGATTGTCTGTAAGTGGAGGGCCCGGCTATTGAGCCGGCCATCCTTTTCCGTCTCGGAGTGGGTAAAGCCATCCCTCCTTCAATAGAAAAAATTAGCTCTTCCCAGCTGGTTTGCTGTTGGGTGAGGCTGTAACTTACTATTAGCCGAATCAAGCAATGGTGGCTGACCACCATGTCTGCATGTTGTGCTTTTCTAATTCCACGAGCAATATCATGCAATAAAGAGTTTAAGAATGCAGGTAAATTGATAGTGCATTTTTGTTTTAGCACAGCTAATAGCTTAAGATGGCGAGGTCTTACCACGTCTTTTCTACCGTCGCATGTTATGTAAGCCTGCACGATCCTGGCTAATTCTGTCCATGGTTTGCCTAGCGACGTCGGGTGTACTCCTCTCCCTTTGACTATTAGCCTCTGTCCTTCATCTTGAAAGATTTGCATGGCCTCCGGAATTCTGATTTTCTTCTGAGTCCAGACAGTTCCCTGTGCGGGGATGCCGGATACTTCTGCAATTATCTCATCGATCACCACTATCTGCCTTCCTCTGACTGTGGAGGAACCTTCCTGCAGATTTAACAAGAATTCAGTAGCCACTGCTTCATTGGGTTGCTGCATTCTCATAAAGTATGTAATCCATCCCAGTTTGTCTAATATTGCCCGTGCAGCATCAGAGACAACCAACGTCTGAGGTTCACTGCGAATTGGACGTCCACCCATTTCTGTTCTTCGTTAATTGTTCTCAACACACAATAACCTTAATGGAACAGCACAGTACACAGTTCGCTAAAATTCGTAATTTCCTGAAAATGCAAGGGTTTTAATTCATAAAAATCTATTGCAGAGATACAGGTGAAGAAATTTTGGGTATCTAATCTGCATGCAGATATTTCCACCCCCCAAACGAATGAAAGGTCGACCTCGACCGTCGATTAAGGTGGCATGTGTGGAACAGCAATAGGACAGCAGTGAAAAAACAAGCGCACTCATGATAAAGTCAATCAAATTAAGTAATTACTGAAATCGATGCGTACGTAATAATGAGGGAATCGCGTTGTGATAATTCAAGTATGAGGTGAAGGGACAACAAAAGATTAATGTAATTGCGCTATTTACCACATTAAAGTAATATGACCGATTTATAATATTTTTCATGTGTGATGGTTCGGGGATAGAACTTAAGGAATTTTATGCATTTCGTTTGATATTCACAGCAAAGATAATCTGCGAAACTTTTGTTCCTTTCAAAAGGAACAGCAAGGAAATGCTCTGCGGACATGATGTTCCATTTGAAAGGAACAGCAAAAACACTGCGCAAAACTGTTGTTCCATTCGAAAGGAACGACAGAAAATATCCTACGAAGGTGTTGTTCCTTTGGAAAGGAACAGCAAAAACACTCTGTGAAACTGTTGTTCCTTTCAAAAGGAACAACAGAAGTGTTGTTTCGTTAGAAAGGAACAGCAACGCGAAAAAAACACAGAATTTTTATTATTTTTCGTTTATAAAGAAACTAAATTCAAACGAAATAAAGAAGTATTAACAAGGAAACGAATTTCAAAAACAGAAACCAAAAACAGAAAAAAAGAATGCATTATGTACAAAAATTAAAAAAACCAATTTATCAAACTGGCGCGGGAGAGGGATTCTCCCCTTCAGCAAGAATTTCAATGGTGGAGTCTTCCCTTAACTGCTGGCAAAAGGATTCACGGGTAAGCGGCTTACGATATAATCGAACTCGATGGCCATTAACCTTAAAGGAATGCCCAGATCCATCAATGGTGACTAGTGTGAGAGTTTTTTTGGAATCTAAGCTTCTGTGATCCATAATATAAATTAGTATAAATTCTTTCGGTAATAATCACATGCAAAAGAACGAGGTCAACGCGTTTCGAACCAACCAGTGTGGTTCATCATCAGGACTATGTGAGAGATCAGATCCAGACATTAAGTATAAATAGATGTAGAGATGACTCAACTAGCCGTTAGGATAACGGCTAGTTTGACTTTGAAAAAGTAAATATTCCATTATTTATTTATTTATTTAATTTATTTAATTTTATTTATTATTATTATTTTATTTATTTATAAAACCTTTAATATATTAATATAATGGTAAGTAATTTAACAAATCGTGGTGTATATATGTAAATTTTTGTAAATTTTTTATTAAATTATATAATAATTAATTATTATTATTAATTAATTAATATAATTAATTCTTATTCATATGATTTAATTATAACAAACCATCTATCAAATAGTTAAACAAAGAGTCAAAATAAATAAATAAATAAATAAAAATAATCAAAATAAAAATAATCAAAAAATAATAATAAATAATAAATAATAAATAAATAAAAACAAAAATATAAATTAATAAATAATAAAAATAAATAAAAATATTTTATTAATTAATTAATTAATTAATTAATATTATTATTATTATTATTTATTATTTATTTATTTATTTATTTATTTATTTATGGTCATGTTGCCTTGTCGGCATCCAATGTAGGCATCGACAGTTGCCAACCAAGGTCTTCCTAAAATTAAAGGGTGTCCATCTAGCCGGTTCTTTGGATTAATAACTAGGAAATCAGCAGGGTACTCCCAAGAATCTACAGATACCATGACATCTTGTAAGGTGCCTTCTGGTTTAACTACTAATCGATCAGCCAATTCCAACAAGGTTGTTGTTGGTTCAAGTGATGTAATGCCAAGTTTCTGACAGGTAGTGGTTGTTAAAATGTTGATTGCTTCTCCTAGATCAACTAAAGCATTAGGAAATGATTGGCCATTGATCTGAACTGTTACTATAGGGTTTCCTGGATCTTCATACTTGATAGGTGTTTCCATTCCTAATCTAATAAATCAGATAAGGTACAGACTATTTGAACAGTGGGATTGGTTGTTACTCTCCTCTTTGGTTTTTTTATGCATAATTCCTTAATGGTTTTTGCGTATATAGGAATATCTTGAATGGCTTGGAGGAGAGGGATTATGATACATAAATTTTTTAACTCTCCCAGAATATCAAAATTAGGTTGTTCTAATGGGCGGGGGATGATCAATCGTTTTGGGAATGGTGGAGAGGAAGTTATTCCTTGTTGTTGTTGATTCTGTTGTTGATCTTGATGTTGATTCTGTTGTTGAACTTCACTCTCATTGTATTCTGTTTGTTCTACCAGTAACGGATTTTCAATATTCTCATCATTATTTCTCCCTGTTTCAACTATACGCCCAGACCTTAATTGAAGATCGTTACACTCCGTTAGTTCGGTTTCTACTTCAGGAGGTTATGTTATTTGAACAGACTGAACTGGTCTATTGTTTGGGTTCGGGTTGGGTTGGGCTGGGAGTTAAGGTCTTAAATTAGTCTGGGGGTTTGGGTAAGGCGCTGGCAGTGTAGGTTGAGAGGGAGGGATAGCTCCTGCTGGCTGATTTGAAGGTTTTTTCCAGTTTGACTGCCAAGCCTGATTCTGAGAAGTAGAAGGGGACCATTGTGTAGGCCAAAATGGTGGGCAAAAGGAAAGCTAGGCCAGTTATTCTAATTTGTTTGATTGGGCCAACATGTAGGAGGGAATGGTTGTTGTGACCAATTAGGAAATGGTGATTGATTCTGCCACATTCCGCTATACTGTTGAGCATTATATTGAGGTTGAAAAGAAAATGGATCATTTGACATACCTGATGGTCGTGGCTGCCACTGTCGGCGCTGGTTAAGCAGACACACCACTTCCGATTCCTCTTTTGCCTCTTTATAAATTGCTTTTAAGCCAGGAAGCAACGGGCATCCTTCTGTAGGGTGATCTCTTGTACAAATGGCACAGACTTTAACCACATCAAATGGGCATTCTTTGTGGCTATGTTTCTTTCTACACCTGGGACAGAATATTGCAAGATTCTGGTCTGCTTCTGCCTGCTTCTGTTTGGCTTGCATGATATCAAACTGTGTTGTTAACGTCCCCAGTATGTCTGTCTTAAAATTTTCTAACAGATTTCTGATCTCTACATGAGTCACACCTTCATTAAAGGGCTTATTCTCCCTTGTAACTATGTCACGTTCAGCTGATTTCAATCTTGTATTACCCCTCGAGCACCTGATGCACAAATCAACAATGTCAGAATAGCTTTCTTGATATATATCACCCTTTCCCATAAGATTTAATGTCTCAACCCACTAATCTTTCATTCCCCTAATTAATGCAGTTTTCAAAACGTTATCGGGTAAGGGTGAAGACGCATAGGGTGATCTTTGAATATTGTACTGAAATCGTTCCACATATTCTTCCAAGGTCTCACTGGGTTTGGCTGTCATCTGAAATATCTCATCTTTTAATTCTCGTGACCTGCAATAGTCTTGATATTTCTTTAAAAACGCAGTCTTCATATGGTCCCAATCTGTTATGACACCTCCACCTAATCCCATAAACCATCTTAGTGCTGCTCCTTTTAACGTAGAAGGGAACAGCTTTAGTTTTTGGGGGTCGGTGGTATAATCGTATCCTCTACACAGCACATCAAATTCAAACAGAAACACATCTAGATCTTCTGATGTTAGACCATGAAAGGTAGGAATATGTTGGAGAGGGATAGCTTTCATGGGTGCGTTAACTGCAGTGTCTACTATAGGGTATTGCAGCGTAGAGGTTTGCTGCTGGTTCGGGTTTTGGTTCTGGGCCATTTGATAAAAAATATGCCAATACCCTTCTAGGATCTCCAGGGAATTTCTAGGTTGGCGAACAGGGGTGGAAATGATTTTTACAGCACTTCCTCTATCCGGAATGGGTATTCCCTTTTGTCCTACTGTTTGAGGTGACTCAAATCCTTGGTTTTGAATAGGTTGAACAACACTTCCCCTATTTGGGTTGTTTATTGTCTGAGTAATTTTAATAGGTGATTTTGTGTTTTCTCCTGTTTCCCCTTCTCCTTCCTAGAGGTTGATGTCGTTCCCTTCTTGCAGGAAACTTATGCAAGGATTCTCAATTTCTTGGGAATCTTGCTTAATTCCCTCAGTTGGACTGTATATCTCAGCGAAGGCCTCAGATGGTGATTCTGTAGCCTGAAGGGAACTAGTAGGTTGTCTAGAAGTAGTTCTTTTAAATCCTACGGATGGCTAAGACTCAATTTTCTTCAAGATTTCATCAATAAAGGTCGTGCGCCCAAGGGTCACCGGCCCTTTAGGTTTTTCGGCTTTGGGAGGGTTCTTGTTTCGCTTAATTGGTTTATTCATTCAAAAGAAACAATTATTCATTCCTACCCAAAAGAAAAGCTTATTTACCTCTACTGTGAAGCGAGCTGCGAGCAAGTATGTTTCTTGCCCAGTGCGCAGGTTCTTACCTTCCGTCTTTAATACCCAACTCTCCACGGGCAGAAGGAAATCAGCTATGCATTACTCCTGTAAAATGGCATACACTCTCCCTGGCAACGGCGCCAAAATGTTGAGTTGTAAAAAGGTATCTTTTAAACACCTAATTACCCCACATTAATCATCCATCCGAGAGCGTCTTTAGCACTTTGCTTCGAACTTCCTGCACTGTGGGGGCACCCATGAGCATTGTATCATCTACGAATTGCTGATGCGTTACTGTGGGTCCTTGGTGTACTGGTTTGATGCCTTTGAGTTGATTCTGTTGTTTTGCCTTGGCTAAGGATCTTCCTAGCCCTTCTGCCATAATGACAAAGAGAAACAGAGACAGGGGATCTCCTTGCCTTATACCTCTGGATGGAATGAAGGGTTGAAGGGGTCCTCCATTCAGTAGCATTGAAAAGAAAGCACCTGAGACCAGTTCCATTATCCAATTTGTCCATTGCTGACTAAATCCAAAAGCTTGGAGGATTGCTCTCATATAGTGCCAGCTGATTTTATCAAAGGCCTTTGAAAGGTCAAGCTAGATAAGCATACCTAGAGTCCTTTTTGTTTTGAGAGAATGCAACACTTCCTGAGTGAGGATTATGCTGTCAGTGATCTGCCTACCTTCAACATAGCCAGTTTGTTCCTGAGAAATGATTGAGGGGAGGACAGATTTAAGTCTGCTAGCCATCAGTTTGGAAAGGATTTTGTAAAGGACATTACAAAGGGCTATGGGATGAAACTTGTCGGGGGAGTCAGCCTGGTCTGATTTGGGAATTAAGGTGAGGAATGTGGCATTGATGGCAGGCAAAACTTTCTTGGTTCTGTGAAAGTTCCTTACTAGGTTGAGAAGGTCAGCCTTAATAATGGGCCAGCAAGCTTTAAAGAATTCGATTGTAAAGTTGTCTAGTCTGGGAGCCTTGTTCGAGGCCATGTTGAAGATTGTTTCTTCAATCTCCTGCTTAGTGAATTCTCTTAGAAGGAGGGAGTTTTGCTCCTCTGTAACTAAGTTGGGAATGGCAGCGATAATTTCATTGATGGCTTGGGTTCTATCTTGAATGGGATCGCTGAGAAGAGAAGTGAAAAAAGAGTTGAGTTCAGATCCTATATGCTCCCTTTTATAAACTTGATCGCCATCGGCTTTTTTGAGGGAGAGGATGCGATTATGTGCTCTATGCTGGATGGTTGACTTATGGAAGAAACTAGTGTTGCGTTCTCCCTATTTTAACCATTGCACCCTCGACTTCTGCCTCCATAGCAGCTCTTCTTGTTTTAACCGTTCTTCCCATTGCCTTTGCAGATTTGATTCTTGAGCTATTCTTTCATCATTGGGCCCTTCTTTGATCAAATATTGCTGGAGGTTCGCCATTTTTTCCTCGAGTTCTTTTTTGGCTTGAAATATGTTGCCAAAGGTGTTTTTGTTCCAGCGTTTGAGGTTGATTTTTATTGTTTTGAGCTTCTGCTGGAATATGTACATGATATTGTCGCTCCTTATGGTGGCTTGAGTCCACCGGCGTTGTATGTTTTGCATGAATGATGGGTGCTCTGTCCAGAAGGCTTAAAATCTGAATCGTCTGTTGTGAGGCTTATCCAAATTGGTGAAGTGAATCTGCACTGGCCAGTGATCAGATCCTCTGATAGGCAGAATGTTGGCCTCCATGTCGATATTTTGCAGCAGAATGGATTCCGACATGAGGAACCTATCGAGCCTTGATGCTATCTTCCTGTTTCCTCCTTGCTTATTATTCCAGGTATGCAGACCATTGACTGTGTAGATGTCAATGAGTTTGGATTCAACAATAAAGGTGTTGAATGCTTCCGAGTCCTTATCCAATCTTCGTAAGCCTCCCTTTTTTCCTGCTAGATTGGTGATCATGTTGTAGTCTCCGCCTAAAATCCAGTGGTTTGCCCCATGGTGTTGTCTGACTTCGTCCAGGTCTAGCAGCATCTTCAGCTTTTCTTGGATTCGTTGGGGTCCATACACGTTGGTGATGCAGATCGATTGCCCTGAGTCTGGCATGTTGAAAATGATCGATAACGAGTGCTTGGTGGACAGAGCATTCTGCAAGAAGAATTTTCTTTTGTTCCAGAACGTGATTAACCCTCCTGCTTGACCGATAGCATCTATGCTTATGCAGTGATGACTGTTGGAAACAAGTTTTTTGAGTGTCTCTATGCCTTTGGGAGAGCATTTTGATTCTTGAAGAAGTATGATGTCTGGGTGTAGCGAGAATAAGCGGTTTTTCGAGATCCTTCTTTTGGTGGTGCCGTTGAGCCCCCTGATGTTCCAGGTTGTGATTTTCATTGAGCTACCTTTGGAGTAGATAGGACCAAGGCCCTGATTTTTCCTTCATTGATTAGGCGTCTGCCTGGTTCTTGTATTTGGTGTCTTGTGGATTTGCGCCCTCTTTTTCTTCATGGTCCTTGTAGCTTGTATTGATCCAAATCCAGGTTGGCTTGAATGCCCGTTTGGTTGCTATTTCCCCATTGCCTTTTGGCTGCATTTTGGTTGATGTATTCCAGCTGCAGGTATGCCATTTCTATCTTCTCCAAGTGTTCTTGGGGAATGGCATCGACTCCTAGTTTGGACCATTGCTCATTGACCTTTTGGAGATCTAGATCGCCTAGGATCTCCTCCAGAGGATTGTTTGAAGTGGTTGAGGATGGCTGCTCTGTTTTCATTTCTGTGCATTGAGGAGTTTGCAGTGAGGTGTGGCTGGTATTAATCTGAATGGGAGAGGATTATGGTTTGTGTTGCGGTGCCTGGGCGTGGATTGAATTCGAGGTTGTGCTCGGGGCGTTGGTTGTAATCAAAGATTGACTTAATAATGACGGATCTTGATCAGTGGGGGCCTGGGAGACTATAGGGTGCTCCAATGAGTCAAGATTGCTCAGAACTTCAAAGTTGTTTTGCTGGGTCAAGGCAGTATTGGTGGGGGTTGTATTGGTGGAGGGTTTCGGAGGCTTTTTGCCTTTCTCCCCTTTGTTCTTTCTTGAGATGGAGGTGAAACCAGGTGTCGACAGGCTTGCACAATGGAATACATTTCTTTGTCATAGGGTGATGAACTTGGTCTGATGTGACCTTTCTGCAACAGCTCCTGAATCTGCCTCTTGATTTCATTATTCTCCAGAACAGAGCGCCGATAGATCGGTCCATTGGGTAGCGGCGCACCTGGGGTCAGATCAATCGGGTGCTTGACCTGACAGTGCAGAGGAACCCCTCTAGGTGAGGTGAAGATGTCCCTGTACTCCTCCACAACCTTATCGATTTGTTGTTGTCGTGCAAAGGAGCCTTGTCTGGAGGTCGTGGAATTATCTTAAAGCTATTCTTGAGGTGTTTGGATTTGATTTAAGATGGATCTATTGGATAATGCCTTTTATTTCTTCTCCTAATTACTTTATTCTTCTTAACGGAGTTCCTTCAACTCCCTTTAATGTTACCTGGGGTTTAAGACAAGGGGATCCACTTTCCCCCTTCCTTTTCATTATTGTAGTAGAAGGCCTTGGTTGACATATTAAAAGTAAGATCCGGGGAGGTCAAATTAAAGGCCTTAATCTTTGGGGGGAAGGTTTAAAACTTTCGCACCAACAGTTTGCAGATGACATTATGCTCTTCTGTCAAGCCACTCTAAAAGAATCTAAGGAAATTCTATCCATTCTTAAAGATTTCATGGAAGCCTCTGGAACTCTTATGAATAATGACAAATAAAATGTGTTTATATTTAATACTAATATTCTCTCCCAAAGATTCCTATTGCCTACCTTGGGATTCAACATCGGATCCTTCCCTATGAAATATTTAGGAATCCCTCTCAATCTAAATTCTCTTCGGGTCTCTGGGTGGAAATATCTCATTAATCGCATATAAGCTCGACTTCAAAATTGGGCATTTCAGGTGCTTAATTCTCTGAGTCGAGTTGTTATGTTAAGAACAGTCTTACAATCCATTCCCATCTATCAACTCTCTGGATTGGAAACGCCTAAAATCTGTTGTAATGATATGGCTAAGACGTTTAAAAACATCCTATGGCAAGGATCTCAACAAGCCTATAAATGGGCTCTCCTTTCATGGGATAAGCTTACGAAAATAAAAAGGATCGGAGGCTTGGGGTTAAGAGATCCATATTTTCTAAATCAAGTTATGGGAGCTAAGCTCTGGTAAATATGGATACAATGGGGTAGAGATTTGTGGAAAATAATCTCAGAACAGAAGAATGAAATTTCCTTAACTATTGTAAGGAAATTAAAAGTTCAAATGACCCCTAAAGGATCCATTATTTGAAACTTGATAGCACTAAATAGATATCTCATCTGAGAACACAATTTTTGGGAAATTAGAGGAGGCGACATTGCCCAGTTTTGGGAGGAATCATGACAACAACAGGAGAAAATATTTAGTGAAATTGATTTAGGGGAGATTTTCCTATTCACTAACAGGCCGAATACTAAGACAATAGCACAATTTTTGGATGAAGGGACAAAGCTTCAATGGCGAAAATGGAAGCTAAAAGACCAGTGGAAGAATGCTCCAGAAACTTGTCAATGGGAAAACTATGTGAAAGAACTTAAATCTAGAAAACTAGCAATAGCAACACGAGAGGATATACTCATATGGGGGTATTGCACGAAAGGCATGTTCACAATACAAGAAGGCCATTACATAAAATCAAATAACATTCATAATGTAGTTGTACCACTTTGGAAAAAAAAATATGGTCGGAAAAACAATGGCCGAAAATTGAATACTTTTTGTGGCTACTTAGTCATGGAAAGATTCTTACCTAGGATCAGCTGCATAAGAAAGGAATGCATGGCCGACTGACATATACTATGTGTAAGAAGAATGTAGAAACATTGGAACACCTATTGAATAACTTCTTTGTCGTTGAGACCTTGTGGAAAAAACTTTCGTCCCTTTTTCAATAAACAGATAGGGACAACAAGAGCCTCAGGCATACAATTGAAGTATGGAGAAAAGGAGGGTATAAAAGCCTTGTTCTTAACATAGTGTGGGGACTCTTTATGGGATTTCTCATATGGGTCGCCTGGAAAGAAAGAAATTGGAGAACATTCGGAGATGAGTATCGACAAATTGAAGAGATATGGAAAGTGGTTCTCGAGCATATCAGAGAAACTGTCCTCACCGAGAAATGGCATGAAGATGACTGGAAAGCTAATGGGCATGAGGATAGGATTTTAGCTATGCTTAACTTGAAACCCCAAATGCTCGCCCCAGCCTCATGGGAACAAAAACCTTTGGGAAGACATTCGCACGATCCCAAGATTCCTTTGGGAAGCTTGGAATCTCCACCCGATTACACCATAAGAATCCAAAGCCCATAATGCCTCCACATGAAATCAGGTAGGAATCCATAGTGCACTACACTTCCACCTAATAAATTTCATGGGAATCCAAAGTCCACCCAAAGGATCTCCACCTTTGAAAACCAAGAGAAGTTCCAGAGTAACCAACATCTCCACTTGTGCGGGAATCAACAAATCACCCTACCTTATTAACGTGGTTGTTTTTACTTTTTGCAATGTTTCCAGACTAGTTGCGAGTGTGCACTAACAATGCTTCCACACACTCTTAATGCATAGTTGTCATCACTACGATGTGATTATTATGTCATTGACTTCCCTTTTCTACGAATAATGCTTGAATGCATCAATCATTGAATGACTCCCCTTGAGAGAGTGTGTGCTCTCATCTCCCAACTATGTTGACTAGCGTCTACCATTCCACATGACCGAATTTTCCTTTATTTCTCTATTCCCATACAACATCGTCAATTCTTATTACAATGTGGAAATGATGTGGGCGACCGAATTTTCCTTTATTTCTCTATTTCCCATACATCATCATCAATTATGAGTACAACGTGAAAAGGACTTGGGTGGGAATAATTGCAACATTCAATACTTTCCCTACTTCCCCAAGCCATTCTATACTTTCCCTACTTGCCCAAGCCATTTTGAAGGAGCTTCCTCCTAGAGCTATAAATCTCTGTCCTTTCTCACAATCTAGTCATTTCATTTTATCACATTCAATTGCAATTACCTATGAAAATATTTAGATGAGGGAGCAACTAAAAAGTGTTCACACATCCATAAAATCTTTTAATATTTAGGATTAAATAATATTAACAAATATTTAAAAATATTTTAATGCAAAAAAAATAACAAAAAGCATTTTAATATCTAAAATGTAGTGCATAAATAAAATACATTAATATACATAGTATGCATTTTATTTTAATGTTAAATATATATTATTTCCAAAATAAATTATATATGTACTAAATGAATTTGATGCTCAATTTCTAACTTGCAATACACACAAATGCATGTATATGAATTTGAACACACAAATACATGTATATGAAGTCAACCATCAAAAGAATGCAAATCCCATAAACTAGAGGTTAACCTAATTCAGAAAATGAGCAACGAGAATAAGTGAGGTTGATGTTCTTAGAAAGAGGCCCATCCCTTTCCGTGAAAGATCTACACAATCCCGTAGGAATAGAAAATCCAATATCAATCTAACTGGTGACCCTTGAGTTTATCGATTCCTCCAAAAAGATGTTGATGCCACTTGTTAAATATGAAGCCTTCTTAATGAAAGAGAAAGTTGAGCTTGTTGTAGTCGTGATTTATACAATCACAATGGAATCGACCATCAAATTTCTTCATAACTGACCACTGCTCGCTTTTACAAATCCCCAAAGAGAATTATGGTGCCTTTTTATTTTATATTACCGTAGGATAATATCAAGATCGAGCAATCAATTTGAGGACTTTCACAAAGCAACAAGGCATATTGTAAGGCCCCAAGACTTCATGGGCACGTTCGGTGGGACGGGCGCGCCGGTTGGGCGTTTGGAGGAGAAGCGCGTCGAGTTAAACCAACACGGCGTTGGCAAGACGTTTATACCACAACGGGCGCCCCTTGGGCGAGCGAGCCGACGGGCGAGTCGGTGGGTCGGCCGGCACGTTGGGCGCGACCGACGCCACAGTTCGTGGGCGAGCAACCAAACGTGGGGGTCGGCTCGGGTCGACCGAGCGCCCCACACCCCACGACGTGACGTTTCGTGGGCGGATGAATAAACGGGCGGGTCGGCTCATGGAAAATGAGCGCCCACACTTCGCTTGGATGTGCATATATATATGATGGCGTGATGGAGAGTGGAGGCATCAAGCGAAAAGCGAAGATCAATCAACGAACAACATCAAGGGAGTCGCACTACGAGTTGCCAACAACTTGTTGGTGGAAGAAACGGCGAAGGCACGACAGCGAACGGGCGTTGGTCGAGTCGGGTCGAGCTCGTGCACTTCGCACCGCAGGCCGCACCGTAGTTCTGGTCGGGTCGGGTCACGCGCAGCTGCACGACGGTCGGGTCGGTTCTGGGCGCCGAGTAACGGCAGGGGCCCAGCACTAAAAA
Organism: Pinus albicaulis; assembly: GCA_034641835.2. Lineage (NCBI taxonomy): Eukaryota > Viridiplantae > Streptophyta > Pinopsida > Pinales > Pinaceae > Pinus > Pinus albicaulis. The sequence continues at coordinate 148,877,570 of CM076584.1, forward strand.
CGTGATTCCGGGAGCGTCGGGTATCAGATTGAGGTGCCGTAAATTGCAGAAGGTGCATATTTCCGAAACACATACAACCATATGGGTGAGGGATGGATTGGATGCATGGTCAGCTCAGAAAACGCTCTGCACTGATTTGGAGCAACGACTGAGTGACCCGAGTGACCAGCACTTGGGCAGTTTTGGGGCAGCACTTCTGAAGGTGAACTTGATGATTGTAAATGGTTGTAAAAGTCAGTTGTAAGCTAGTTTGATGATTGGTAAGCCTTAGAGCTTGAAAAAAAGGCAAATAGCCTTGCCAAGGAGCAAAAGTGGTTTTTTCTAGATTGGACATTGTAATCATATTTTTATGAAACATAATATCTGGGCGGACTCATTTTAAAAGGGAGTTGCCCCTCCCTTGTATGTATGGGCATACTTGTGGATTGATATTGATGTTTATGTTTTATTCCGCACATTGAAAGAACATTTGTAATATAACTAACGAATGTTGCTATAGGCGTAGTCTGGGTACTTGAGTATTTAGAAAAAGAAAAAGTACGGCAGTGCCGCACCTGCCTACAAGACGTGGTTGGAAGACACCCGTGGTGTAGGGGCGTGACACATATCAATAGTGGGTAACACGAGTTTCATTAACAACGATACAAATCACGTTATAATTGGATTTGACAAGTGTCAACTTTTTTCATTTTATCATGCTTAGGTTGTTGCATGCGTGCATAATAATTTGTTTAGTTTTGTTCTCTCTTACCTCTTCAACGAGAATACTAATCACATTCTAGACTCTTGGCCGAGAGTTTTTAAACTCTCTCGGCCGAGAGTTTTCTAAACTCTTGGCCGAGAGTTTTCTAAACTCTCGGAAAACTCTCGGGGTGAAAACTCTCGTCCGAGAGTTTTTTAACTTTCAGTCCAGAGTTTCCACGCGCGGTAAATCTAACTCTAGGCGGGTTAAACTAGTTTTAAATTTCTCGGTCGAGAGTTTGAGAAATTTCTCGTCCGAGAGATTATCTCGTCCAAGAGTTTCTGGTCAACGAAAAACACACAGAATTCTGCAGTTTTCAGGAACCTGCAACTTTGGAGGGGCAGAACACCTACAAAAAAAAAAAATTATATGTCGGACAAAGTACCATTAGATTCATCTCTGAATCTAGTTTATGATGATATGAGATTTGTGGAGTTTCATTAAAAAATTCAAATTTTTATTAATTTTTTACTAAACTGTGTCACTGTGGAATTTCATTGTTCGAAAAATTGCACTGAATGAAAATTCAATAACTTTCAAATGAGGACACCAAAAAATTCAAAAAAATCATACTGCACTTCCTCTCCTTGTCTACTTCAAAAGGGTACTCTCATTTTTCTTATTGATGATCACATTGAAAAGAAAATCAAAGGATGATAAAATGTACTGAAACATCACTGTTTTTTTGTCTTCGTCCATTTCAAAAAATAATAAAAAATAGTGATTTAATCCGAAAATTACCGAAAAATAGTTTTTGCACTAGCGCAATATATGCAAATTATGATGCTATGGTTTTTTTCCAAAAAATGAATAACCTTCCCTAAAAAAAGTAAAGGATGATAAAGTGACTATTTATGTTTGCCTGAAAATTTCAAGTATATGCAATTAGTAAACAAGAAATTTACCCCTCTATATGTCAATATTTAAAAAAAAAAAATATGGGTATGGAGGTAAGACAATTCTCTACAATTCTTGTTTTTATGTCAAAGCATAGTTTTAACGATAAATATGAGTTGGTGGGAGTTGAAGTTGAAAATCATAGAAAATTACAATTTTCAACGTCAAAAAAGGGCAAAAAGTGTTTCCCAACTTCACATTTTCACCCGGTGGCAAGTTGCCCCCTGTTACATTTTCGCAACTCAAGTAACCCATAATACTTGTGGTGATTTCCTTTGCCAAATGCATATATAGCATGGTAATGTTTACGGTGTAGACAATATCGTGCATAGGGAGTTAATGTTATGAGTCAGGTGGATTAATTTCGAGCAAGGTGATGGTGGAGGGCCTGACCGACCTCCCCCCTCACACGCTTTCTACTTAAAACACCCTGATTGGGGACATTTCGTTTCTTAGTTAGACTATGACTATATATATATATATATATATATATATATATATATATATATATATATATATATATATTAAAAATAAAACAAATAATATTAAAAAACTGTATAAAAAATTATTATTTAAAAAACATTATATATGATGATGTTGGTGGTGGTGATGATTAAGATGTACTAAGACCTATATAGTTTACCAGAAATTAAGAAGGTAAATAATTAATTAGAATTATTTAATATTTTATTTCAAAGCTGAAAAAAAAGTGAGATAAGCGTTCCCATATCACCATAGTTTTGCTAAGTTAAAAGGTCAAGAAGGTTGGTAGTGTGACAACTATTTTGAAATTAGATTGAATGTAATTATAAGATGGAAAATATAAGAGAAATTTTTTTTCATATTCAACCTTCTTAGGATCACACAGTTGACAAACTCTTTCATCCCGTGGCGTTTTGGGAATTTACAAATGCCCACTTTCACTATGAAGCTCATGAGAATTATTTTTAATCTTGGTAATGTTCATTTTATTCTTAACACTAATAAAGATGGAGAGATAATTTTGGTTATCAAGATTGTGATTGATAACCTCCTTATAATATCTTAGTTTCCTTTTTCCCTCTAATACTTTATTACCCCACAATTTCTCCTTAAATTTAGTATTAATAATATTTTTAACATTATTTGGACTCTACAAGATGATCTCCTCCTTTATTCCCCAATGGTCCAGTCAAGAATGGGCATCCTTATGCCACCCTCCCTTGAGTATAAGGGGCATATTTTGACTAGAATTAGAACCATGTTTACCTTCCTTAAATAATTACATAACTGTGGAGGCAATACCCCCTTCCTCCCCTATCTCACCTTCTTGTATGACCCCTGTGGCGACCAACCCTTGCCGCCCATGGGGCACATGGGGAAGGGGCAATCCAACCCCCACATCCCTAGCACCCCCCCCACCCTTACACATACACTTTCCCTTATGCTCCACGTGGAAACCAAGCCTATTTTGTAGTAAAGGAAGGTGGGGAAATCAACATTATATATATATATGAATTTTATTTTATTTTAAACCAAAAAAATGGAAATGTTGCAATTTTTTATTTTATTTTTTTAATAGTTATTTCAATTTTAATTTTTAAGTTTTTGTTTACTTTTAACTATATATTATTTTTCCTTTTTAGTTGTTTTTAGGTTGTTTTTTATTATTATTATTTTTAATTTATTTTTGGGGTAAAATTTAGTGTTGTTGTTGTTCTTTTTGTTATTTGTGTGTGTATTTTAAAGCCCTTTCCCTTAAAAAAAATGTTTTTTTAGTTTTTCTAAAATAGAAAGGTGGTTTATTTTTTAATTGTTTTTTCTCCCTTTAAAAACTTTACCAAGTTTTCACTTTTCTAGAGGTTGCATTTAGTGTTATTTTTTATGTTTGTTTTGAAAAGTGGTAATGTATCATCACATTTTTATTTAGTAAGGGCAATTTTATACATTGTAAATACTCTTATCAATAAAAAATTGGAAAAACGTTTAAAAAAATAATATTTGAAATATATGTGTGTGTGTGTGTGTGTCTATATATATATATATATCAATTGGGGTTATCTCGAGTGGTTGGATGGAATGGTTGACATCTTCCCTACCCAGGTTTAAATCCCTATTAGTGACATGATGAGTTATAATGCCTTCATAAATATTATTGTAATGGCTTCATGTCTATGAATATTGTTGTATGAATTCCTAAGTGAGTATACTTGAGGGTTGACCTTGTACCAACAACCTCACTATATCCCTAGGGTTGAGAGGGGGGCTCATTTATTTCCTTTAAAAAAACAAACACACACACACACACACATATATCGCACACACATATAACATCAACATTTTTTTGAAATGTTGTTTTTAAGTGTTTTTTTAGTTTTTCTATGTTGTGTGTGTGTGTGTGTGTGTGTGTTACAAGCTCAAAAAACACTTTAATTTTTTTTTTTGATGTTATATTAATAAGAATATCTAAAATGTCAAAAAATTGGCCCCACCCCCCCCAAAAAAAAGGGTGATGTTGCATTACCACTATTCAAAATCAGCAATAAATGCGACCTCTAAAAATAAAGAACTCAATCAATTTCTCATTAAGTTGGTAACTTTGTTTGTTATGCTTGTCTTTGGTCAAGTACATTTTTTTGTTTTCCTTTGGCCTATGATCAAGTTTATTTTTCTAGTGAATTTAAAGAGAGAGAGAAGTTCTAGTTGTTTTTTAGAAAATTATATATTATAGAGAAATTGAACACATAAAATATGAAGAAATACAAGCACAGAAAACATATAAAACAAGAGAGAAACAGATATATGTGGTTCACCCAACTTTGGCTATGTCCACGAAGAAACATTCAGTCCTTCCTTTTTATTATCCATCAAAATGAAGAGACAAAACCTACAACAAATTCATCGTAATATCCTCTGCTCTCTCATACAGTCCCCCATTCTATTTCTCACTCAGAATACACGCCACCCACAACAGCAATACAATTCCCTCATATGAACCGAGTGGTTTCCTTTTAGGGAAAAAATCCCTAAATTAAACATAACTTATATCATCAAATCATCTTCCTATTGAACAACCCAAATTGACTACGAAAGTATAATATTTTACAAGGCAATTTTATATCTATTTTTAACTTCGGGGGACCGTTGGCCCCTAGACCCCCCAACCGGGGGGGATCCCCCCCCCCCGCATGGAGGTGTGTATATTCTTCCTGGGGTATACATCTGGTGGAAACAAAGACCTCTAAATTAGGGTGATAATCAAGCTCTACACCCAATAATCTCCCACTTGGAGACTGATTGTAGCAACTCCACCGTTGTTTCATTTGCTAGAAAATGACTCCACTTTGGACCTGGTTGTTTCTCATCTTCATCATCATACTTTAAGAACAATTTAAAATGATTAGAATCTCAGTTTCTCCCTGGTTACAAATTTTTTTAACATATCTGCAAGATTCTGTCTAGTGTGTATCTTTTCCAGCTTCAACTGTCCATCTTCCAATACTGACCGTATGAAATGAAACTTGGGTTGTATATGTTTATTCTTCGAATGAAATTTTGAGTTATTTGCAAGATGAATGGAATTATGGTTGTCATTGCATAACCTTTCCATCTCCTTCTTTTTACCCAATTCATCCATAAACCTTTATAACCAAATCATTTCTTTACTAGCCTCTGTAGCAGCAACATATTATGCTTCCATTGTCGAACTTGGAACAACACTTTGCATTTTCAAAACCCAACTGATAGTTGTTCCACCTACAATAAATACATACCCTCTAGTGCTCCTCCTGTTATCCTTATCACTTGCCATATCTACATCAACATATCCCTGTAGAGCAATGTTTGAACCACCAAAGCATAATGCTTGATTTTTGGTACCTCTCAAATACCTGAGAATCCATTTCACTTCCATCTAATGTTCTTTTCCTAGATTGTTCATGTACCTGCTTACAACTCCCACTGTATGTGCAATATCAGACCTTGTGTAGACCATTGCATACATTAAGCTTCCAACTACTGATGCATATGGAACTTTAGACATATAATCCATTTCTTCTTGGGTCTTGGGGAAAATCTCCTTACTAAGTTTGAAATGGCTAGCCAAAGGTGTACTAACAGTTTTTGAATTCCGCATATTAAATATTTCCAACACCTTTTTTATGTACTCATTCTGAGACAATGTTAATTTGTGATTTTTCATGTCTCTAGTTATTCTCATACCAAGGATTTGTTTTGTAGCTCCCAAATCCTTCATTGCAAATGAATTTGCCAATTTTCCTTTGAGTACATTTATTTCCATCATGTTAGACCCTAAAAAAAGCATGTCATCTACATACAATAACAATATAATATAGTTTCCATCAGTTTTCTTTTTTAGATAAACACAATGATCAGAGTGACATCTAGTATAACCTTGTTCATACATAAACCTGTCAAATTTCAGATACCACTGCCTCGAAGCCTGTTTTAATCCATACAATCTCTTCTTCAACCTGCACACTAATTTTTCCTTCCCTTTGACCTCATATCCTTCTGGTTGCTTCATATATAACTCTTCCTCCAAATCGCTATGGAGAAAGCTTGTCTTTACATCTAACTATTCAAGATGGAAATCTTCTGCTACTATAAGACTTAAAATAGTTCTGATTGAAGTCATTTTAACAACAGGAGAAAATATTTCATCAAATTCAATTCCTTTCTTCTATGAAAACCCCTTCACCACAAGTCTAGATTTGTACCTTTGTTTTCATCCATCTTCTTCCTTAAACCTGTAAACCCATTTATTCTGAAATGTTGTTTTACCTGCAGGAAACTTGAGTAAGTCCAAATTTTGGTTATGTACCAAGGATTCCATCTCTTCTTTCATGGATAGCTCGCACTTCTTCCTAGTTTCTACCTGCATTGCTTCTTCATAACATTCTGGTTCACCAGAATCAGTCAACAATACATAATATAATGAAGGAGAGTATCGTTCAGGGGGTCTACTTAACCCAATAGATCTTATAACACCACTTTCATGTGTTTGAGGTGCATGTTGTTGTTGTGATTGTTGATTATTATTATTTTTAGGCACCTTTACTTTTTCTGTGATCTCATCAAGCACTGTGTATTCTTTTTTTTCTTTATCTTGTTTCTTTTCCTACATCTGATCCTTATACAAGACCTTTTCATTGAATATGAAATCTCTTCTCCTAATTATTTTTTTATTTTCATAATCATATAAGGGATAACCAAAATCATTAACACCATATCCAATAAAGCTACATTTATTTGATTTTTCCTCAAGCTTTGTTCTATTTTATTTATTAATATGGAAAAGACCTCACAACCAAAAGGCTTTAAAAAAGAGTATTTTACCATTTTACCTGTCCATGCCTCCTAGGGAATACCACCATCCAAGGAGCTTGAAGGCCCTTTTTTTATTAGATAAACAATAGTATCTAGAGAATCTGCCCAAAATTGTAAAGGAAATTCTGCATGCAATCTCATGCACCTTGCATGCTCCATGATTTTCATGTTCATCCTTTCTAATACACAATTTTCTTGCGGTGTTCCTGGAACTATCTTCTCTCTGCGAATTCCATGTTCTAAATAGTACCTGTCAAACTCTTTGCTACAATATTCACCTCCATTGTCTGGTCTAAGATACTTCAACTTCTTTCATGTCTCAATATCAACCAAAGCTTTCCATTTCTTGAAAGTATTAAATACATTAGATTTATTCTAAATACAATAAATCCAAGTTTTTCTAGTTGCATCATCAATAAAAGTAACATAATAATGAGAGTCGTCGAGAGATGATACCTGAGAATGTCCCCACACATATGTATGCACAAGCTCTAATTTTTCACTCTTATTTTCTTTCCCAACTCTAAGAAATCAAACTCTCTTCTCTTTTCCATAAACACAATTCTCACCAAAATCCAAATCAATATTCTTCAAACTTGGCAAAAAAATTCTTGATTGAAGAATCTTCATCCCCTTCTCACTCATGTGTCTGAGCCTATGATGACATAATGTTGCATCTGCTCCTATGGAGTTTAAATCATTAACACAATTAAAAATACCATTGCATAAATACAATGTACCAACCTTTTCTCCTTTTACTATTACTAGGGCTCCTATAGTGACCTTCCAAGTTTTATCTATAAAAATTGTCACACAACTTTCATCCCCTAACTTCCCTATTGACATCATATTTTTCTTCAGATTTGGAACATGCCTTACCTCCTTTAAAAACCATCGTTTTCCATTATGTTGTTTTACAAGAATTTTACCCATTCCAACGATTTTACAGGTTTGATCATCACTTAGACGAACCTGTCCAAAATATCCTTGAACATAGTCATGAAAATATTTCATATCAGGTGTGGCATGGAATGATGCCCTTGAATCTACCACGCAGGCATCAATAACATTTTCTAAAGAAAGAATCAAAGCATCTTGCAACACATCACACTGTCATATTCACTTCATGATTTTTTTCTTGTTGTGTGTCTCCTTATTTTCCCTTCCGATGCTTACAGTATTTCTTTAGGTGTCCTTTCTTCCCACATTTCTGGCATATTATCCCTGATCTGGACTTGGATCTGCCTTTTATTGACTTACTACAATATCCTGGGCTCTTTCCTCTTTCCATTTTTCTTCTCCTAGTCTCTACACTCAAAACATTACCGCATGTCTCACAAGAGCTTTTCCATCGCATTTCCTTGCTAAGGATGGCACTGACAACATCATCAAACTTTAAAGTACTAGATCCATAGACATAGTTACTAATGGCCATAAATAAACCATTCCAACTTTCTTGCAATGAGCATAGAAATAACAAAGCCGTAACTTCATCATCAAAGTTTATCCTTATAGAAATTAACTGACTGGTAACCATATTAAATTCATTCAAATGGTCAACAATAGATCCACCTTCCGAAATTTTCATATTAAATAAATGTTTCATAAGAAATACTTTATTTGAGGCTGATGGTTTTTCATATATTTTAGCCAATTCCTTCATTAAACCCTATGTTTTCGTTTCCTTCGAAATATTGAAGGCTACCAATGCCATGAGGTATAGTCGTACTGTTCCAAGTGCCTTTCTGTTGATAATTTCTCATTCTGCATCTATCATACTCGACAGATTCTTTGTTTTTCCTCTTAATGGTAAGTACAAATCTTTCTGATACATATAATCTTCCATCTACATCTTCCACAACAGGTAGTTTTTGTCGTTAAATTTCTCAACCCTAAACCTGTCATATTCTTCCATTGCTCCCACTCGAATCAGAACCCTTCTTTCTTTTGATTTTATCAACCAAATATACCTTTAGCTTTGATACCAATTGTTAGAAAATTATATATTACAGAGAAATGGAACACATAAAAATATGTGGAAATACAAACACATAAGACATATAAAATAAGAGAGACACAAATATATGTGGTTCACCCAACTTGGGCTATTTCCATGGAGAAACAACCAGTCATTCCTTTATATTATCCAACAAAATAAAGAGACACAACCTACAGTAGATCCATTGTACTATCCTCTACTCTCTCACATAGTCCTCATTTATCTTTCTCGCTCGAAATACACACCACCCACATTCACGATACAATTCCCTCATATGAACCAAGAGGTTCCCTTCCAGGGAAAAAACACTAAATTAAACATAACTTCTACCATCATATCATCTGCTTAATGAACGACCCAGATTGACTATGAAATTACAATATTTTAAAAGGCAATTTAATATCCATTTTTAGCTTCAGGGGTGTTGCCCTCAGACCCCCCAGCCGGGGGGTATCGGCCCCCCGTGTGGAGGTGTGTACAATCTTCCTAGTGTATACATCTAGTTGAAATAAAGAGCTCTAAATGAGAATGATAATCAGGCTCCACATCCAACATTGTTCTCTTGATCTAATCAAGTTTATTTTGCTAATGGTACTTAAAAAGAAGAAGAAAAAATCTACAAATAATTTTGAAGCTTATGGCTTGAGATCTTTCATAGGAAAAAATGAGTTCCATGTATTCTTTTAAAAATGCACGTGAAAAAATTAAGTAAAAAAAGATTCAATGGCTGGCATTAGTAAATTTCATGGTTGGCCTTAGTAAAGTTCACTGCCATGTACATTGAATTAAAAAAAATAGAAATATAACCCTCCCTTTATGTGGAGGAATTTCTACATGGAGAAATAGAAAGAGAAATATAAATATTTTTTATGTGTAGGATACGACATGCTTTCAACATTGTCAAAATTCATTGGGTTAAAACAAGTCTTACAAATTCATGTAAAATTAAATACTTGTGAAAATACTTCAGAAGCTGAAATATTAAAATTTATAAGAAATTTCTGGTTATTAAAGTTTATTAGATATTTCTAGTTAAAATAAATAATGAGAGAGACATAAAAAAAAATTGTGGAATTTGAGCGCTGCGCGAGCCTACTGCCACGCCTGCGTGACCTAGATCCTTCAAGAGGCCATGGCTCACGGTGGGGGCATAGAGCCCCCCCCTCCTCCCTCTTGAGGTCTGCGCATTCCAGAAACTGGTGGCTGCGTGTTGCAAACGACCTCCATCTGCATTACAACAGAAATTTGTAAAAAGGAAGGACAACATACCTTCGGTGGCCCTCTCAGAGGAAGAAACATGCCAAAGAGCCCTGAATCTTGCAGATAGAGGTCTCATAGGGCAGTTTACGGGCCTCTGGCCTTCACCCAAATTAGTTGAAGATTGGATCAAGAGAAATTGGACCCCATTAATCAAGGAAGGCATCAAATCTTATTTCGTAGGAAAAGGCTTCTTCATGTTTATGTTCGAATTTGCTGAGGATCGAAGTCTTATTTTCAAGAATGGGCCATATTTCATGGGATCACAAGGTTTATACTTAAACAAGTGGTCGCCGAATTTTTACCCCACTCAAGACGTGCCCACTACAGTCCCTGTTTGGGTGCAAGTTCCCCACCTCCCTTTGCATTGCTGGAATCAGAAATCCCTTCAAATCATTGGCAACACCCTCAGAAAATACATCGATCAAGCTGTTAGAAAAGATCAGTACTCCTGTGCCCAAATATGCGTCGAGGTAGATCTAGAAGAAGGATTTCCGGAAGCAATAAACCTTATAGTCGCTGGATGGTCCCATATACAAGAGCTAGACTATGAACAACTCCCTTTCAAATGTAGACACTTCCATGGTTATGGGAATTTCACGAGATACTGTAAGAAAAAGGCTGAAGAGCAGAGCGAGAAATCGAAGGGCGAGTAGTGGACAACGGTCCACAAAGAAGGCCACCCAAAATCACATGGGAAAGGATCCAAAAAGGGGAATATCAGCACAAATCAAGGAAATGAAAAGAGGAGCTCTCCCCTTGGCTCGGATGAGACTCCAACCCCTAATGTGAGCTCTCTTCCAGACCCTCTAGAAACATCTCTGGGAATTCTGGTACAGAACGAGGCCCCTCCCTCAAACAAATATGGAGGAGGAGCTGCCTCTCTCGGAGCCTCCCATGGCAGCCCCACCAACCCTTCATATGCAGAAATAACAAAGAAAAAGGCGGCAGATCTCTCTGGCTCCTTAGAGGATGAGACCTATGAGAGACCCACGAAGAGGGCAGGAAGGAAATCTCATAAATAGGTAAGGGAAGAAGAGGCAGAATGGCTAAAAACGCAAGGCAGCCAATCCACAATAGAAATGTCAATCGGGAGAAATACTAGAGCAAGGCCTTCCAAGGGAGGCCTTCCCAACCCCTCTCCTGGTAAATAATGCGGATAGTCTCTTGGAGCTATGGAGGCTTTGGGAACCAACCAAAAATCGAAGCCATCAAAGATCTGTTGAAAATAGAACCCCAAAATATCCTCTTGCTCCAAGAGACTAAAATTGAAGGGCAAGCCCTTCTTGAAATCAAGCAAAGCAAAGCAGTTTTCTCGAGGGGATATTCAGGTGGTGTCGCAACACTTTGGTCTGATGAACACTTCCACCTGCTTAACTCCCATGAGACCCAGCACTGGATCTTCACGGAGCTTAAGCACCTTGCAAGTAAGTTATCTATTAACTTATTCAATATTTATGTTCCTATCTCTTATGCTGAAAAAAGAGAGTGCTGGAAATCCCTCTCCGGATTTCTATATCACCACTCCCCCAACAACATCATTTTGGCCGAAGATCTCAACATTGTCATGAAGCCAAAAGAAAAAAAGGGGAGGCAACAATAATAGAGACCAACTGCTGCCGCTGGTAGAAGAGTTAATGCAGTAGTGGGACCTTCTTGACTTTAATCCGGTGAGAGGCCACTATACTTGGTCCAACAATAGAACAAGGGTTGATCACATATTGGCCTGGTTGGACAGATTTCTTGTTCAAAGTTCCATGATGATGGAGAACTTTCTTACCTCATCCAAAATCCTCCCCAAACTCACCTTAGACCATAAGCCAATACTACTCCTCACGGATCCTGAAGAAGACCTGGGCCCAATCCCCTTCAGGTTCAGCCCCCTCTGGATTGAAAAAGGAAGGATTTTTAGATACTGTCCAAATAGCTTGGGCCAAACCAATTAACGGGTCCCCAAGATTTGTGTGGGAGAAATAAATTAAAAGCCACAAAAAGGCCTTGAAAGAGTGGATAAGGAAACCTTCCAAAACTCCATCTAATCAGAGAATAGAAGCAGTGCATTCGCTGGAAACTTTGCAAATGGGGATGGAAGACATCAATATCACCCCTGAGATCCTAAATAAAGAGGCAGCAGTCCAAAGCACTACCCATCACTCCTTCAGAAGAGAAGAAGAATTCTGGAGACTTAAATCCCAAAGTTTGTGGTTCAAGGCTAGAGATCAGAACACTTCCTTCTTCCATCGCCAATACAAAGCCTGCCTTTCTCGCAATCATATCACTGAGATCACAAATGCAGATGGAAAGATCTGCAAAAGGTTCGATCAAATTAAATTAGAAGTTGAAAATCACTTCAAAAACCTGTATGGGCTTGGGAATGAAGGCAGCGTAGAAGACACTAAAGATCTCCTCTCAAACATCCCCCACCTTGTCAATCAAGATGACAACCAAGCTCTCGCGAAAACCTTCTCTGAAGAATAAATTATCAAAGTAATTTGGGAAATGGAACTAGATAAGGCCCCTGGGCCAAATGGCTTCTCGATACACTTCTACAAAATATGATGGGACATTCTCAAAACTGATCTGATGAAAATGATAAAATGCTTCTTCGGCAAAGAAAAGGATGGGGAGGAATTAACTCAACCTTCCTAGCCTTAATCCCAAAAGAATTCAATCCTAAAACCTTTGGAAGATTCATAACCATTTCTCTTTGCAATGCCTCCTACAAAATTTTGGCCAAACTCCTTGCAAACATAATCAAACCTCTGCTTGAAAAACTAATCTCCAACCCTCAAGGGGGGTTCGTCAAAGGTAGATATATCTTAGACAATGTCATCCAAGTGCAGGAAGAAATTCACTCTAGCAAGCAGCGGAAAGAGAAGGGGATGCTGATCAAACTCGACATGGCCAAAGCCTTTGACAGGGTCAACCTCTCCTTCCTCTTCAAATTCCTTTGATCCTTTGGCTTCTCCTCTCAATTTGTCAATCTCACTAAAGCCTGCATTGAAAAACCTTGGATCGCCCCTCTGGTTAATGGTCGACCTGCATCTTACTTCCAAGCTCAGCGAGGTCTGAGGCAAGGATGCCCCCTCTCCCCTTTCTTGTACATCCTGATGGCGGACACCCTCAGTAGGAAAATTGCAGCTAAAATTAATTCTGGTGCCCTTCCCTGAATCTGAATCTTAAATGGCTTGAAGCCTATAAATCCTTCTCTTTTTGCAGATGATTCCCTTCTTCTTGGTGGTGCGTCATCCAGAATAGACAAATCCTTCAACTCTACTCTAAAATGATATTGCAGAGCCTCTAGAGCTCTGATAAATGATAGGAAAATCTCTATCTATGGCTGGAACGTGGATCAACACAAACTCAATAGCATCGTTTAGATCCTTGGATTTGAGGGCTTCGCCCAGTGGGACAACATAGAATACCTTGGCTTACCCCTCACCTCTGGAGTCAACAACAGATCCCTATGGCAAGGAATAATCAGCAAGATTAAATCGAAGGTAGTCTCCTGGGGAGTCTTCTGGCTAACCAAGGGAGGGAAAAAAATCCTTATTAAAACTGTGTTGTCCGCCCTTCCCATCTACCAAGCCTCCTTCTTCCTTGCTCCAAAAAACATAATGGATCAAATCTCTAGTTTCATGGGAGATTTCCTCTGGTAGGGAGGCAAAGGAAATCAACACAAAATCCATCTGGAAAGTTGGGACCTTGTGAAGTGACCCATTGAAGACGGAGGCCTCCAGATTAGAGATCCTTCCCTTGCCAATATAGCTCTGGGCTGCAAGCTCCTCTGGAAATTATACGCCGACCCTTCTCACCCAGTCAACAAAACACTCAGATCCAAGTACGTGCAAGGTGTCCCATTCATAATCTTGTCAATTGGTAACACAACCCCTGGCACACATACCTAGAACCTTTGTCGAAAGAGCATAAGCCTGTTCAAAAACAACCTTTATCGAATTCCAGGTAATGGCAAGAAAATTCTCCTGTGGGATGAACGCATCATGGACTGCGCTCCCCTCAACAGCCATGTCGAAATCAAAAAATTATGCTAATGGCTCCTCAACGTAGGCATTCGCAGGCTATGCAATATTTCTGAATGGGACAATAAAGGCAATTGGCATGTGTGGACCCTCCCAATCGCGCCGGAGCATTTGCGACATCAGCTCTCAACGCTTAAAAATCTCCTCACCGACACTGCACCTATCCACAAAGACATCCCAGATAGATGGGGATGGGGAAGCTTTGGAATGTACACTACTACCTCAGGATATAATGCATTGCAACCAAAAAAAGATAGGATTCGATCCCCCAAGGTATGGAAGCAGGTTTGGGACTCATCTGGGCTCCCAAAAGTAAATTTTTTCTTCTGGACTCTCATGCACAACAAGGTGCTGACTGGCGATAACTTGGCAAAAAGAAACATAGCTGGACCTTACAGATGTGTGCTGTGCAGAAATTCCAGTGAGACAGTTACTCACCTATTCATTGACTGCATCTTTGCAAAGGAGGTTTGGGAAATTACTCTTCTCGGTTTACAGGTTAGTCCTCCCCAGCAAAGCTCTGTGGCTAAGATTTTCACTTCATGGTTCCAAAGCTACCCTCACAACATCCCCAACAAATCTATATGGCACCAAGTTTGGCTCTCCATCCCCAAATTTGTGTGCTGGAAAATTTGGCTTGCCCGAAATGATCAGAATTTCAATGACACTCCATGTCACTGAGCAAAGGTAGCTGCAAAATCTAAATCTCTCCTTCTTGAATTTTTTTTCCAGCAATCTCACAAATCTTACATTTCTCTCCTACCCTCTGAAAAGAACTGGGTGAATTCCCTTAGCACTCAATCTAAGGAAAATCCTTAGATCCCCCCCCCCCCCCCTCCCCAATCCACATTGGAGATTAAGAGAACCAGATGACAACTTTCAGGAATGGTGGAGGAAGAAAAATAAAACAACAATATTCTTTGATGGTGCAACCAAGGGAAATCCAGGGGCAGGCAGTGCAGGCGGCGTCATCTACTCTCCGGACAGTTCAAGAAAAGATAGCTTCTGTTGGGGACTTGGCCAATGCACAAACAATCAAGCAAAAATTCTTGGTCTCATAAAAGCCTGCCATATTGTTTGCGATAGAGGCATCAAATTTTGTCAAGCATTCAGAGATTTAGAAATTCTTATTAAAAATCTCAACTCGAAGGATCAATTCAACAACGTCGTCCTCAATAAGTCTTTGAGAAGATGAAATATCATTTTTCTTGACTTGACTTCCTTCCAATTCTTCCACGTCCTTAGAAGCTTGAATAGTGAAGTGGATTCCATGGATAACAAAGGATGCCTACTCTTCCCGAGAGATCTCAGCATTAATGATGAAAGCGCTCTCCATACAAGCATTCCATAATCCGTGAAATTTTGTAAATCAAGAAGAAGTCAAGCTACCATGCAATGCTATGTAACGATGGTTGATTAGGCTTTGGCCCAACCAAATCCCTTTATGAATAAAATATACCCATTTCAGTTAAAAAAATAATAATAAATAATGAGAGAAAATATTTATCTTTCTAAAAAAATATTATTTAAAAAGTCAATTTAATTAAAAAGTAATAAAATTAATCCTTTAATTACATTCAAAAGAAAGAGAAAAGTCTAAGTGAAGAAAAAAAACCTAGAGTGAAATTTAAAAAATAAGGTCAATTATTATTTTAAATCCAAATCAATTTTGATGAAAAATAAATTATAAATAACTATAAATTGTGCTAGGATTAAATTTATATTTCAAAATTGTAGGCATTATTTATTTTATCTAGGTGGTAATAATTTGAAATTTTGTCAAATATTCAAAAAAAAACGAGAAGAGAATGAAGGAAGATTTTTTTGACATAACACGTTCAACCATGGCCTTTGCTTTAGATTATTAAAATTCAAAGGGCTTGCTTTGAAAAACATATTATAATCATTACTCACCTTTACCAAGAAGAAAATTATATTGATGTCAATTATATGAATCAATTGTTAATTCCAAAGTCAAGTATATTTCTAAAGAAAATATTTATGGCAATAATAAATTTCAAATTCAAGACCTATAACTATTGATTTATGAGTATAAAGTCATATCGCAATTCAATGTCATAAATTTTATTCATTTTGATATTGTTGACATAATTCTATGTTCTAATTGAATGGAAACATGAGAGATGCTCATTCTAAATATAAAAAATAAAGTATTAACATTATTTTACAAGGAAAATAAGTTAACATTACAAGACTTCATTGTAGAGTCATGCACAAATGTTTTGTCATTAGAAACTATAGGCCATAAACAAATACTATAACTAATATGGCAAGGGATAAATACAACAAAGTTATGAATAATTAGAAGAATTTTGAAAGGATTAATATTGTTTAGTAAATAAATTATTTAAAAAAACCAATCTCTCACAGATAAAGTGCATAATTTGGGAATTCAATTAAAAGAGTAGTTTAAAAATATAAAATACTTCAAAAAAAACAATGATAAGGATTAGAGAAAGAAAATTATGACTAATAAGAAAATAATCAAGTATCAATTTGACAAAATGTTGCAATTAAGTGTGACCAAGAATCTTTAATGACGTAAGATATAAAAACTTACGAATTTCAACAACATATAAAAGGGATACAACAAAAAAATAATTATATTAAAAACACTCACAAAAGAGAGAATGAAAATGTGGTATCCGAGGGCAATTTTTGCCCTAGAGTCCCTATTTTCCAGGGTTACAATAAATTCACAAGATTATACTACAACATAATTCATTTATTCACAATAGGAAACATTAAAATAGCACAAAATCTCCACAATAATACATATCTTCAGTAGTGATATGATTTTTTAACAACACAACAATAAATTCCTTCAACCATTAAAACATAGTCATGATTTCAAGATCAATGTTCAGTTATTCAACCATTTATACTGTCACCATAATAATATCACAATTTGATAATCTAGAATTCGATTGTAGCAATGCAATTACTATCTAATCAATTGTTACTAGACTAATTGAAACTCACTAGCTCATAACCCATGGCTAGTTGTCATGGAATGTGTTGTTACAACATGCAAACAGCTTTGTTTCATACCAACTAGGCCAAAGTTGCTTCAATTGTTGTGTCGTGCTAGAACAAGAAAATTTTCAGACAGTTATTGAAGAAGGATGTATGACTATGGTGGAATATTTTACCATTGAAATCGGAAAATACTAGCTACAGTGGAATATTTCACAATCGAAACTGGACAAGGAAAAGGGGTCTTAAACCCTCTGAGCCTCAAGCTCAAGAAAAATCACATATATTCCCGTATAAAATGATGATCCTCATGTGATTTCAACTCTTCTATATTTATATATTTCTCCATGGACTCCAAAATGTGAGGGTTTGTAGGTCCAACCCTAAATTTTGGGTTTTTTTTCCCCAACCAACCCAACCTTTTTGAAATGTTGTCCTAAAATTGGAAAATTTGGGTTTTTCCCCTTTATCAAGACTATAACCTACATGATTGGATAAGTTATGTTTTCGTTTCGTTTGTAATTAATCAACAGGGGACATTAAAATGTCCCCTTCCAAACATTGCTTTTCCTCAAGCAATTGCATGTCTGGTTGCTGAAAAATTTGCCCCCTTGTGTTCAAGAATGAGGACTGCTCAGTTTCCTTGCATCTTTATTTCTAGCCATTTTAAATTTTTTCATCAGCGTAGCTCCTTCTCCGCCCTAACTTGGAATATTTTGGGTCAGTAAGAGGTATCTTATTTAGCTCAACCTTTGATGGAGATACTTCACAATATAATTAGGGCATGGGAGATGTTTTGAATCCCAAACTTTTCCAAAGAATCTTTTCTTCAACTTCTTGTAGCTCCCTTGGTTTGACTTGTAACTGATTTTTCTCCACTTTTTTTACATCCAATTTTGAATCTAATTTTGAAAAAATATATATATGCTTCTCAGCTTTCTCATTGCATCTAAAGCATAAAACAATCTCAAAAGGATTATTTCCAACCCTGCATTTAGAATATCTGATTGAATATGTACTTGTAGTTGGGGTAAAAATGGACTCGGTGTCGTCCCCTAAATTTTTATGCTTGGGTGGATCCATCTTTTGGTCATGTAGATGCATATTTTCAGAGAGAAAGGAATTGCAAACAACTTGTGTATCCATTTTCACTGACATCTTTAATTCCCTCTCAGGAGTTGAAGAGGGAGGGGTATCGCTTGCATCAATGTGTTGATTCATGTCACCAACCAATACCTCAACAAGTTGCACCTCTGTGGAAGCCCTTTTCCCAGTGGCAAGAGAAAATGGTTTTGGAAATTTATACTTCAACCTTGGAAGTACACTTATTGTTGGTTGATGAACTGTACTTCTTGTAATTGATACTGAGACTTCCATATGTTTTGATTGAGACCTTTCCCCCATATTTCCATGCAGACAAAATTCAAAGATACCCCTTGATGAAACCATTTTAATACCTTTGACATAAGTACTTGGATGAAATGGCCTTGAATTTTTCATTTAGAGGTATTCATTTTTACCAAGCATACTTGAAACAGGCTTATGTGATTTCAACTTTGTGATACTTCTGCTACCCATAGTAACTCCACTCCTTTCATTGTGTGCCTCTATAGTTGGTTCATGTATTTCAGACTAACATTGGTGGTTGGAGTTTGATCCAATAGATTCATTAGTAATACCCTTAGGCATCAATTTCTTGATTGTTTCCTTCTAAAAACCCTGAGGTCTAGATGACCAACTCCCATATTTAGTAAAAACTAATTAGGAATATGCATAAAGCATAGGTGTTGTCGATAAAAGTGTTATAGGCAGTCCCTCAGATTCACATGTTGAATTGATAGATGATGTACATGTAGAAGGGTTAGAATGATTAGACTGAAACTCGCTTAATGCACTATGGATCTGAATAAGAGTTGTCATTCAGTTGTACGATGATGACTTCTCAAACCCCTGAGAGCAAGAAGAGAATTGTGGGTCCTGACCATTGGTCGGGAATAGATATCAATGTTATTATCCAAAACCAATGAGATCAAACTATTTTCCAAGATTTGTTTCTCCATCTTCTCGGCCTTCATTCTCATAACTTTGTTGGTTTTCATCTTCCTCTACTTGAGGACCTTTCAATTCATCAAGACCAAAAAAAATTCTGCTATTAGTTGAAAATTTTAACTTGACATCACGATCTTCATCCTTCATGGCCCCTTGATCTTTATCCTTGTATTTTTTAAGTGATACAATTTCACTCTTGGAAAAATTCTCAATTGGTGCCTCTTCTTGTCTGAGAAACAAATTAAAATTGTTATATATGCCAGGGTTATTGCTTTCATTATCCAAACCTTCATGTGTCTTAGTTATGGGAGGTGGCCTTCTCTCTATTTTTACTTCCTAATACAGAATTGGTGTTAAATATTTCTCAAAATTGTTGTCACATTTCCCTCCCTCTAATTCTTGATAAATCCTCAATTTTGTGGGTTTAGAAAAACCGCCCCTTTCAATTTTTGTTTCTCTCTTTGTTGGAATCAGTGGTTGGATCATCATCAAAATTATCATTGATACACTCCTCATTCATCTACTTGATTCACTCCACTTAACTAGGATTCTCTATTTTGATAGCAGTGTTGGCATCATTAGATTTTGTACTAGATACTATGTCTTGAGTAGTTGATACTTCATTGTTAAGGGTGGATTTAAAAACCATAGATCCTAGTTTCATGCCAACGTTGACTTCCTTGTTAGCAAGGACATCTTGTCCTAAGGTCACTCCATTTTCATCTATGTCTCCAAAATGGATAGTATCCATTTTTACTTCCAAATTGATTACAACATCAACAATTTCCTCAACCATGTTCGTTTTGATTTATTATAATTGCAGGTATAACCTATTTGTCCTTTAAAATTATCATACTCGGTTTGTGTGTGGACATGGATGCCATACATGTTGTAACTAGTTGCTTTACTTGCATGTTGGGAAGCATTAAGCATTGGCCCAACCATCCTATCAACATTGCCCCCTGTTGAACCATATAATTTATCCAAACCAAAAAATTGTTTGTCATTGTCTGAATAATATAAAAAAATCTCCTACCTCTTATGTAACTATATTTTCCAATGATGATGCCCTACTAGTACCATCTATCTTTGGAGTCAAGAGAGATGTTTCCCTCAATTATTTAGGTTTTTTATTCACATTAAAGCTAGAAATTCTATATTGGACAAAAGAAGATGACTCCCCTCTTTGAACAACATACTTTTGAGACACTACCTGCAGAGTGCCAATTGGATTTGTTATAGGTTACGATGTAGTGGCCACTTCATTTTGTTGTGTGCTCTTACAACAATTCTTGAGTCTACCTTCGTACTTAATGTCATAGAATTCCTGAAAGGTTAGGGCTACTCGAGCACCTTATTTAGGATTTGGTACTCCCTCCAATAATTTGAATTATCTTTGTGTTGTTTTGGTGCCTCAAAATTTCCTATATTCCACCCATCTAATAATTGGGGAATCCAAGGTCTCTAAATTTTCTAACTAGTTTTCTTAGTGCTAGTCTGTTTGATGGCATTAATTTGAACATGAACATAGTGATTTTTGCCTCTATTAGTCCCAAGTGGGGTGAGAAACCAATGCATCACCTGTTGGTGTTGCTTCCATAACTTTTCCCAAAATTATTCGTTCTCCATTGAGTCTTACCTGAAGACCCTAGGTCTGTGACATCAACCCAATTTCTCTTATTCTGGAAAGGTAAGCTAGCTTTGATACCAATAGGGTATCCTAGGGTAACTTTTTCCCTAGAGTCTTTTTTTTCTAGGGTTACAATAAATTCACAAGATTATACTACATCATTTTTCATTTTTTCACGGTAGGTATCATTGAAACATCACAAAATATCCATAATAATAAATATCTTCAGCAATGATATTATCTTTAAACAACACAACAATAAATTCCTTTAACCATTAAAACATAGTCCTGATTTCAAGATCATTGTTCAGTTATTTAACCATTTCTACTATGACCATACTAAAATCACAATTTAATAATCCAACATTCAATTGTAGCAATGCAATTATTGTCTAATCAAGTGTTACAATATTGATTGCAACTCACTGGCTCATAACCCTTCACTAGTTGTGATATAATATGTTGTTATAGCATACAAAAAAATTCGATGCTTTTGTGGCTAAAATTTTTGGTTGGCATGGTGACAGAATGTGTGCAAAATTCCAACAACTGTTTGCTCCTACAACTAAAATTTGGCCTCATGACCCTTCGTTTGTGCCCTGCAGCCCTACCTGCGACCTATGGCCCTCATCTGCGGTTCAATCACATGATTAATTTGTTGCTCAAATTTAATGCTCCTTCAACACTTCAATGTTCCTTTGCTGCTCCTGAAACATGGCTTATTATCCATACATGACACTTCCTTGCATACAAAACCAGGACATAGTTGCTTCAATTGTTGTGTTGTGCTAGAATAAGAAAATATTTAGATAGTTATTGAAGAAATATCATTGACTAGGGTGAAATATTTCACCATCGAAATCATAAAAGACTAGAGAGGGTGGAATATTTAACCACTAAAAATAGACAAGGAAAATGGGTCTCAAACACTTAGATTGTTATGCAACCAACTCACAAAATAGAAGAAAATATAGATCATTGACTTAAGAATTATCCTCTTCAAGGGTGAAACCTCTTTTACATTACATAAATGAACAATTATTGGATTATTCAAATGACAAAACCCCATTTCTATATATAGGAGTATAAGGGGTCAAAATATAATTAGAGCCGACATAACAATAATAATGTAAGGGGACAACAATAGCAATAGTGGGCTTCTATGGGGCACCTAAAACAAATCCTTAGGATCAAGAAAAATCAAAGATATTCCAATCCAAATTGATGATCCTCATTTCATTTCAAGTCTTGTCTATATACATATTTCTCCATGGGTTCCAAAATGTGAGGGATTGTGAGTGCAACCCCCAATTTTGGGTTTTTTCCTCCAACTAACCCAAATTTTGTGCAATGTTTCCCCAACATTGGAAAATTTGGGTTTTCCCCCCTTTATCAAGACTATAACCTACTGGGTTGCATAGATTATTTCGTCCTTCCGTTGGAAATCAATCAACGGGGGAAATTAAATAAAATATAAGTAAAAAATATTATTTAATGAAATTTCTCATTTGAGGAATCATAGTAAAACTCTATTGACAAAAATGAAGAAATAAAGAATGAGAAGATGACAAAAAAAAAAAAAAAAAATCCAAACCATGGTAAAGGGTAATAATATTGACTCAATCAACATGGAAAAACCTAATGTTGTTATCAATGAAGTTGTATTAGATGAAGAGCTTCCCAAAGTTGAAATTATAGATAAATCAACCTAAACAAAAGGGGTGAGGCCTCAAAAGTGGAAGTGATACATAAAATTGGATATTCATAGACACAAAAGAAAAAATTTTCAATTTATAGGAAGATATTGATGAAATAAAATAATATCTTAAGAACAAGGGTGACTAATGGTGTAAGATGTAATCCCTTAATGAATTTAAGGAGGGTAAGAACTTAAAGCAAGAAAATAATAGTAAAGGAAAGTAGGGAAATGATAAGTAAATGGAAGAATTCAAAAAGGAAGATAAATGTAACACCTTTTTTTCCCCTACCATGTAATAATAATTATGACTCAATGTCATTGTGAGTCACTACAAAGATATTTTAATTTCTTTTGAACTATGGTAGAAAATTTGAAAATGAAGTAAATATAATATGCTCAATTAATGAAACTTTCAATTGACTTAAGGTGAATGTTTGTTACTAGCCATGATACTGTGGGTGAAAACTATCAAAGATATTGAGGGATTATCTTTCTTTCCAAATAATAACCTTCACCAAAAATTCCATTTACCAAATTGCCAAAATTTAAATTTGAAATTATTCACACTCTATTCACAAATTAGTTGGTGAGAGAGCGATCTATGTAGCTAAGTAGTGAACCAACCATATTTGTGAAGGTATCAGAGAGGTGCTTGGGATATTTTAAACATCAACTAATTATACAACTAGTACCCACCCTGATTTTCCAATTTAATCCACAAATTTCTCTACCATAAGCCAAATCTAGAACTAGAATTTGACTTGCTAAAACTGAGCAAAAAACATTGAACTCAACCTGGAAAAAGAGGGTTTTTAATTCTAGTGCTAGCTAGATAAGGAAGTATCCATTAAGAGGGGAGGATTCTAATGAAATAAATAGGAAGTTAAGGGACTCTTTTTGTAATTGAAACCAACTCAAAATGAATTTGATTTTTTTTTGGAAGTATTAGACTTATGAGGTAGATGGTTTTTCTCCATATACTACTTGTGAAGGAGAGTGGCCTTCATTTCCATCAATTACCTTAATAATTTTAATTTCTCTGGTGGTATCATGGCCTAGCTCGAAGGCGGTTAGCTATATAAAGATACAAGTATGGTTGGGTGCAAAATCGCTCACCCTTCGCCAACAATAGAAAACTTTAAATAAATTCATATACATATTTTATACTTCCATTTGATATGTACTTTGTGATATTTTTCATGAAATGGATGCTCATCTATATAATTGAATGCTCCTTTTTATAGTTAAATTCTTGAAATTAAAGTGAGGAATGAATCAAGTGTTGACTTTAAAAGGATTCCCTCTTTTTTCATTGAGAATTAGGGGGGAGGATTTGGGTTGTATAAGCATGTTGGGTTACTTTCCCCGAATTCAATTTTATATTTTAACTTAGGTAAAATTTCTAGTTTAGTGAGTTTAAAATTATTTCACAGTGACATGGGAAATATCTATTTTTTTCCATGTAAATTTTTGGCATTTAGGATTGCTTAGGGAAATAAATCAGCCCCCCTCTCAACCCTAAGGGAAGAGAGAGGTTGTTGGTAACTATCCAACCAAATTCAATTTTATATTTTAAATTATTGGTTCACTGATTTTAAAAGGATTTTGTAATGACATGTGAAATATATATTATTTTCATGTAAATTTTGGGCAATGGGGACTACTTGTGGAAACAAATTGTCCTCCCTCTAATATTGAAGGGAATAGAAATGTTATTTTGTCCTCCCTCTAAGCTTGAAGGGAATAGAAAGGTTGTCCGTACCTGGACAGCCACAATATATACTCACTTAAAAGTGCCACATAGTTACTCTATTCCAAATATTAAACATGCCAACTTAAGAGACTTGAACCCAGGTGGGGAGGATCACGACAATTCCGCTAAACCACCATAAGCCAAACTCAGTTAATGCATGGGAAATATATCTGTTTATATAGTTGCATTAAATAATGGTAATTAATCTTGTGTTCTAGAGAGAGTAGTATTTCAATTTGGGGATATGTTAAACTTCAATTTTTTGTTTGGTTTAACCCTACCCTTAAATTCATGGTAATCTTGCTCCCCTAATCCTTTTCCTTCCATGAAAAGGGGCATAGTGTCTGAATGTAAGTTCTCATGTTTCAACCCTGTAATAATATAAAAAAAATTACATATTTGAGCAAGAAAATAGGCCTAAGTGTTTATTTCGGAAGCATGTAAATTTACAAAGCATAAAGCACATATTGTTGGCAAAAACTGTGGAAATTTCACCTATGGTGAAATCATGTGGTACAAAGAATCATTATTTCATGAATGAGTATTCATTATTATTTTAAAAAACAAATCTCTAATAATTATATTATATTACAAAATATAATATAATATAACGTAATAATAGTAATGATATAATACTACAAAGGGAGTGAAGTGTAGCTCTCTCTCTCTCTCTCTCTGTGTGTGTGTGTGTGTGTGTGTGTGTGTATATATATGAAGTGTAGCCCTACATGTCTGCCAAGTGTCATATGGGTGGCTATTCCTCTTAAACTACTTAAACATGACTTCTTATTGTACATATGTATGTCAAAGACGTGGTCTATATTGGAATTGGGCCTGAAGAATTTCAATTTTTTAAATTATGAATGGCCAAGATCTGAAAATCTCATAA
The DNA here is from genome assembly GCA_034641835.2 of Pinus albicaulis. Lineage (NCBI taxonomy): Eukaryota > Viridiplantae > Streptophyta > Pinopsida > Pinales > Pinaceae > Pinus > Pinus albicaulis. The sequence continues at coordinate 148,902,850 of CM076584.1, forward strand.
TATTATTCATCTAATAAATGATCCAGTGGATAGTATATAAGGTATGTGGATCATTTTTCAATTTCTTTGGTCTACTCCTATCTTTAATTTATTAAAAAATAATTGATGAAATGTGGCTAGTGTTATATATATATAAAGCATTTCTATTTGATTAATATTGGCAGTGATAGAAATGGGGATCATTATTATGGAAAATTTTATGGTTATCTTTGCCACAAATGATCAAATCTACAATGGGGCGCGGGGGCCTGTGGTTCCTGTATATTTGTATATTCCTCTCTATAGTTAGATACCCCTCCCATGAGATAAATTGATATTGCTACGAGCCACACTTTTTATTGCATGTTTTGAATATTTGATTTTTTAATTAATATGTGTATGTAATTCCACTGAAGCATTTATTTATTTTTAATGTAATTATTTTTTATTTTTTAAATGTTATTTTTTATTATTATTGTGAAATATTTTATGGTTATCTCTGATACAAATGAGTAAGTTTGTCGGGGGATACTACAGTTCATCCATATCTTGATCTCCCTGTTCGAAATATTGAGAGGGGGGTGAATCAGTGTTACTTATCAATTAGTTTATTTTTAATTTCACAAAGAATTAATTGTTATTAGCATCATACAAACATGAACATTCATCAACATTATTCAACAATGCATAGCAATAGAGATAGTAGACACAAATATTTTTAGGTGGAAACCCCTATGGAACAAAAACCACCAAACACTTCTTAATATTTATCTTCGGAAATATTTACATTAAGGTTTCAACTCCAATTGAAGGAGGCTCCAACCCCCTAGTTTACAAACTCCAACATGTAGGATGCTCCTACTCCTTGTTTACTAGCTACAATCGGAAGGACGCTCCAACACCCTAGATTTTAGGATCCAACTTGATGAATGCTTAAACACCATGTTTACCAACTGCTACCATATGGACACTCCAATGCCCTGTGCAAGTTACAACCTACCCTAGCACCACCTTGTTTCCATAAAGTGTCATCAATCTCCAAGTTGAAGGAGATTCCACTCTCCTGCCTTGCACCACCCTGCCACCTTGACCAGTTGTAGATTGTGTTTCACAATTTTCATATTGGATCCACAAGTGCTCTGAATCATTACAAAAGAACTGTAATACAATATATAATGCTTATGTATATCACTATCAAACCATGGAAGCCTCACTGTCATTGTTGTTGCTTCATCTATTCATTACCTATGAAATCATCAACAACAATCTTCCAAAATAAATGACAAATCAACCACTTCACAGGAATAATATTGTTGGAACAGGAATAGTATTGATGTCACGGGAATAAAAAAAGTGTAACAGGAACTTTGTCTTAACTCTCAATGGGTTGCAACACATACCTGTTAATATATTTCCATTATCACTTCTCTTGTTATATCTCACAGTCAAATTTTCTTCTACTCAACTGCACATCAAACATTTTCTATCACAACCAATTCACTACTCAACATTTCATTTTAACAACAACACATATTATTTATCCATGCAAATCTAAATTTGTTCAAATTGATTCCCTAGGAATATCCACTTGCGCATTGCCCAATCAACTCTCGTTGACATGTCATCAAGTTTTTATTATCACAATTTTGCTGCAAGACTAGACCATTGAATCAATGTTGTCCTCAACTTGATGTTTTTCTTTTCTAAGATGGAAACACACTACAAAAGAACTACTTCAAGATAAAAACCCTAATTGTTGATAGTAAAGACCTTGTACAATGAAACCTTTATAATTCAAGTAATGAGACCCCTCCTGCCATGATACTCCAATGATATAAATTTTCCTAATGATTCATCAAACAGATTAGTTAACACTCGTCAATTTCAATTCTTCAAACTTTTTCAATCTTTGTCTATGTTATAGTGCTCACACTTCAGACACAAGTATCCAGAGAATGATGATGTTATGATGGATTCAAATTTTGAAATTTAGTGTAAACCTTGTAGCAATAACACACCAATAAAACTATAGAATGTGCCTCTTTGAGGGCTAACAAATTTATTTCTTAATACATTTAATTTTCATAGTAGGGCTTCATACTAACAAGAATTACTTTAGTATCAACAATAAAATTGCCTAAAATATGCATTTATTGTAGGTGTTGTGACCAACAGTTATAACACTTTTGTCCTTGAAGGATTTGGATGCCAAAATGCTCTTAATACAGAACTACGAGCATGTTCAGCGAGTAAAATAGAGGTCGCACACTTTTAACAACTTCCCAATATAAATTTGAACTATAATCAGGTCAATGTCTTAAAATCAACTTTAGAAGACTTCAAGCTTGAATATTCATGATAAAACCCTGTTTGTAATGACATTATTCAAGTGTTAGATCTGCAAGACAAAACATTCTCAAAATATGCCTACAGTATGAGCTCTAAGAGGGTTGAGTTTAAAAAATATATCAACATAGTATCTTTGCTAAGTTGTACACAATTTTACATATGGATTATTGCCCTAACAGTTTAATCTCAAACAAGGGATCTGAACTTCTCACAATTGCATTGATTCTTGCATGACATTTGCTAGGTTATTCAAGATAAACATGCTAAGGATTAATTACATTGGATTTCATACTCTTCTCCGCAACAAGCCCAACGAGATTGTTATACATAACTTCGACCAAATCTCAGAAATACAGAGGAGTAATAAAAGGTTCTTCAAAAATTCAAGTCCTAGTGAGATTGTGAGTAACCCCATAATCAAATCAATCCAATTATAAACTTCTACCTCTAAAATGAAGAATGTTACTGCATAGGACAGTAATACAAAGCAACTCTCGATCATATAGTTCTTGATTTCCTTTAGAAGGTAGGACAAAAACTATTCTCCAAGAGTAACATGTCCAAATTGGCACAGGATTGTGCCCTAACAAAGAACCATGATTCAAAAGGGAAATTCCTCCTTGTTTGGTGCAAAACTCAGATCCCTCCTACAAAAAAAAAATCCAACAAAATCCTAATATAATTCTAATAATACCAACAAATCCTAGAATTTTATGTCCTAGATCCATAGGGATCAATCCTTGAATTTTTCAACAAATTCGCCCTTCAAAAATTAAACGTTGTTGCCCAAGTCTGGATAATTTCAGAGAGTGCAATTACATAATAGTTCAAGATATTTTCATTGGATACACTTTCCTTAGCAAGGGAAATGTTTTTTTTTATATAGTTTTTTGGAGATGTATTTGAGGGGCCCAATTTTCATTTTAGAAGTGAAGATAAAAATTAAATCAAAAATTCAAATGAGGCCCTCTTTAATATAGGGAAGATGGAATTTAATTTTAAAATTCCATAGTTCGTTGGTTCAAAAATTATAATTAGTCCTCCAGTCATAATTTGAAAATTATTCTTGCCCCATGAATAATTCATATAATAATTAATCCTCCAATAATGATGATTTTCTTCTAAGCCCATGAGAAAATGATAAGTTTCAATGTCCCCAATTTTTTTTGGTTTTTAACCATAATGTGGGTGCACCATCTTTGTATGGGCATATCTTCAAACCGTGAAGGACCACGAGATGCTCGACATATTAATAGAATCCGAGTGACAAGGAGAATCCACCGGTGAGGATCTCCAGGAAAAATTCAGTGATATGCCTTTCCAAAAACCTCTCACAAGTGTGGGGTACATCCATCTTCCAGGGAATCTGAACCCTAGAGATAGGGTTTCCAGCCATCCTTCCATTGGAGCTTCCAACTAATGTAATCCAAACAAATATTTAGAGCATTCATTAACAAATCTTGGTATCAATGACAACACCAGTCAACAATCTCCCCCTTTTTCATGGATGGAAACACATACTCATTCTTTTATTACAACTCTCTCTGACTTCATGCCTCGATTTTATTTTCTTGATTCTCTCCCCTTTTGACATCAATGGAAAAGGGTGACTCGCCCTAAAAATATAATGCTACCTATGGTCATGTAATCTACATGTGCTCCCCTTGACAAATTTCCTTCCTTTATCTTCCTAAAAGATGTTGGTTTGCTTCAAAAATTCCTTCCTCAATGCTTGCTACAATAACTTGTCTCCCCCTGACATGCTATGTTTTATATGGATTACCAAAGTTGATTATATCTATAAATATAAATTCATGACATGGAACCTTTTGTGATTATGTCTACAACTTCACTTGTCAAATCTACTCCACTGAAATTTCTCATAATGTTGAATATTATTCTAAATACTTTTTCATATCTTTCATATGTCAATCTTTCAATGATAGATCTTCAAATGTGAAAATATTGTTGCATAGACTCCCCCTCCTCAATATTATAGGAGCCGATGAGCTAATTCTTTAGAATAATGTATAAACCAACTCTTCGGTTGGATTATCCTGAATGTCATCCAATGTACATGTTGATTCATGATGGCCTTTCATTTTTACAAAACCTGAGAGCACAAGTGTTGAGACTTTATCATATGCTTGGTCATCTTGTGTTTGTTTTCTTCTCCATACCTTCTTGTATATGATGTTAGGTTTGAAATTAATGGAATATTTCATCTTGTACCTACAATCACGAGATATGTGCCCACAGTTATGGCATTTGTAACATTCAATGTTGGGCCTAAATGATTGAGCTAGTGACATGTATTTTTTGTTGGCAAAGTTTGTTTGAAATCTGTATTGTGATCCTCCTTCCTTATTTCTAGGGTTTTGATAATTCACTTGACAATTGTACCTATCATAAGCTATATAATCCCAATCCATATTTCCAATTAGTACATGAAAAACAATAACCATTAAACAAATTAGCGTACCTAGATGAGTTGTCTTGTCTGGATGATCTTCTGTATTCGTTCTTTCTTGGAGGTGCTACATTTCTTTATTTATCCTTGTTCTTGATTGATTCATCATTATTTCTTGGAGCTGTAACATTTTCAACCTTGCTTGGCTTTTCATTTTTATTTGATCCTTGAGGGATCTTGTTGTCAGTCTTCATCAATCTTTTTTTGTGGGGGATTGTAAATTATACCTTAGTGGCATGGGGATTTACCTACTTTTTTTGACTTTATCTTCAACTGAGCCAATTCTTGATATTTCTTTTCAATATCTTGAAAGTATTCCTCTTTCCACTCCTTGAGATTTTTTGTTTCAATAAGGTTTGCATCAAGTTCTCCTTGCTTTTGAGCAAGGTCTTCTTGAACTATGCTTTTCAAGACATTCCTTCTTTATTTTACTTCTTCTACTTGTAGTTTTAGAAGAATGTTGTATCCTCTCCAATCTTCCTTATATTATTCATGTTGAATATGAGGTTTGTTAATGTACATAGGGAATGTTTTAAAGTTAAAAAAGAAAAAGAGGATATAAAACAAACAAAAAAAGAGAAAGGAGAAAAAGAGAAGATGAAAAGGGGAATAATAGTTTTTTTTTAATCCCTAATTTCTAATGTGTGTAGGTGCTCAAAGTAATGGAATATGAGCCCTCTCCCACATTTTATATTGAATTGATAAACAACGTGCACCTTTCATGTGGATATTTGTATATTCTGAAGCAACCCAATCCCTACGAGGCTCAGGTGGGGTAACAAGTGTGTCTATTAAGCTAGCTCCATCCCCCTAGAGATTCAAAATTCAAAGATGTAGTAGGTATACAGTCACAATTAATTCTGGGGGGTCAAGCCACGTTCCCAAATCTATTCACTCTCTTTGTCGAAGGGCAGTAAACAAACCTACCACTCATCATGCCTATGTGATGGGTACCTCGACAAAGGGACCACTTGTAAGTTGGGCATGGCAAGTGAGCACAAAATTTCAAAATTTATTCATTCCCCTCCCACTTCTCATCCAATCCAACCATGCCACATGTCTCCTCCACATCACCTACTTGTTTTTCCTTCCTACACTTGTTTGTAAATAGACCATTCTAATTCAAAATTTCACATTTCTATTGTCTCGCCTCTTTTCAAACGTCGTTCGCCCAAAGGCTTCGGCCAGTACAAGATTTTTCTTGCACCCACAACGTCTAACAACCTCCAGTCACCAGGCAACTTGTAGTCCCTATTTCCCTGTAGTGTCATTATCATGCATAAAATAAATAAAACTGCACCTACACCCCATAAACACAAATAATAAAAAGCCTCAAGCCACATAGAATCACTCATGGACATTGAGGCGGAGATACATGACCCCTTGTGTCCTTTCCACCTGGCCAACCTTCGTTTATACCTATACAAAAATTACCTGAGAAAATAAGAACCATTCCAATTTGTCTAGTGAGGATTGTATTACCTCATTTCCCCATCTATCTACCCATTCCATGAATATGTATCCTAGCTCATGGCCCCATATGTCAAAGAAAAGAATTGTCGCATTTTGTCGACCAGGGAGAAAATTATGGAAGTCACCCCAGAATTGATTCAAAATGAATTTGTTTACCCAAAATCCCCAAATCTAGAGAAATTCACAGACATCTTCCCCTTTTTCAATTACAATAGACTCTCATACGAAGAAAAACAAGTCCTTTTCTAGCATATTTTAGCTCTTAATCCTCAATTGCCTCTAGATTCAATGACATTCCCCATTTATTTGTTTTCAGAAACTACACAGCCTATATTGTTCATAATTTTTTTGTTTCTAGGTGAGGATGAAACAACAAATATCAACAAAGCAACTCTATGATTTTTTTATTTAATGATGAAGCATAACATTGTTCTAGACATTCCCTAATTTCTTACTGAAGCTATCAAGTTTTAGTTCAACCATTTTCACCTTGCCTCCTCCTTTAGATATTAATCCATACTAGTCTACCTATTCATGTACATTCACGTAGAGGAGTTTGACTAACTAGACCTGAATAATATAGACTCTAATAAGCTGATAAAATCAGTAGTTGGCTAGAACAGTGCTTTGAAGAAGAATTCCAACAATGAATGGTTTTCCCAATTCATTTCTACCTTTATGTCTACTTTTTATCAGATCATCAATAATGTCTCTCCCCCTAGAGTCCTGCCTCACCAGAGAGAGCTCCTTCAGCTTAGTAAAGATACAAAGGTAGGTGACTCATACCTATTTTAGGATTATACTGAAATCGGGGTGTATGGATCCAAGTTTCCCCCATATTAATTACCTATATTCATGCCTATTAGGATATTTGCCTTAGAATTTATCAATCAAAGTTTAAATGCTTATCATGTCCATTTTGACCTTGCTAATAAAGGTTATGTTTTTAAGCTTTGAAAAAATGTGGGCCCTTTCATTTTGAAAACTAAACAAGCTTTCAAATAGGTAGAAGATATGTTAAAGGAGTTAAATTTTGAGATAGGAGAAGTTTGGCACTATTATCCCCCTGGTATTATATCTTAAAGGAGGAAATAAATTAATGCTTCGTCTTATGAACATGAATCAAGACTTGATTTGGAATGGAAATCTAACCTATACTAATGACCTATCAGTACAGAAATGGAGGTCGAGACACTAGTCACAAAAGAAAAAACCCAGAAAAGGAGTGTTGATGAGGTCAGAGACACAGTTATGGAGGATGCACCATCAACCAAAAAGGCCAAACTATAGGAACATAATGATGAAGAAATCAAGGTCAAATTAACCAAGGGAAATATACACTAACAAACTTTCTAGGTGCTTTTAGAAGACCCCCAACAGGCTACCACCTTCAATTCAACTGAGGTAGAAATTTTTGGCTCATTAGGAAGTACATTAGCAGCAGGTCCTAAATGGGAGGAAGGGAGAAGAAAAAGAATATTAGGGATGAAATTCTATCACAAATAGCATCTCATTTAGTCCCATAGCAAGTTAGGCTTTTGGCTTCCATGGACCTAGATATAAATCAAATGAAGTTTTCATTATATCATCCTTCCTTACATTCCATTCCATCTGGACCACAATTCAAAACAATAGATTTATCATTGGATATGGCTAGTGTTCCATTGCAAGGTAAGATCAAATTGCATAGGAAAACAGGGGAAATCATCTATAATGAATTGAGGATAGGATCCTTGACTATCAAAAAGGTCGAGAAATTGTTGGAGAAAGTTGCTACCAAGCCAAAACAAGAGAAGGCTAATTCAATAGCCCATCATCTGAAAAATGATGGCTTCGACGATTTTATTATCAAAATTGGGGTAGACCCAAATGACCAAGTTGTTGTAGATGCCATTACCTAAGTCTCTCAATCTAAAATTCAAGCATTGAGACAGAAGCTTAGATGCTTACAACAAAGCATGTAGAAACAAAGAAATTGGCACGGGTAGAGAATGAAAAGGAAATTATAGCCAAATAATTAATACACATAAACAATGAGGTGTTGGCCCTCAAATAGAAGATTGCAGCGCTTCAACCAAAAATTGATTCTCATATTTGTGTTGTAATTGTACCAAACAACCCTTAAAATCTTACAAAACAATTGACCAAGGCTCACATTGATTTGCAGTTATCAAAGAGTGAGCTCAAGAAGATACAAATTGAACTAGACAATACCAATTATGTGCTTGCAAAAAAGGACTAAAAAACTCGAAAAAACCAGGGGAAATTCAGAGCAAGCCAACAGTAAATTACAGGCTGCAAATGATGAAATCAAAGAGCTGAAGAATAAATTGAAAGGTAACATGTCTCCCATTAAATCTAGACAAATAATATGGTATTATATTATTTATGAGGTGAAAAACATATGGGAGAAAATGAATTTAGTTGCAAAACAAAGATATGCAGTCAAGAACACTAAATTTTTCACCCTTTCACCTAAGAATGAGGATGTTAAAAATGCCACAACTGCGGAAAAATTCATCAGATATTTCAATGGAAAATCAATTGATGACTTGAGAGCTATGGATATCATAGATAGGAAACAAGTAATTTTTGACATTACCAAAATGATTCAAAGAAAAGAAGTGAGGGATAGAGTTGAGGAATATTTGCAGGATTTGAAAAAGTTAGTAGCAACATTTAATTCCAATTTCAATTAGAGAACTAGAGCTAGAATTCCCAATTGTTGGGACTTTCAAGGGAACCTACTTCCATGGCATAAGTATGAGAAATTGTTGGTTGAGGTTAAAATAAAAGTGAATTCTTCACTTGGAAATAATACCACTCTCAAGGGTAGAACTATAGTCAATTATTTGCAAAGGTAATTTCAACTTCTATAGCTCGTGAAAACCTTGTTCATTGTCAAGCCAAATTTTAATGAGCATAATAGTTCAAAGGTGGCCTACAACATGCTCATTCACACTCCTAGAACATATCCAAAATTATGGTAGAAGTGTGACCAATTTATCAATCCACCACAGGTCTGAATAGTGGATCCTGGATCCACATCAAGAGATCAAAAGAGTTATAACTGAAGATATTTTGATTTTGGAAATCATGACATAGCCATGTCATTTTGTAGTTTTGTAAGTATTTTATTTTCAAAAAAAAAATCAAGTTTTTTATGTAATCATTAAGAAAACTAGACTAGTTGCACGCTCGCATAGTTGAGTAGTATAGATAGTTGTTACATTTCAAAATATTTTTGTAATTGTTCTAGTTTTGATTGTCCCTATAAAAAGGGAATACATAATCATTAGTATGGGTTCAAATTTCTATCACAAAGGTTGTAAATTTTTTGCAAGTTTTTGACTTATGATAGGTATACCACTTTTGAAGATTAATGAAGAATTTTTCTAGTGATTCCAAGCATTGAGATGTATAGTATGTGTTTATATCTTTGTATATCCCTTCATATGTGTTTTTCTTCTTCAGAAATTGTTTAATTGTAGTTATTGGTTTCAATTTTAAGTTGCAGATTTACCTATGTTATGTGATGGAAAATGGTACTTGTGATATGTTAAATCGAAAGCCTTAAACACACTCCAATATTTCTGCATTGCATTTCCTCAGTCTAATTCATGATTCTACTGAAATCTAGTGTATATGATTTTGTGTTCATCCCTATGCACTTGGTATATTTTCTTGAATTTCCTCCTTCACTTATACTACAACAGTCAATGAAACTGCACCCTTTGTGTGTAGGTCACAAGAACTAAGCATTAACTCTTTAGAATAACATAGTGTTCATGTACAAATTGAATCTCCCTCTAAGTATGGTAATTGAACCTTAATTCATCAATTTATATCTAATCCTTGAATTTATCCCTGAGGCATGTTAAGATGTACTAGGCACTGACCTCTCCTCAACCCGGAGGTTGTCTCCAGGAACCGGAACAAAGAGTGACATTTTCAGCTTTTATGTTAAGAACATGTATTTTTTCCTTAAGCCTTTCATTTTCCTTTTTGAGCCTGCCAATTTTTGTTGAATATGCATCTAGTTCCTTTTGTTTTTTATCAACTTCAGATACGTACCTTTGACCAAATTCTTTTAGTTGTATTTTTAATATTCCTAATGGAAAATTAGCAATGATAACAGAAAACATGCAACTACAGTACACAAAAAATTTCAGAAATTTACACATATAACTAGAAATTTCACCAACTCCATAAACTAGCCAATATTTTATTAAATGATAAGTTTGTGGTACAATATGTTGGAGGATATGCACTTGCGATAGCAAAAGCCAAGCTAAAAGCACCAAGTGATGAGTACAGGAAAGTCCAACAGCTCCAATAGCAAGATCCTCTAGAAAACTGTGATGTTGCTCCAAGAATACACTACTTCTTGACTTCGGCCTCTCATTTATCCACTGAAAACCTCCCAAAAAAATCTAGGAATTTGGGAAGGTGATCCTTGCCTAAAACCCATAAAAAACTAGAAAGGGATTCATCTAATTCCAACCTTAAAAAACTGACCCTTTACAACTTGGCCCTCCTCCATATTCGAATTCTATCATTTTTCCTAATTTTGTTACTTACTGCTCTCCAAAATATAGCAAAATATCTCGAAGGCCCCTCAAAATATTTCTCCAATACCTTAGCCCCAAACTCCTCTAGCAAATGCTACCCCAAAATAATTGCCCTGCTATGACTGCGTAGTCACAAAGTGGATAACGCAGTACCTGGTATATGGCCGATGGGAACTATAGGTAGATGGCTTCTCCCTCGTTGTAACTTCTCTCGCACTTCATAAAATGGCCAAGGATCCCTCTTGTATCTAGTCCAGACAATTTATCCACAAATCAACCCCACAACCACTAGCTATCTCCCTCTACTCTGCAGTTTTGACTCTAGAATGTGTCTCAGGCTCTCCTGAAATGCGTGGGACCTATAGATGTTATCTCCTCCAGTCACAAGGTATGTAAATCCTTCCTTGGGAAAGGTTGAGCTTCAATCCTTGGGAAGCTCTTGTGTTTAACAATACAGTGGTTGCTCAGCTAAGTAGCTAAGGCAAATCGATTTCTCAAATGAAAAAAAGACCCCAATGACTTCATTTTCCCTTCCTTTTATAAGTGTTGTCCATGTTGAGCCCCTCCATAAGTCAAATTTTCCTTGGCTAAATCGAATTCCTTTTTTCCCATGTGTGTTTTCCTTATGGGTCCCATATTCCACTAGCAACTAAATATTTCATTTCTCCTATGTCTCCACTAAAATTTCCTTGGGTTAGCTTTAATTAAAATTGTCAAAATTTATTTCCTAAGACCTTAGGAAAATTTAGGAAGGGATATTATAGTTTTCCCCTCTCGGATGTTGCTTGACCCCAAGAAACTATAAAAATGAAGGTTTCAAATTCTACTCATTTCCCATGCATCATCCTCCTCCAACAAATCCTTACACCTGACCAACTTCTCCCTGACTAGTTTTTTCCTCAACCTCCTCTCCCTGGTCTCCAATATAAGCTCTGGTGTCAAAATCAAATGCCCCTCATCATCTAACAGAGGTAACTCAGTAGCTGCTACCACCTATTGTCCCAACGCCTTTTTCAAGCATGAGACATGGAATACATTGGGAATCCGGCTCTCGGGAGGCAGCTCCAACTCATAGGCCACCTCACCCACCTTCCTCACCACCCAGTAATGTCCATAGAACCATGGTCGCAATTTCTCGAAACCCTTTTTATTGAGTGAATATGGTCTATAAGGTTGTAAACGTAGATAGACCAAGTCTCCTACCTCAAACTGTCTCTCCACCCTATTCTTATTATCATATATCTTTTGTTGATTTTGGGCTACCTGCAATTTTTTCTTAAGAGCTCGAAGAATATCCTAGATCTCTTGAACCCATTCCTTGGCCCCTGGGGCTCTACTGTATCCTAACACCAAGTCAAAAAAAGTAAGTGCATCATATCCATAAAGAGCAGGGAAAGGGGAGATACCAATAGACATGTGGTAGGTCGTGTTGTAGCAAAACTCCATAAGATGTAGCCACTTGACCCACCCTCTTTGTTGTTGTGTCACGTAGTTACGTAGGTACCTCTCCAACCACTTTCTCACAATATCGGTTTTCCCATCAGTTTGAATATGATAGCTATTATTGAGTGTAATCTCAGCGCTCACCAAATGGAATAGCTCCTACCAAAAATCCCCCATGAACATGTTGTCCCTGTCACTCACTATGGTCTTGGGGAGGCCATGCAACTGGAATACCTCCATAAATAACAACTCAGCAACCTAGGATGTTGAATACCTCGATGAAATAGCAAAGAAGTGGGAAAACTTGGTCAATTTTTCGACCACTACATAGATTTAGTCTCTCCCATGCACAACTGGTAGGCTTGTGATGAAGTCCATATATATGCTCTCTCACTTCCTCTCTAGAATGGGAAGTGGTTGTGGCAACCCGGTAAGATGAGAAATATCTACCTTGTTCCTATGGAAATCTACACACTCCTCACATTCCTCAGAACATCTCCCTTGGGTCCCCTCCAAAAAAATCTCTCTCTAATAGTGCGATATGTCTTGAGGAAACTAGAGTGCCCTACTAGTGGAGAATCATGTGATGCCTGCATGATCCTCTCCCTCAACTGAGATCCTGATGCCAAATAGATTCGGTCCTTATAGTAGGTCACATCATCCATCACCCAAAATCAATCATCCCTTTGTGCACCATCTATAATCTCATAAGCCTACATGTCCTTTTAATACTCAATCAACAGTTGAGCTTTCCAATCCTGCGTGACATCCATCAAGGAAAGTGTTGCTGGTCTCCATGAAAGGGAATCAGCTACCACATTGTGTTTTCCCTTCACATACTCAATATCAAAATCGTAATTCTGGAGCTTACTCACCCTCTTTTTTTTCCTATCCTCGAGTGATTATTGCTCAAGGAAGAATCAGAGACTGTTGTGATCTGTTTTCACCTTGAACCGATTTCCCACTAGATACTGCTTGAATTTGGCTATTGCATGCATCATGGCCACTATCTTCTTATCATATATTGAATACAAACTCTCATGATGTAGCAGCTTCCTGCTCTCAAATGTAATGGGATGGCCTCCCTGTGTCAAAATGACACCAACCCCTTCACCGAAGGAATCACACTCTAGTACAAAGGGTCGAGTGAAGTTCGACAAGGCTAAAACTAGGAATCTACTCATGACCCTCTTAAGCCGCTCAAATTTCTCTTACGTTGTCTGCATCCACTCAAAGGCTCCCCTCTTTTTCAGATATGTAAGAGGCACTGCAAGCTGTGAGAACCCCCTCACAAATCTCCTGTAATATGTGCAAATGCCCAGGAACCCCCTCAGCTCTGTCATGTTCCTGGTTGTGGGCCAATCCAGTATAGATCAAATATTCTCCTGGTGTACCTTCACTCCATATTCCCTAATCACATGCCCAAGGTACAACATATATGTCAGTCCAAACTCACATTTGGACATCTTCACATACAACTAATCTTCCTCTAGTATGTGTATCACTTCCTCCAAGTGTTGGAGGTGTTCTTCCCATGTCTAGATGTAAATGGGTATATCATCGAAGAAAACTAAGATAAAGTTTCTCATCTACCCACAGAATATGTGGTTCATACAAGACTGAAATGTAGCTGGAGTGTTGGTTAGCTCGAAGAGCATCACCAAAAACTCAAAATGACCATAATGGTAGCGAAAAGTAGCCTTTGGGACATCTTGCTCGCTCACATGTATTTGGTGATCATCTTGAACGTATATCTATCTTAGAGAAGTATTTAGCTCCTCTAAATTCATCCATCAACTCATCTATGAATGGAATGGGATACATGTTCTTCAAAGTATTTTTATTAAGGGCCCGGTTGTTATCACTCTAGTAAATTCTTAAGTTGTGGGATTTTAGATTTAAGTCAAAGAACTCTAGAGATAACCACAAACCTACTTCAAAATCTAGGATATAGCCTTCCTAAGGTTCAGAGAGGGCTCTCTCTTTAAGATTTATCTTTTTTTGATTTATAAATGTTAGGCTAGTTATGAAAGTACAATTTGGTTTTGGTTTAAAGGGTTTGGTGGGGAAAAATCACTTGGAGGTAAGATAGAGAGAAATCTACTTGTCCATTAGGCTATGGAATCTAAATCAATCTAGCAGCACTAGAAATCAAGGCCAAAAAGGTTCAAATATATTCAGGGCAAGATAGATAACCGTTAGAGATTTGGGAAAGTGGTTTTTTGTGAGGTGGTATGATCGAGATAAAGGGCACTTAAGGATCCTTTGATCCGGAAAATGGAAGTAGAAGGCAGAGGACAAATTGGAGAAGGAGCAATTAAGGGTTCCTTGCACCGGAAATCAGAAGAAAACATTAAAATGGAAACTAGTTAAAGACAGGGAACACTTGACTAATCCTGTAGTAATGCTCCTAGTTACACATTTAGACAGAACAAACATAACATGAATGCATGAAACTTAGAAAAGGAAACGGTGAAAAGTAGGAAGTACTTCACTCATTAGCTTATCACAGGGATCTTGAATTATGATGCCAGTCATCTTGTCCAGTCTGCTACTTCGAATTCAAACACACATTAGCCTCCAATGTTCAACAAAAATGTCTATAATAATTCCAGCAATTTTATTCCACGCTGAATACTTCTGAAATTGAAGTATTTATGCATAAAGTATTACAAATATTCTAGAAGAGCTCTAGGAATAACTTTAGGAAAAAGAAAATATCATTACATAATAAAAGGGACAACTACTTAATAAACTAGCAAGTTGTCCTCTTTTATCCAAAATAAATAGAACTGTTTTGCTAACAAGGAGCTTTTAGCTGCCTATGTGTCCTGCTTGCTGGCTGCTAGATATTTTCATGCTTTTACTTGCCTTTGCTGATACACTTTCATAATGATACTCTTTAACCTAATGCTCTTTAACGCTGATACTCTTTGACCATTAGTTTACTATTTTACTACTATAAATTATCTTTTTAGCAGTAAAAATCAGCAAATTGTCTTTTAATTTTGTCTCTCTTTTGACTGTCTCTTGGTAACTCTTCACTGTTTTTACATTTTATCTTTTACATTAAATCTGTGAAATTCTGCCATTCTTCTACTGTTGGAATTTGGACATTTTTCAACTTTCTGAAGTTTTCATCAGCCTCTGTATATCTTGCAAAAGTAGGCTTGATGACAAAGAGATGCTTAATTTCATGTTGTAGAAAGAATAAATCCTCAAAATACTTAAGTAAAACTTTGCCTGTAGGGGTGCCTTGTGCTAGCTGCTTCTTTACTTGCTCTTTAGCAAACTCCCTAATCTTGTTGTCATAGTCCTTCTGTGGCATAAGATTTTCATTGAACACATGTATATCTAGTAAGCCCTTTTGTCTGAGATTTGTGTATTTTACCATAAATCTAGTTATGGCAAGGTTCATTGTTTCACATTTTTCTTCAAGATTGTTCATTAAGCTCTTTTTAGTGACAACCTTCTTGATTTTCAAGATTGTCTCTGTCTTGTCTGATATCTACATGTCTTCAAGTTCCTCCTTGTTTTTGTTGTTTAAAAATGTAATGAGTTTTAAAGCCTATGCAGGCTTATCAGTCAACTCATATTTTGTCTCTTGTATCTCTATTTGGGCACCCAATAGAAATTCTTTTTGCTCATATATAACCTGAATTGAAGGCCATTGATTATGAATGGCTTCAATTATGTTAGTCCAGAGATGGTTTTTAATATATGAGATCTGCTCTGTGAAAGTTAATTCTTTTTTTAAATTCTTGAGCTGCTCCCCCAATCTAATTGCTTTTTGCTCATGAGTTCTGACATTGATCTCAGTTGTATTATTTTCCCTTTCAATATTTTCAATTATCTTGTTTAGTCTATTTATCTCATCTGTCTTTAAAGACATCTCTTCCATGGCTTTGAAAATATGGCTGGCTTCATCTGTGTGTTGTACATTTGTAGTAGAAGAGTCTGTAGCTAAAATGGTGGTTGAAGTCATTGGCACTGCAGTGGCTAATGGGCCCTTTGGTGCTAATTTCTCTCCTAAAGTAGAAGGTACAGTTGTGGTGATCACTGGGATGACTATATGAATTTTAGGAATTACTAGTTCTTTTACAGTCTGTCTTTCTTGGACAAGTTTGTCCATTTGTGTTTCCAGCTCTTTGATTTGTTCTGTTAATTTAAGTATGAGCTTCGTCATCTCTTATTTTTCACTTTGATCATGGAGGATTTCCTTTGTTGGTGGATGATCACTTTGAGGAAGCTTGAGCTGTTTCCTCAAAGCTGCTATGTCTTCATTCTTTTTCTTGATTAATAGTTCTACTGCTCGGATATTTGAGGGATCATATCCCACCTGTAAGACTAGTTCCTCTAAGGCTTTGATCCTTAGGTCCTTGGCATAAAGTGATGCCTTATCCAACTTCATTTGATCTTGCATATTAAGTATGGTATTTTGAAGTTTATTTTCACTCATTGCTTTGGTTGCCACATTAGAATACAAAATTTCAGAGGCATGCCTGTGGAATTCAATATGTTCTAGCTCATGAATATTCTCTGTGTCTACCTCAAGGTCCACCTTTTTATAGTCTGCTACTATTTTTGGTGCTGAGGTAGTAGGCTGTAAAAATGACATCATCATTTTATTGCTGGAATAGTCAAATGTTGATAATAACCTGTTCTGATTTCCAAGCTTCTGCTTCAGGAATTGAGAGTATATTTTTGTCTTTATCTCCTCATTCTTCTGCTTAATTAGTTTATATCTTTCCTTGATGTCCAAGTCATTTTCCTCAGTTGGCTGTGAGGAAGAGGCTTCCATGTTGTGTTGCTTCTTAATCAACTATGTGTCATTCTGATTGGCTGTTGTTTCTTTTTCTATTTCCATAAGTGTTTCATTGATTATGGTTGTGGCTATATCATTATTGGTTACTGGATCATCTGTCTCATCAACATCAATTGTCACTTTTTCCTTATCAACTGAACTAAGTTTAAGCCTTTTGTTATAGATTATTTTGAATTTGGTCTCAGTTGTTGTCTCTATTGTATAACCTCCTTTTCTCTGACTCTCTTTATTGATGTTTTTGGTTGTTTGACAACTTCCAAAGTTGATGTTGTTCCTGTTTGGCTTGCTGCCTCTACCAAGTTGTTTTCACTCCATTCAATTTGATTTGCAAACTTCTCTATTTCAAGCTTGGATTCATGGGTAAAGGGTGTTAATTTACACTTCACCCTTAGCTTGCTTAAGATCCCTTGTGGATCATAATTCCATGGAAAAATCTTATCAAATCTAAATTCTGATAATATATTTGCTATTTCCTTTTCTTCATCTTTGTGGTTGATTATGAATGGCCCAACTTGATTCTTTAACTTAAACTGAGTCTTATTTTTAGCTACCATAAATTTAATTGAATCTGCATTAAGAATTTGTCTAAGATATTCCAGTGAAAAAATTCTCATACACACATGCTTGGGAAAATTGTAGGGTAATAAGTTTGACCCAAAAATCCTTAATTAGTGTGTTTTTCATAGAGGTACCAATATTCAACTTTGTTATGCTCTGAAAGCTATAATATTCTTTTCATTTCTTCACTGATCCTAGGTTTTCTGATTTGTTCAATATGCTCATTGATGGATGCAAAAATAGTTCTGAAAACTTTGAATAAGTGGAATCACTGGATTCTTTTCTCAATAAAGAAGTCCAAAAGATAATTGATAGAGGTTTTCCCTCTACATCCATCTTTTGCAAAGAAACTAGAAATTTGTCTTCTTGAAAGAATAAAAACAAATGGAAAAGATAAGATGTATATCTAAAAACTCCTTCTGTGGGTAATTTAGTCAAATGGTAATGGATGGCATCTGCTATGAAGCCAACATAGTCAAAGATGGCAGCTGGAGGTTGACCAGGAAACATAGTGGACAAGAAACCAAGAATAGATTCATCAGTATACTCATCTGTAAAATATCCAAGGATAAAAGATAGCATAGAGATAATCTGTCTAGAACCTTCAGGAAATTTAGATGTGGAGTATGGAGGATTAATCTTTGGTATTTCAACATGAGAAGGCATAAAATTTTGAAAGATCATGAACCTTTTACGGAAATCTAAGCCAAGGTATAACTGATTTAATGCTTCTATAGACAAGGGAACTTCCTGGGGATCAGGTTGTAATTAAAGCATTTGATTAATTGGCTAGGCTGTAATGGTAAAAAATATTTCTTTTTCTGCATTTACTATAGCCCTTTCATCTAGCTCATAGTATTTTTGGCAAAGTCTATTGAGTTCTTGACCAGGATGAGTTAATGGGACTATATACTTTAGCAAATGGGTTTTCCAAATTGGAATATCATCTTTGTCCAGATATTTTTCATAACACCAGTTGTGTATATCTAGCAAATTAAACTCAATAACAGGGTCTACAATTTTATAGTCAAGATCAGTCAAAGGAATGCTTTCAGCAGCAACCACGGGTGGTTGAAGGGGGTTTACTGTTATAGCAGATTTGGCAGTGATGGCTGGGGTGGGATTAGGGGCTTTGGATCCCTTAGATTTAGGTGTTTTAGATCCTACAGGTCTGCTTGTGCTTTGTTTCTTAGTCATTTTGAGTAACTGCTGCAAGATTACACTGTTTGCAAGAGTTTTTTAATTTTAACAGAGAGGAAACTGAACAATTTAAATTAAGGATGGCTTATTTTGGGTTTTTTGTTCAATTAAGTTTATCTGGGGATGTGAAAACTGGCATAAAACAGAAAAAAAAGGGTTTTCTGAGTCTGTTTGATTTGAAAAAATGGGTTTTCAAGGTTTTTTAGAGGTTTTTGGCCTTCCAAATATTTGAAATTAATCTTCAAACTGTGAAAAATTGAGGAAATTGGCTTAAAAAAGGTGCGCAGGGTTTCTAGGGAAATTTTGCCAGGGTTTGGCCTCTTTTTTCATCAGACCAAAGGGAATTTTCACATACATGAAAGTGCCCCAAGGAGTGGTGAAAGTTGTTTTAGCCTAATATTCCTTTTGGACTACGATCTGGTTGTATCCTGAAAAACCATCTAACAAAGAAATCCTAGAGGAGCCAACTACCCTTTGTAATATATGATCCATCTTTGGTAAAGGGTAATTATCCTTTAAAGACACTTTGTTAAGATTTCTAAATTCGACACATAATCTAATTTCACCTGCTTTCTTTCTAGTGGGAACTAGGTTTGAAACCCAATCAGAGTATCTGATTGGTGCAATGATCCGGGCATCATACATTTGCTTTACTTCCTTTTCTATTAAAGGTAATAGAACATGATTAATTCTTCTCAATTTTTGTTTGAACGATTTTTTATCCTCTTTTATTCGAATTTTGTGTTGGATTATGTTTGTATCATAAAATTTGAGATCCTCATAACTCCAAGCAAAAACATCTTGGTATTCCTTTAAAAGATCAATGTATTTTTCCTTTTCCTATAAAGGTAAAGATTTAGATAGTTTTATCATCTTTGGTTTTAATTCTGTCCCAATATTACATTCCTCAATATCAGACCTAAATGGCTCAATTTTTGGCTTTTTAGGCACATCATTGGAGTCAAAGAGATCTTCTAAAGGGGTTAAACCCTTAGGCAAAAAATTATCTTTGAGATCTAACATGTCAATTTCTTCTTCAATGATTTCTTCAATATCTATCTTTTCTAAGCTATCTATGTCAGATTGACTAAATATAGTAGTTTTATTAAATTTATGTATATTTATGTTATCTATTTCACAATCCAAAATCTGAATCTATATTATAGTTTGTATCTATTTTACAGTTTTGAAATTCTTCTTTATTGTTCAAAAAATGGTAAATCTGTTCATCCTGAGAGAAAATCTGCCAATACTTGAGGTTATCTAGAATAATTGGTCTATATTTAACCTCAGCAGTGTACCTGTGTGTTGGTTGGAATGGTAAATTGCATGTCCTAGCAAACGTTGCTAGGAAATGTGCTTGAGTATTTTGTTTTCTAGGTATAGTAGCAAATTTGCATTCCAATAAATCATCAGTTAAATCTGTCACCATGTCTCTGTATCTGGCTAGTCTAGGGTTATAAATAGAATATACTACATTTATTTGCTTTATGATTAATTCCAAATCTCCCATGATCAATATTCTTTTTCCTCTTAAGTTTCTAATGATCTGGAGGCCTAGAATGAGTGCCTCATACTCAGCCATATTGTTGGTGCATTTGAAGTTGAGTCTGAAGGCATGTCCTTCTGAGTGATTAGTCTCCATGTTTGTAATCCATACTCCTACTCCTGTTCCTAATTTTTTAGCTGAGCTATCAAAGTCTAAATGCCAAAGGGATTCATGAAAGATGTTTTCATTGTTTGGTGTTGGATTTTATCAATAAGTTCAGTTTGGATTTCATTATTCTTGGAGTTACATAAGATATAAGAGTCCAGGTCAGTTGGTGTAGAATAAATAGGATAATTTATAGATATTTTAGCACTACTAACCATGAATTTCATCATTGTTTCCCTATATAGTTTTTTAGGTTGACCAAACACTGATATAGTAGCATAACTCATGTCTAATTGTAGAGATCCCTGCAACTTTTCTCCCCATGAGCGAGAAAGTAGCATACCATACTTAGGTGGGATATCAACTACTACAATATCCATTAATATGCTCTTACCAAGGTACTGAATTAATGTCACACATAAGTCTTTGATTAATCCTAAGCACTTAACTTTTCTAGAGTCAAATGAAAACAAATCTTTGTAAGGCCTGGTTACTTCTAGATTAAGAGTTTCCATTATAGCTTTAGGCATTAAATTATGGGAAGCTCCTGAGTCTAGCATAGTATTATGGAGAATTTGATCATGAATGGTAAGACTGATATAAAAGGGAGGGATTGATCCATATGCATGCTTTCCATTTACATCAGGGCCAAAGATCAACTCTGGTTGATCATCATTCAAATTAATTACATCTTCACCATCATTCATATTCAGTGTTTCAGTTATGGTTGATTTGTATAAGTCATTTTTTACCAATTCTGTTAAAGGAATGGGTATTTTTAACTTAACAATTTCAGTTTGAATATTAAATGAGGGTTGAGATTTACTAATTTGAACTAATTCATCTATGGTAACTGTGATTTGATTTGGTTTTTCTTGAGTTTCTACAGTTGTATTTCTATCTTCAATTGTTTTGACATTCTTTGTCTACGTTTCCTAAGTTTTACTGCTTTTAACCTTCTTTTCAGGGACTGTTTGTGTAGCAGTAGAAGTTTTATCAAAATTAGAAATATCAACGGGCATTTTTGAATTATCAATGTTTGGATCTACTGATTTAGGATCAACAAAGGGTGTTTTTGGATCTAAATTGGCTGATTATAATAGAGTTAGAGGCTTTTTCTACAGCAGATTTCTATGTGTCTTTTGAGGCTTGAGCCACTTCATCAGTAATATCAACAATTTTGGGACTTGATGATCTTTTAGGACTAGAAATGGGTTGAGAAGAATTGGAATTTTTCTTATTTTCCCTTGGGAGAATTTGCAAAAATTTTGTTTTTGGTGCTTCTACATTTTTCTTATTTTGATTTTGGGAATTGTTTTTGGTAGAAGACTCATTGTTTTTCTTGTGTCTAAGGTTATATTGACTATGTATTTCATTTATGGCAAAGTCATAACCCTGTTTATAGTCAAAGGATTCACTAGACTCTAATTTGAGTTGTTGAAGCTCAAATAGTCCCTGATCTTCCTGAGTGAGAAAAATGGTATTGTTTTCATCTATTCCCATTAGATAATTGATGTCATCCTCATCTTCATCATTATTTTGAGAACTTTCAGCATAGTTCTCCTGGAATGGGGGCCTAATTGTTTGTTCTGGGCCTGTTTCTTTTGCTTTTCCCTGATTTATGTTTTTTTCTAAAGTTGGGATTTCTGATCTGTTGTTGATTATCCCAATGGGGTCTTTTTTCTATATTATCTAGTCTATCCATCATTCTTTCTAAGGTTTTGGATAAACTATCTATTTTTTAGTCTGAATTTGAATTTTCTTCTTTGATAGCTACCCTTCTTTCATTTTTGAGTCTAGATTTTTTAGCTAATATGTTTATTTCTACACTAACATCATCTAATTGCATTTTTTCTAAGGTGTCGGCATCTCTTTCCCTTAATTGATAAGCCATATCTACATCAAATCCATCACAGAATTTGAACAAAATAGAATAAGGAGTAGGTTTAAGAGTTTCAGGGATAGAATTATAGATACTATTATACCTAGTGCAGTAATATTGAACTGACTCATTTGGGCCTCTTTTTAAAGCATCAAATTCAGATAATATTTGAAGAGGGTTCTTTTTCTTTTCCCATTTATTCAAAAATGTCCTATGAAATACGGCTAATTCAGTTATGCTACCAGCAGCTTGATCTTTAAACCATTTCTTTACTTCTCCAGTCAAACTTTGAGCAAACAACCTCATTTTAACATCTGATTCATTTATTTCATAAATTTCAAAGAAGTATGTGATTTTAGTTCCATGTTTCTGAGCAGTATATTGTGTAGTACCATCAAAAAATGGTATTTTGTTTTGATAATCTTGAGGTATGTCATGCAACTGTTAGGGTAAGACAAGAGGAGCATATCTAGCGGCCATGGCTAAAATCTTAGTTTGACTAGAAGATATAGTAGAAGAACTTGGAGTTGTGCTGGAAATGATAGCAGATGAACTGAAAACTGTACCAGAAGTGTTGGGAAATGGTATTGGGATATGAGTGGAACTACTAGGAAATGAGAATGATGAATTTTCAAAATCAGAAGGTAAACTAGTGGATTGAGTGGATGGTGGAAAAGGTATTCTAGGCTGCAAAGGCAGTCCAGGGATAAATGGGTCTATGGATGAGTTGGGAGTGGTATTTATATGAAGTAAAAGCATACAGAGATGAATCTACAGCTGGTATTATTGTGGTGTGTAACTAAGAAACTGGAGGTTTGTTTGTATAAGTCAAAAAATTAGTTAATTCAATAGCCTCATCAATATCCTTAAAAATTGTAACATTAGTTTCTTCAACTTTAGTCTGATATTTAGCTTTCTTTGATTTAGATATTGCTGTAATAGTTTTCTATTTTGTATTAAAAAATGAAACAAAATTAGGGTCTACAACAGTAGTTTTTAAATCATTTTTAGATTTGCTTTTAAATAAGGAATGCTCAAATTTCAGATCAAAATGAATATCTTGTAAACTAACTAATTCTTGAGGTAATGAATTGACTCTTATTAATGATACTTCAGCTTCTAAGTTTTTTTTTTGTTTTTTCTTTTTTCCGATTCGGTTTGGGTTATCTACTATGACAACAGGTTTAGAATCCGGGTTAGACCTGGTATAGTAGGTTTTCCTAGAAGCCAGAATTACTATTTTTCAATACCCACAACCTATAAAAATAATCTTGAAATACAAAGATAAATAAAATAATTTTCTTTCAAGACAATTTTATGACTGAGGATTGGTTAAGTCCCTAGTATGGTCGCCAATGTGTTATCACTCTAGTAAATTCTTAAGTTGTGGGATTTTAGATTTAAGTCAAAGAACTCTAGAGGTAACCACAAACCTACTTCAAACTCTAGGATCTAGCCTTCCTAGGGTTCAGAGAGGGCTCTCTCTTTAAGATTTATCTTTGTTTGATTTATAAATGTTAGGTTAGTTATGAAAGTACAATTTGGTTTTGGTTTAAAGGGTTTGGTGGGGAAAAATCACTTGGAGGTAAGATAGAGAGAAATCTACTTGTACATTGGGCTATGGAGTCTAAATCAAGCTAGCAACACTAGAAATCAAGGCCAAAAAGGTTCAAATATATTCAAGGCAAGATAGATAACCCTCAGAGATTTTGGAAAGTGGTTTTTTGTGAGATGGTATGATCAGGATAAAGGGCACTTAAGGGTCCTTTGATCCAGAAAATGGAAGTAGAAGGCAGAGGTCAAATGGGAGAAGGAGCAATTAAGGATTCCTTGCACCGGAAATCAAAAGAAAACATTAAAATGGCAACTAGTTAAAGACAAGGAACACATGAATAATCTTGTAGTAATACTCCTAGTTACACATTCCGACAGAACAAACATAAAATGAATGCATGAAACTTAGAAAAGGAAACGTTGACAAGTAGGAAGTACTTCACTCATTAGCTTATTGCAGGGATCTTGAATTATGATGCCAGTCAGCTTGTCCAGTCTGCTACTTCAAATTCAAACACACAATAGCCTCCAATGTTCAACAAAAATGTCTATAATAATTCCAACAATTTTATTCCACACTGAATACTTCTGAAATTGAATTATTTATACATAAAGTATTACAAATATCCTAGAAGAGTTCTAGGAATAACTTTATGAAAAAGAAAATATCATTACATAATAAAAGGGACAACTGCTTAACAAACTAGCAAGTTGTCCTCTTTTATCCAAAATAAATAGAATTTTTTTTCTAACAAGGAGCTTTTAGCTGCCTATGCGTCTTGCTTGCTGGCTGCTAGATATTCTCATGCTTTTACTTGCCTTCGCTGATACTCTTTCATACTGATACTCTTTAACCTGATGCTCTTTAATGCTGATACTCTTTGACCATTAGTTTACTATTTTACTGCTGTAAATTATCATTTTAGTAGTAAAAATCAGCAAACTATCTTTTAATTTTGTCTCTCTTTTGACTGTCTCTTGGTAACTCTTCACTGTTTTTACATTTTATCTTTTACATTAAATCTGTGAAATTCTGCCATTCTTCTACTGTTGGAATTTGGACATTTTTCAGCTTTCTGAAGTTTTCATCAGCCTCTGTATATCTTGCAAAAGTAGGCTTGATGACAAAGAGATACCTAATTTCATGTTGTAGAAAAATCCTCAAAATACTTAAGTAAAACTTTGCCTGTAGGGGTGCCTTGTGCTAGCTGCTTGTTTACTTGCTCTTTAGCAAACTCCCTAATCTTGTTGTCATAGTCCTTCTGTGGCATAAGCTTTTCATTGAACACATGTATATCTAGTAAGCCCTTTTGTCTGATATTTGTGTATTTTACCATAAATCTAGTTATGGCAAGGTTCATTGTTTCACATTTTTCTTCAAGATTGTTCATTAAGCTATTTTTAGTGAAAACTTTCTTGATTTTCAAGATTGTCTCTGTCCTGTCTGATATCTGCATGTCTTCAAGTTCCTCCTTGTTTTTGTTGTTTAAAAATGTAATGAGTTTTAAAGCCTGTGCAGGCTTATCAGTCAACTCATCTTTTGTCTTTTGTATCTCTGCTTGGGCTGCCAATAGCAATTATTTTTTCTCATATATAACCTAAATTGAAGGCCATTGATTATGAATGGCTTCAATTATGTTAGTCCAGAGATGGTTTTTAATATATGAGATATGCTCTGTGAAAGTTAATTCTTTTTGTATATTCTTGAGCTGCTCCCCCAATCTGATTGCATTCTGCTCATGAGTTCTGACATTGATCTGAGCTGTATTATTTTTCCCTTTCAAGATTTTCAATTATCTTGTTTAGTATATTTATCTCATCTATCTTTAAAGACATCTCTTCCATGGCTTTGACAATCTGGCTGGCTTCATCTGTGTGTTGTACATTTGTAGTAGAAGAGTCTGTAGCTGAAATGGTGGCTGAAGTCACTGGCACTGCAGTTGCTAGTGGGCCCTTTGGTGCTAATTTCTCTCCTAAAGTAGAAAGTACAACTGCGGTGATCAATGGGATGACTGTAGGAATTGTAGGAATTACTGGTTCTTTTACAGTCTCTCTTTCTTGGACAAGTTTGTCCATTTGTGTTTCCATCTCTTTGATTTGTGCTATTAATTCAAGTATGAGCTCCATCATCTCTTCTTTTTCACTTTGATCCTGGAGGATTTCCTTTGTTTGTGGATGCTCACTTTGAGGAAGCTTGAGTTGTTTCCTCAAAGTTGCTACGTCTTCATTCTTTTTCTTGATTAATAGTTTTGCTACTTGGATATTTGAGGTATCATATCCCACCTGTAAGACTAGTTCCTCTAAGGCTTTGATCCTTAGGTCCTTGGCATAAAGTGATGCCTTATCCAACTTCATTTGATCTTGCATATTAAGTATGGTATTTTTAAGTTTATTTGCACTCATTGCTTTGGTTTCCACAATAGAATGCATCATTTCAGAGGTCTGACTGTGGAATTCAATCTGGACTAGCTCATGAATATTTTTTGTGTCTACCTCAAGGTCCACCTTTTTATAGTCTGCTACTATTTTTGGTGCTAAGGTGGTAGGCTATAAAAATGACATCATCATTTTATTGTTGGAATAGTCAAATGCTAATAATAACCTGTTCTGATTTCCAGGCTTCTACTTCAGGAACTGAGAGTATATTTCTGTCTTTATCTCCTCATTCTTCTACTTAATTAGTTTACATCTTTCCTTGATGTCCAAGTCCTTTTCCTCAGCTAGTTGTGGGGAAGAGGCTTCCATGTTGTGTTTCTTCTTAATCAACTATGTGTCATTCTGATTGGCTTTTGTTTCTTTTTCTATTTCCATAAGTGTTTCATTGATTATGGTTGTGGCTATATCGTCATTGGTTACTGGATCATCTATATCATCAACATCAATTTTCACTTTTTCCTTATCAACTGAACTGAGTTTAAGCATTTTTTTATAGATTATTTTGAATTTGGTCCCAGTTGTTGTCTCTGTTGTATAACCTCCTTCTTCTCTGATTCTCTTTATTGATGTTTCTGGTTGTTTGACAACTTCCAAAGTTGATGATGTTCCTATTTGGCTTGCTGCCTCTACCAAGGTGTTTTCACTCCATTCAATTTGATTTGTAAACTTCTCTATTTCAGGCTTGGATTCATGGATAAAGGGTGTTAATTTACACTTCACCCTTAGCTTGCTTAAGATCCCTTGTGGATCATAATTCCATGGAAAACTCTTACCAAATCTAAATTATGATAATATCTTTGCTATTTCCTTTTCTGCATCTTTGTGGTTGATTATGAATGGCCCAACTTGATTCTTTAACTTAAACTGAGTCTTCTTTTTAGCTGCCATAAAGTTAATTAAATCTACATTGAGAATTTGTCTAAGATATTCTAGTGCAAAAATTCTCATACACACATGCTTGGGAAACTTGTAGGGTAATAATTTTGACCCAAAAATCCTTAATTTAGTTTGTTTTTTATAGAGGCACCAATCTCCAACTTTTTTCTACTCTGAAAGCTGTAATATTCTTTTCATTTCTTCACTGATCCTAGGCTGTTCTAATTTGTTCAATATGCTCATTGCTGGATGCAAAAATAGTTCTGAAAACTTTGAATAAGTGGAATCACTGGATTCTTTTCTCAATAAAGAAGTCCAAAAGATAATTGATAGAGGTTTTCCCTCTACATCCATCTTTTGCAAAGAAACTGGAAATTTTTCTGCTTGAAAGAATAAAAACAAATGGAAAAGATAAGATGAATATCTAGAAACTCCTTCTGTGGGTAATTTAGTCAACTGGTAATGGATGGCATCTGCTATGACTCCAACATAGTCAAAGATGACTGCTGGAGGTTGACTAGGAGACATAGTGGACAAGAAACCAAGAATAGATTCATCAATATACTCATCTGTAAAATATCCAACGATAAAAGATAGCATAGAGATAATATGTCTAGAACCTTCAGGAAATTTAGCTGTGGAGTATGGAGGATTAGTCTTTGGAATTTCAACATGAGAAGGCATAAAATTCTGAAAGATCGTGAACCTTTTAGGGAAATCTAAGCCAAGGTATAATTGATTTAGTGCTTCTATAGACAAGGGAAATGCCTGGGGATCAGGTTGTAATTGAAGCATTTGATTAATTGACCGGGTTGTAATGGTAAAAAGTATTTTTTTTTTTTCTGCATTTACTATAGCCCTTTGATCTGGCTCATAGTATTTTTGGCAAAGTCTGATGAGTTCTTGACTAGGATGAGTTAATGGGACTATATACTTAGGAAAATGGGTTTCCCAAATTGGAATATCATCTTTGTCTAGATATTTTTCATAACACCAGTTGTGTATATCTAGCAAATTAAACTCAATAACAGGGTCTGCAATTTTATAGTCAAGATCAGTCAAAGGAATGCTTTTAGCAGCAACCACAGGTGGTTGAAGGGGGTTTACTGTTGTATCAGATTTGGCAATGATGGCTGGGGTGGGCTTAGGGGCTTTGGATCCCTCAGATTTAGGTGTTTTGGATCCTACAAGTCTACTTGTGCTCTGTTTCTTAGTCATTTTGAGTAACTGCTGCAATATTAGACTATTAACACTGTTACCGATGAAATAGGTAACCTGACCTCAAAACGGGAACTCTAGCCCAAAAAGACTCAAAAAAACATGAAAAAACACCCCAAAAACAAAAAAAGTGTATTCCAGAACGCACTTGGTTTTTTTTGAAGGTCAAATTTCAACATTTTATAAAATTATGCTAAAAACAAAATTGTTTCTTGAAAAAAAGATTGAAAAAACACCCTCAAAACAAAACTAGTTGATGCTGGAATAACAAAAAAAAAAAAAATTGTGTCATATTTTTTACATTTTGAAAAATAGAAATAACATTTTTTAATTTTTTAAATTCAAACATTAAAAAAAAACCTAAAATTTAAGAAAAAAAAAATTTAAAAATATATAGGAATAAAAAAATAAAAACAAAAACAAAAACAAAATTTTAATTCAAACATTAAAAAAAACCTAAAATTTAAGAAAAAAAATTAAAATTAAAAAATTAAAAAAAAAATTTAAAGATTAAAATTTCAAAATATATAGAAATAAAAAAATCAAAATAAAAATATTAAATTAAAAAAAAAAAAAAAAAAAAAAAAAAAGTTAAAAAAAGAAAGAAATTATAAAAAATAAAATATAGAAATTAAATTTAAAAAAGAGAGAAAATGTTTATTAAAAAATAAAAAATAAAAATTTAAAGAAATATACTAAATTTTAATAAATTTAAAACTTTAAAATAAAAATTTAAAAAAAAAACAGTATTGAAATTAAAAGTAAAAAAATGAAAAATTAATGAAAAATAAAATACAATAAAAATTATATATATATATATATATATATATATATATATATATATATATATATAAAACAAATAGATTTTAAAGAATAAATTAAATTTAAATTATAAAAAATAAAATATGTATATGGGAACTTAAATTAAAAAAATATATATTAGATTTTATTAAATTTTAAAAAAAATATTAATATTAAAATAACAAATTAAATTTAAAAAAAAAAAAAAAATTTAATAAATAAATGAATAAACAAATAAATTTTGAAATAAAAAATAAATTTTAAATAAAATAATAAAATAATTAAAAAAAAAACATTGTTAAAATAAAAAGTTAAAAAACTTTAAAACTCAATTAAAATTTAAAAAAATATATTAAATAAAAAGCAAACTAGTTTGAAAATATTAAGTTTAATTTATTTAAATTAAAAAAATAAAAATAAAAAATCTAATTTTAAATACACAATATTAATTGAAATAAAAAAAATATAAAAATTTTATGTAATTAAAAAAATAATAATAAAAAAATAAAAAATTTTAAAAAAATATTAAACTCAAATAAATTAAAAAAAAAATACAAAATTTACTAAATTTTTAAAAATTAAATGAAAAAACTAAACATAAAATTTAATAATAATAAAAAAAAAATATGAAATTTTTTTTTAAAAAATCAATTAAAAAAAAATACAAAATTTAATAAAATTTATTAACAAAATTTAGAAAAAAAAAAAATTAAAAACAAAAAAAATGAATAAAATTAAAAAAACAAATTAAATTTCAAATATAAAAATTAAACTGAAAAAAAATAATTTTAAATTTTTTGAATTTAAAAAAAAAAAAAAAAATATTAAAAAATCAAATTAAAAATTAAAAAAATTAAAAAAAAAAAAAAAGAATTTTTTGATCGTGGTGGCGCCGCCAATTGGCCTCCCGCCCAGGTGGCGGCGGAGGTCGGCCGCTGGGCGGGAGGCCGATTCCGGGAATCGCCCTCCCGCCGCGGGAGGCCGATTCCAGGAATCGCCCTCCCGCCGCAGGAGGCCGATTCCCAGAATCAGCCTTCCGCCGCGAAAGGGTGATTCCCGGAATCGCCCACCCGCCGCGAGAGGGCGATTCTCGGAATCGGCCTCAGGTCGATTCCCAAAATTGGCCTCCCCGCCGCGAGAGGTCGATTCCCGGAATCGACCTCCCCTCAGTGGGAGGGTGATTCTCGGAATCGCCCGCCCGCCCAGTCGCCGGCCTCCGCCGCCACCTAGGTGGGAGGCCGATTGGTGTCGCCACCACGATTAAAAAATTCTTTTTTTATTTTATTATTATTATTATTTTAATATATATATATATATATATATATTTTTTTTTTTTTTTAAATTCAAATTTTTTATTTTAAATTTAATTTTTTTTAATTTTGTTTTTAAATTTAATATTTTAGATTGATTATTTTTTTAAATTTTAAATTTATTTATTAAATTTTTTAAATTTTAATTTATTTTTTTATTTATTTTTTTTTAATCTTTTAGTTTATTTAGTTTTTCATTTTAAAATTTATAAATTGTTTCATTAAAAAAAAACAGTAAATCTATGTATATTTGTATTTTAATTATTTGCACGTGGTTTTTTTCATTTTTTTTTGTTTTTTAATGATAGTTTTTTTTATTTTAATTTTTTTTTTCAATTTTAAATTTTGTTTATTTTTTTAAATTAGTTTTTTTTGTTAATTTTAAAATTTGTATTTTTTTCTTATTATTATTATTTTTTTAATTTAAATTTTCAAATTTAATTTTTTCTTTTTTGTATTTTATTTTTTTTTATCTAAATTTTAATTTTGTAATTTAAATTATTTTTAAATTTTCTATTTTAAATTTATTTTTTTAATTATATCGTTTTTTTTAATAACTTAGAAAAAAATGTTTTTGATGTTGTTTATTTTTATTTTTTTGGTTAATTTTTGTTTTTTTTTCTTTAAATTATGTGTTTTTTTTCAAATTTTGTCATTTCTTTTGATATAATTTTCGATTTTTTTTTTTTTTTTTTACAAGTTAATTTTGTTTTTTTTTACATTTTTATTGTTTTTATATATATATTGTTATCTAAGTTTTGTGTTTTATTACCAGCATGAAATCACCACTCTAAAAAAAAAGGTTGATGCTGCATCAATACATTTCAAAATTAGCATGAAAATCACCGCTCTAAAAAAAAAAGTTGATGCTGCATCAATACGTTCCAAAATTAGCATGAAAATCACTAACATTTTAAAAAAAATATTCATACTTCATAAATAAAATTATTAGTGTCAAAAATGTGCTAAAAAAAAAAAGGGTGATTCTGCATCACCACTTTTCAAATCGGGTGCTTTTTATGCTACCAAAAAAAAGTAGGTAACAGTGCGGTTACCTATTGCATCGGTAACAATGTTTATTTGCAGGAGTTTTTTAATTTTAACAGAGAGGAAACTGAACAATTTAGATTAAGGATGGCTTCTTTTGGGTTTTTTGCTCAATTAAGTTTATCTGAGGATGTGAAAACTGGCATAAAACAGAAAACAAGGGTTTTTTGAGTCAGTTTGATTTGAAAAAATGGGTTTTCAACGTTTTCCAGAGGTTTTTGGCCTTCCAAATCTTTGAAATTAATCTTCAAACTGTGAAAATTTGAGGAAATTGGCTTAAAAAAGGTGCGCAGGGTTTCTAGGGAAATTTTGCGAGGGTTTGGCCTCTTTTTTGTGATTTTAAGCCATTCTACTTTGCTCAATTTCTTAATAAAAGGGATTGGCTTTCTTGAAAGATAATTTGAATTCAATATGCAAGTTTTAATTTGTGTTGTAGGTTAGAATTTTGAGGAAAATACCTTTAAATGTAGGTATTCAACTGTAAAAAAGGGTTTTACAGGTTTTTGGTTTTAACGCTGGCTTCAGCAGTTTTCTGGAGCGGTGCACTATTCTTCAACATTCTTCAAAGGTAAATTCTGGTCAAATTTAGAGGTTTCAGGCGAAAAATCCCAATCAAGGTTAAAAAATGTTTAAAACAGGGATTTCTGACAGTTGGGGGCAGTGCGAAAGGATTCAATATGTGCAATAATGAAATAATATGTATGTATCAAAGGTTTTAACCATCCACTGATTGCATTTATTGGCATTAACTGCATGTCAAATCGTGGCGGGAAGCGGTTCTAGTTTTCAAAACAAAACATGATAGTGGTTATCGCATAGGAATTGGGCAGTAAGTGGATTTGAATCAAATAGACGTGATCCAATATATAATTGACACGTCAAGGAGGGAGAAATGGGCCAAAACTGCCCATTTCACGTCCAATTTGGAGTTAGGCGGTCGATCACTTTTTCCATGCGATATTGAGTATCGACTGTCAAATCTGGAGCTTTGACGCGAAGGGTTAGGATTAAAAGGGGAGTTGCAGCCAAAGGAAATGGTGGGACTAGGGTTCATATGCATGCGGGCGGTTAATAAATGCTTTAAACCTTTATTTTTATCAATGGGTAAAGGCTTTAAAGTATATATAATCGAGATTATACATGTCATGGGTTATTTATATAAAGCGTGAGGCTTTTATAATATAGAAAAGATATGGATACGGGAAAGGGTTTAGTTTATTAAAAATAAACCTGTAGTTTATTTTAATAAAACTATGGGTAATAAAATATACGGGGGAAAGGTTTACAAAGTGCGGGCTCAAATTTTTAACGAGGCTAAAGCTTCTTATTTGAACCTTATAAAAGATTGATTTTGATTACAAACTTTGAATTAATGTTCATGAGTGGAGTTAATATGTTTTTTCTCAAAAACACTTGTAATATGCCCGAATAAAACATAATTTGGCACAGTTTTTATTTTATTATATAGTATTAAACCTTTTGAATGGTTTAATAACCATAGGGGGCAGGATATTTATTTAGTGTTAGTTTTAGACCAAAGGGAATTTTATTTGGGTTTTAATTTAACATGTGTGTAATAGCTTTGGTCTAAAATCTTTATAATAGTGGGTTTTGGGGGTATTTAGATATAGGGAATTAAATAAGTAGGATAAGGTATTATTTAAGGATTTAATAAAATAGGTTAAAGTTAATATGAAAGGGGGATGTAGTGTACAAAAAAAAATACATAAATCACTAAGTAAAGTGTAAAATTAAAGCAAAGCTCATCTTTTTGTCAAGTCACCAATACTTAGGATAAAGTAGTTTTGAGCGTTTTTATATGTTCAGAATGAAGGAAGTTAATTAGATGGGTTTATATGTTTCATTAAGTAAGAATGAGTCTTTACTTATGAAAGGAGTTATAATGTATGAATGAGAGATGAAATAATGCTGAATGGGGATTAAACATAAGAACTCAATATTTTGACTAGACAGTCATCGAGCATTGGATCCGGTCCCAACAAAAGTCAAAGAAATGCTCTGAGCCTGTTTGACTGATAGCTTAGAATATTGAATACTTACGGGGGATGGGAAATTAGTGATTTTGCCCGATAATCATTTATTACATGCTTTCTCCACTGTTTTCTACATACCCAGCCTTATTTTAACATTTTTTCTTCATTTGGCAGGTGCATTTAGGCTTGCAACCTTGAAACATTTATTCTTTTAAAGCATAAACTAACTAGATCTACCTTATTTCATCGGAGGGCTCAGATTAAACTGTTGAGCTCCTCATTATTCTCTACTTATCTACTGATTTGTTAGGATTAAACTGTCTAGCAAATCTTTATTCACTATCTAAAACATGACAAGTCAAGATTAAAAAGTTTAACTCATCATGGATTATGGCATTTATTGACACTCTGCCATAATCATTTATTTTGCAGAAAAGTAAAAAGGAGTGGCATTTGGACTTGCTCACTTTCAGGTCTTATTCTCGTCTTTTTTCTTTTTGGGGTCTATATTTTTCAAGTCCTTTGATCTCTTTCTTTTAGGACTTTTTGCCCTCTTTTTTATTTTTATTTTATTATTATTATTTTTCTTTTTCTTTTATTTTTTCAAAATATGGGAAAACAACTTGGAGAAAGAAAGGTATGTACATATTTTACAAGACTATCAAAATTCAATTCAAAATTATGAATCCTATATTTATAGGACCCTAACACCGGTAATCTATACACTTACGCAATGTCCCATCTTTCCTCTTCACCAGCACCACAGAAGAAGCAAATGGACTCGAGCTAGGCCTGATGTGTCCCAATCTCAATAGCTCTTGAATGGCCTACTCTATCTCATTCATATAGGCCTTTGGGTACCTATAAAGGGTGGTGATGACTACATTCACACCATTCTCCATCTTAATAGTGTGCTCGAATCGACGGTCTAGTGGTCTCCCAAGCGAAACATCTCCGAAAACCCCATGAAGTTTCTCCAACAAGGCTAATATATCTAAGTGTGTATCCTTTACCCATGTTCCAGTCTCAGAAATGTGTAACTCAACTGCCCACTCCACATATCCATGTTGCATATCAACCTCCATCATGTGAGTTGAAATTAGCTGAGGTGGATAATAGTGTATCCCACTCAATAACGCTTGCCTCCCATCTAGACCCTTAAAATCCATCTCCAGTTGTTTCTAATCAATGGTGACCTTCCCCAGTGTGTACAAGCATTGAACTCCCAACACCACATTGGTATATGGGATATCAACCACGAAGAAATGATCAGTGCGTGAGTAGTTCCCCATCTGCAAATTAAATAGGGGAGCATACTTCGTGCACTGCAGGTCCAGTCTCCTCGCACCAAAACTGAAAAACCCTCAAATGTGGCTATCTGTATGCCTCTACGATCCACTATTTTGGCATCAAGGAAATTGTGGGTGGCCCCACTATCAACCAGAACTGACACGCGTTGCCTCTATACAGTGTCTTTGATCCTGAGAGTCAGATACTTTGGCACACCCTGAAGTGAGGTAAGGATTCCTCCTATTAGGGAAAATGGTCCTCCTCCATGAAAGGGTTGTGGTGGCCCTCTGGCTTCGGATGGTCCTCCCTCATCCCTTAGATCCTCTACTATCTTGGTCTCCTCCTCCTATAGCTCACTGTCTGAAAACACCTTAAATAAATGGGCGTTTCCCTTGGTGCACATGTGCCCTGGTGCTTAAGGCTCCTGCCACGTGAAACACAACCTCCTCCTCCTGAGGTCTCTCCATGTGTCATCATCCAACTAACCACACCCTCTATCTCTCTCAAGTGGCCTCGTATCTTTGTTCCCCTGTGGAGTTGTGGATCACATGGGAACAAAAGCCCGGTTCTTTGGCACTGCGTCAATAATGTCCCCGGCTTTAGAGATAACATCTTATAGCGATGTGGTCTTTTAGGCCCTCACCCAGCCATGTAGTGGTTCAGCAAGACCCTGCACAAACAACATAATCAACTGACTCTCTAAAATATTCATCACCAACATTCCCAATATCTGAAACTCAATGATAAATTCCTATGTGTTGCATGTTTGTCTCAAGTGGATTAGCTCCCTAAAGTGAAGCTCCAGGTCCTTCCTCTTGAACCTCTCCAATAACCTCTGAGTGAACTCCGTGTATGATGTGATGTTGATGTGCTCCAATGTGATCAGCCCATGGTACCACCACTCTTGGGCATCCCCTTCCAAGCTAAGGGTGGAAAATTGAATTGCATCTACTTCCCTCATGGGCTTCAGGTGAAAATAGGTGTCCATCTTTTCTATCCATGCTCTATTTGAACTCTTTTCTCCCCCATCAAAGTTTCAAAGTGTGACCTTCCCTACTAATCTATGCACATCTTGGTTAGAAGATCCTCCTCTGTAATGGTTTATGGTCCCCGTGGTATGCCTCTTCTTAAGGTGAATGTACTCACCAAAGGAAATCACCTGCTTGATCCAGGTATCTAACCCCTCGTACTCATCGATACCGGATGCAATCGAATGAGCCAAATCTACAAATAGGTCTGACTCCCTCTTTGTTATGGTTCATCTATGAAATGTGGCATCAAGGGTCTTCCAGCCTGCCCATGTTGTGGACTGTTTGGGAGCTGGTAGGTATGGATGCTTCCTGCTCTAGAACCCCCTTCACCTTAAGGTTCTACTGCCCCATCTGGTCTTCCACTCATATGAAACCCCATCACCTGTTGCATCA
This sequence comes from Pinus albicaulis, assembly GCA_034641835.2. Classification (NCBI taxonomy): domain Eukaryota; kingdom Viridiplantae; phylum Streptophyta; class Pinopsida; order Pinales; family Pinaceae; genus Pinus; species Pinus albicaulis. The sequence continues at coordinate 148,939,204 of CM076584.1, forward strand.
TATCCATCATGGTCTACCCTTGTCTCATCATCTATTGATTTTCTCTCAGAAACTCCTCCAAAATATGGTCCTGTCCCCTTGGCCTAGGTTGTTCATCCTCCTCATGTTTGTCCATTCCTTCCCTCCAGGTTTCTACCTTGATGTATGAAAATGGGTTTGGGTTATATTCTCTCCCACGACCTCTACCTATGCCTCTACCACGACCTCTCTAGAAAACCAGTCCTTGGTATCTTGGTGGCATCACCTGCTCTTTTTACCCACCCTGGCTTAGAATATGCTATGATACCACTGTAATATTCCTAATGGAAAATTAACAATGATAACAAAAAACATGCAATTACAACAACAAGGAAATTTTCGGAAATTTACACATATAACCAGAAATTTCACCAACTCTATAAACTGGCCAAGATTTTATTAAATGATAATTTTGAGGTATAATGAGTTGGAGAAAATGCACCTTGGATTTCAAAAGGCAAGGTACAAGCACCAGGTGATGAGTACACGAAAGTCCAACAACTCCAATAGCAAGCTCCTCTAGAAAATTGCGTTGCCACTCCAAGATTGCATTGTTTCCTGACTTCGGCCTCTTATTTAGCCACTGAAAACTGCCCAGAAAATTCTAGGAATTTGGGAAGGTTATCCTTTCCCAAAACCCAGGAAAACCTATAAAGGTTTTCCTCTAAGTCCAACCTTAAAAAACAGACCCTTTACAGCTTGGCCCTCCAAATTCTAATTTTGTCACTATGCCTCTTTTCGTTACTTACTTCTCCCCAAACTCCAACAAAATCTCTCCAAGGCCCCTCCAAATATTTCTCTAATACCTCAATCCCAAACACCTTCGGAAAATGCTATCCCAAAATAGCTTCCCTCCTATGACTGTGCAGTCACAGAGTGGATGACATAGTCCCTGGTGTATGGTTGATGGGAACTGCATGTAGATGGATTCTCCCTGGCTGTAACTACTCTCACACTTCATAAAATGGCCAAGGATCCCTCCTGTAGCTAATTTGGAAAATTATTCCACAACTCAGCTCCACAACCGCTAGTTATCTCCCTCTACTATGTAGCATTGGCGCTAGACTGTGTCCCGGGCTCTCTTGAAATGCATTGGACCTGTAGATGTTATCTCCTCCTGTCATAAGGTAAGGAAAGCCTTCCTTCAGTGGCACTCGAATTCCACCGAAGAAAGGTTAAGCTTCACTCCTTGGGAAGCTCTTGTGTTGAACAACGCAATGTTGGCTCAGCTAAGCAGCTAAGGAAAATCGATTTCTCAATAGAACAAAAGACCCCAATGACTTCCTCTTCCCTTCCTTTTATAAGTGTTGGCCATGCATCCTTGTGGGCCCCTCCATAATTCGATTTTTCCATGGGGACTTTAAATTTATTTTTACCGAAGTGTGTTTTCCTTGTGGATCCCATATTCCACTAGCAACTAAATATTTCACTTCTCCTATGTTCTCCACCAAAATTTCCTTGGGTTAGATTTAATCAAAATTGTCAAAATTTATTTCCTAAGACCTTAGGAAAATTTAGGAAGGGACATTATAATCTTGTTAGTTCTTTCTCTTTCCTTTATGCTTCTTGTTGTAACAGCCCCTAATTGATTTTCCATGTAAAAAAATAAGACAAAGGTCACGCGACAATTATTCCAAGTTGAATGGTGGGAAACATCCTAATGGGTGTCACTTTTGATTAATTTATGTCTAATAAAATTAGCAAAGGCATTGGTAAAGGCAAAGTGGAATTAATTGGCATTTTTTTATGAAATAAATTAAAATAGGAGAAAATAAAGGTGAAGGATTATAGATTTACATGCAAGGGAAATTAGAGGGAAATTGAAGGAAAATGAAGAAAATAGAGGCATCAATGATAAAAAGGCTTATGAGGATCATTTCATGGCCTTTTTCAGTTCATTATTTGGCTCTCTCATTCATTCTCTCATTCTCTCATACTCTTGCACACTTATAATATTATTGGAGCATTCTTGGAGCACTTTTGCATACATTGGATTTGGAGAAAGAAGGAAAATGTATGCAAGAAAGTGCAAGGGAACAGATGGATTAGCAGCTACAGCTGGATTTTTTTGCAGGTAAAAGGTTGCATGTGAGATTTCCTTGTTGATTTATGAATGCATGGTATATGAATGTGATATTTTGGTATGTTTTTTCATTGGCATTGATCTTTGCATGGAGTGATAAATTTTTTAGACTTTCCTTGCCATTTCTCGAATAGCCATGGTGTTGTTGGTTTTCCATTTGATTGTTTTCATATTTATGGTCATAAATCCTTATGGTTGTGGGTTGGAAAATATGCTTTATATGCCCTATAACATCTTAGGTTAAGTTACTAGTCCTAGAGCCTAGATTGGGAAAACACTCTAGAGCCCTTGGGGGCTTGAGTCACTAGTCCCTGGAGTCGGGTTGGACAAACACTTTGGAGCCCTAGAAGGTTCTGGGTTGAGTTACTACTTCCTAGATCCTTGGATAGGTTGGGTAGAGACCGATCTGGTTGGTGTTAGTGATGTCTAACCGTGGAGGTGGAATCATTGTGGATGAGGGTTGAGGTGGTTTGGCCTGTAGAATCCCTGGTTTGGTTTTGTTTTGGTTATTTCATGAGATTCCACATTCATGCTTGGAATATGGAACGAGGGTGACCGGCTAAAATAAATATTTGGTTCACCCCAATCTATGGTTGGGTGGTATATGGAAATCCCTAACTTTGTTGACATTTTCATATGTTAATAAGAGGTATTTTCTATTATGATGTATGAGCATATGTATTGATTATGATAGTGATGTTATGGTTGAGTTTCCATGGTTTATATGTTGGTTATTTTTTGGTTATATGTGGTTATATGATGTATATTTTCTATGGCTCTTGACATGTTTGATGAATATATGAATGGTTAATGAATGCATGGACTAACAAGTGTTATTGCAGCTAGCCAGAGAGGGTTTAGAACCTTCTCAATGATTCTCAAGTGAATACTATCAGTTTATGATCAAATATGCATTCATTACCTGTAGCCTACATGTTTATCATGTGTTTGACGAAACGTCTGCTAAGTATTAGGCCTATCTAGGTCAAGACATTGTTCAAGTTTGTATGTTTGGCATTGTCGTCATGTAACTTATGCTTCTGGAAAATTTCAGGAAGTTTTGGGTACTAGTCTGGAGAATGGCCTGAAAAGGTGGCATTGATCCCGAGACCACATTCTCTTAACTGAATATTTTAGGTCACAACCGCTGGAAGCTAGGCTTATGAGTGCAGTTAGAGGCTCACAATTGCATGCATGCCTTGTTGTGGGTGAGGTTGGGAATTAGGTCTGAGAAAAATAGCTTCAACTCAGGGTTTGGTCTCCTGGGGTGGTTCTTTGGCCCCTGAGTGTCCTGTAAGCCTTGAGGGATGTATGTAAGTTGTAATTTGTCAGCCCCACTTCCATAACTAAAGCTTCGAGTTCGGGTAGTGTCATATTAACTCTTTGTCTCATGTTTACCCTGGAAATTCAGTGAAATTGGGTAAATGTGGGAGGGGGTGGTTACAGGTTGGTATTAGAGCTATGTTGTAGCACTAGACCTCGGGGGTAGATGTGGTTGATGTGTATACATGTCTGATTTTATATGTATATGGTTATGCATGTATAGTATGGCATACATGCATCGTGGTGGTAATTATGTAATTTGTGTCATCATGATGTTGTTGGTATGTTATGATGTTGATATGTTAGTTGTGATGGAGGAGGAGATGCATATTATTCGAGCGAGGTTGCAGCACTGGACCTAGGGGTAAGATCATATCTTCATAGAGGTATTATAGGTTGGCATGCAGGTATGATGATTAATGGTCGTTATAATAATTATGTTTATGCTTGTCATTCTATTGTCGTTTTGGTTACGTGCATGATAGATGTTAGTTAATCAGTGTAGTCATATGCACATGTGTTGGATAGTCAGGAATGATAGTAACTTGTTATTATATACATTGTGGTCATATGCATGATTATTATGGTCATTGAAGCTAATATCTTTATGTTATTATGTAGCATGCTAATATGGATTGGCTTGTGCAGATGGTTATCATTATGATAATTAGGTATGAGTCGATATACTTGTGAAATTGTGTCATACTAATCTAGAATGACTTGTGCAGATGTGATAACCTCCCCTGAGATAAATGGAGGCATGAGTTTGATTATGTAATTTATTTGGTTTAACTAGCATGTTATGTTTACAGGTTGTTTGAATGATTGATTAATTGCATGATATGAGTATGTGTCTATAAGATTGCATGAAGGAATGCTTTTGTTTTAAGACAATTGTACAAACACAATATGTGTTGAGATAATTGATATGAACTTGAGGGAAAGTGGGTGCTAGTTGTAGCATTATGAATAATGATTGTCATTTGATTATTACATGGCTTTTAGTATCGATAAATGTTGATTTTAAATTAATATATACGATGTCTTGATTTTTGGAACATGTGGTTGACATGTGTGAACAGTTGAAAGACAACATGCTTGGCATTAGTGTGACAAGCTAACAACTGATTTTTTATATAATTAAAAACTCGGTGATGTGATAGCATATAATAAGACTCGATTGCAGTAATTAAAATGGTAAAATAAAGGGGTTGGGTGAGAATTACTTTGGCTATGTCTAGAAACCACAATTTCAAATGAATTAGTGTTTTACATGAATACATGAAGTCTTCTTCAACTGAATTTTGTCTGACATTATGTGGATATGTGTTATATATATGAACATGTATTTGATAGGTATAAAAATTGGTTTCGAGTTATGGCAGGATTCATCAAGGAATTGGAGTCCCTTGAGAGATGATATATGTATGTGTTCAGTTACAGGTTAGTGTGTTCAGTAAGACAAGGTAAGGTAATTGGTATATTGTTATGTTTATTTATGCACTGACATTTGTGTGTTTATGACAACATGATGGAATGGATTACATGGCAAAAGAGATTTCCATGAAATCTTGAAGAAGGCTAAGGTTGAGCTTTCCCTTGGAAGCACTGGGAAGCCATGGGATTGAGTCATGGTGTTTGTTGCTAGTTTTGTGCTTTCAGTGCTTTGTGATTTGTGTGAGCTTGATTTGCAATTTTTTTTTGTCTAGTGCATGGCCATGCCACTTTATTTGTGGTGTCATATTGTCATTGGTTTTTCATGGTTTTCTTCTTGCTTGCCTCTTGTTCTTTCCTTTTTTGTTTTGAGGGTATTGGGAATTGGCTGGGGAAAGAGGAAAGTTAATGGAACTTGGGGAGAGTTGAATGAAACCCAACATGTAATTTAAGAATCAGATGAATCTCGATGCATGTAAAGGGCACCTAAAGGGAAGAATATGACAGTTAGTTGGACTACTGGGTCCATTGGCATAAATGGATGACAGTAGGATAGTCATGAGAAAGGGAACAAGAAAGTTAAGTAAATGGATTTGAGGCGTGAGATGCCTTGGATATGTTGGGAACTGTTTTTCTCAATGTTGTGCATGTTGTGTGTTGTATCTTAAGAAACAATCCCTTGGATGTGGAAAGGAATCAATGCTCAAGACATGTGTGTGTGTGTGTGTGTGTGTGTGTCACAAAAATATTATATTAAATGGTATTTTCTTAAACACCTTCAGAAATTAATTATTAAAACCCTCAATAATCTGATGCAATAAATGCTTCACAATGCCATTATCTGCTGATATTAATTGGAGTGATAAGAAGAACATGAAGGAAGCTCAAATTGATATGTTGATGAATAGGATCTATCACTTTAAACTTCAAAAGAATTTTATGAAAGTGGAATAGTTAAAATGAAGGAGCACCCATTAAGGATATTTAAATCTTATTCACATATGTAAAAAGAGACCTGCAGCTACATTACTTCATTTTATTCATAGAAGGAAAAATACAGAATGGAAACTAGGAAACATATCAATAACAAAAGATGCAAGAATCTTGATCTTCATTCATTAATCATCAAAAATTGAGTACAAAATTTGTAGTAGTCTAAAGGTCCAAAACTCAAAACCTATTCCTTTCTTCTCTTTCTCTTTAAATACAATGTAAAGTAGTTTGTAACTGCTGAAACTACTCCTAACTACTCAAACTACTTGAAACTGCTTAAACTACCTATTACATATCTTCAAAATATCTCATTACAATTGAACCCTCTTAATAGAGCTAAAATAAAACTTAAACTCTAATATATTTTCCGAATATGAATTGGCCCCGCTGCTGCTACATTCTCTTGATTGGCTGACTTGTCTTTCTTTGAAGATGAGGGATCATTAGGTAGAACAGTCATCCAGGCTCTGCATTTCTTCCACACTTCAATGTTTGTCTTAGGAGAGTTAATCAGCTTGTGGTACTCTAGTCTAAAGGCAGTGATCATGTTGAATGTTGGTCGCTCTGTAAATAAAGTCCTCACCATCCATAATAGTTGAAAATGTCTCTGAAGAAAATTAATAATTGTTGCTCCTTTCAAGATCTGAGTCTTCTCATGAGTATTATCCACCTTAATTTTTTCCAATACCAATAATGGTTCATAGGAATCCCATTCAAAAGACTACATTTTAGGTCCCAACATGATGGAAATCGTGCCATGGCTCTTTTTTCATACAGATTGTCAAATTTGTTCACTGCTTCCTTAATCTCTATTAAATTCTTCTCAATAGTCTTCCTGCAATAATTTTTAACAATCAACTTTTTAATCTCTACAGCATACAGGATCCTATCTTTAATATCATTTTCTTCTAACTCCTAATCAGTGTTTGAATCAATGAAATCAATAAAATTATTTGCTCGTATGGCTCTGTTAATAGTCTTCTACTTATCTGTCATAACTTTCTCCTCAAAATCTCTGACAAAGCTTTTCTCTTCTGATACAATAGTCAAAGATCCCCAGTCTGCTTTCATCTCTCCAATGATTTTTTCATTCCATATGATATCTTTAGCCTGTATCAAAGTTATATTTCCCTTCAATTTCTCCTTCAGGCTCTTGATTTCAGCATTAGCTATTTGACAGTCTATCCTGTATTTATCAATTTCTCCATCCTTGGCCTGCATTAATTTTGTTACTATCTCCAGATCATTTTGTACCTTTTTGAGATCTTTCTCTGCCATTTTTAGTTCATTGTTTAATTGAGATAGTTGTGATGTTGGATCATCATTTCCAGATGGAAAAATGATGGTACAGGAATGGGAATCAATCTGGTTTTGCAATGTCATTACAATTTCCTTCAACTTAGAAATTTCTTCTTCTTTATGTAAGAGATGCTGAAGAAGGCTTTCTTTTTCACTTTCCACTTCTGCCACCTCTGCTGCCATCAAATGCTCCCCCGTAGGTAACTTTAACTTTTTCTTCAATAAAGAAATCTCTGATTCTGCACTCTGTAGTAATTTCTACACAACAGACCTATCATTTGGATCTACTCCAATCTTTACAATTATTTTCTTGAGTTCTTCATTTTGGGTTGTTAAAGCCCTAGAGTGGGCTTTCTCCAATTTCAATTGCTTGATCACCTTCCCTAGCATGTTCTTTGCCTTAAGAGCCATTGCATTAGTTTGGGTCAAATCATTCACTATTAATTGACCTATTTGCATGTGTAAATTTACTTTATCAAGCAAAGGAATATTTCTCACATCAACAGTTAAATTTACAGTATTAAAATTACTTGATGACCCTACAGTCATATCAGAAGGGTGAGAGAGAGAAATCTTAAACTGATCTTTTTCTAGATCCATGGCAGTCAGCAATCTTGTCTGGTCTGGAGTTACTTGATATTCAACCTATGCCTCCATGCTAGCCTTCACCTTTTGATTTCCTTCAGCAATTTGAGCAAATACTTGTTTAATCGAAGGTATTTTCTCCTGAGCATCTCCATGTCTTCTTGGTGAGGCTGGAACATTATTTTCATCTCCCAGTTGAAGCAGAAAACCAGGTTGAGCACCTGTTATGTCTTCATTGAATTTTATTCTCTTTTCAGCTCTCTGCTTCTCATCTTCAGAATCTATACCACCTTCTTTACTCCTCTTTCTTGATTTCTAGAATATGATAGGAGTCTATATATTAGAACCAACAGAACTTGCAAAAACCTTATTTTCTAGCTTCTTTATGTCAGGTCTGCTTTCATGAACAAATGATGAGTAACCATTTTCAACTCTCTTGTTTGAAATCACTTTATGGGGGTCATAAGCCCATTTATCTCCTAACAATAAGTGCATTCCATCTAACATCATATTAGCCTCATTAGCTGCTTATCTCATGTTGACTATAAACGAACCCACAGACATACGTAATTTAAACATATGACCCTTTTTCATAGGTACAAAATGTATTTGGTCAACATTCAAACTCTGCCTAATGAATTCTAAGGCAAATAATCTCATAGGAACAAATGTAGGAAGTCTATATGGTTCTACCATAGCCCCATAAAGTCTGATCTTTGAGTAATATTCATACACATACCAATCTCCAAATTTACAATTTGTACCCAACTGAAGAAATTCTTGAGCTTTTGGCAAGAAACATGAGGGAGAAACCCCATTCAAAATCTTATAATCAGTAGACATGAAATTCTTTGCAAAATCAAACAGCCCTTCTTCATTTTTTTCTTCCCTTACTACATCAGTCCAAAACACTACGGAATGCCTCTTTTTATTTATATCCATGATGTTCAACCCAAAATGCAAGAATTCTTCCACATTTTGATACAAAACTAGATAAATTATAAGAGAAGGGAACCTGAATGATCCAGTGAGTGATAAACTCATGAGTTGAGTATTGACAACCTCTTGCCAATATGAAGGGATATCCAGTACTACTCCCCGCTTCATCATCAACACAAATAGCCCAAGAACTAATTTTCAAATTGAGCTGTCATCCTCCTTTCCCAATATCTTTAGTATACACCTCAGCACTGGCCGAACTTCTGCATCAAAAACTTCTATGGAGAATTATTTACTATTAGGTCCAAATCGCTTCGTATTTGGCCTTAAGAAGAAGGTGAACTGGGTGAATTCCTGTCGTGCAAGATTATCATAATGTGCTGCCAAGGATTCGTCGATGAATTGAACATAAGATTCAGAATCTGGGTAACACAAGGCTTGAAAAATTAATTGGCCGAGACCTGTAAAACATTCTCTCCTAGGAAATTCATTACAAAACATTTACCAGGATACTTAACTGAGACTAGACAATGCACGAACTCAGGAAAAATATGAGTTTTAGGGATACATGTAGACAAAACGCCTGACTTGACCATGGCAGAGAAAATATGACATGCTTTGTCATTCAGACAAACCTGTTGATTAAATGGGAGGTGTTCTAGAGAACAAACAGTATCTCGGATATCCCTCTCAGTGTCCATGAGAGAAATATGGCTGGATGAACCGGAAAGGGATGAACGTTTAGCCATGATACTGCTCAGGGTGACAAACAACGACAGGGTGGCGAACAAATATGGAAGACACTTGTGCAATTAGGTTGACAAATATAGAGAAATAACATTTAACTTGCAAAAAGAAGAACATGTTTAATTAGATGGTGCAGGGTTTAGAAATTAAATGTTGAGTTGATGCGCTAAAGAGCATTAAACAATACCATGACGTGGCTGAAAGCTGTCACCAACCAGCAACTTATGTCACCACGGGAGGCCTCTGGGGTATGGAGCGCTCATCGGAGCCCTGCCCCCACAGTGAATTTAGACCGTAGATCTTGATTGGCCGATCAGTCAACAGGTTCAACTGCGGATGCACCCACCCCATTAACCCATGTTTCGAATGTGCCTGCGGGTTGCCGCCTTTATCTTCTGATAGGAAAATCTTTGGATCCCGCTCGCATACTTGCGCGATCATTAACTTAAGCGTTAGGACCCACCTTCTCAAATATTTTAAAGTATTGAACTTTAAATTTACCAAAAACATTACAACTCTAGTTAAAGTATGAGAAGCGCTACTTTAACACATATTTTATATATTTTTCCATTTTTTTGTATTTTCAAAAAATTAAAATAAAGGATTTTGCAAATGAGCCACAACATCTAGCTCCACCTAGGGATAGTGTTTTTTGCCACGAAACACTAAGAACTGCATATTAGTGCCTTCACTTCGGGCATGGAGTCTGATGAAATATGAACAATGAAAAATCCGAATATGTACAATGGTGAACCATAAAATCTCAATGTTGGAAATAATGCTTGAGATACTGCCCATTCACAAGCAGCTCTATTGTTTCTCCATCAAGATTCTCCAGAATAAATGTGTTATTTGATCCAATCTCAACAATATTGTATGGGCCGTACCAGAGTGGGTCAAACTTACCATGCTTTCCCTTCTCTTCTCTTCTGGTATCCCATCTTAATACCAAATCTCCAGTTTGAAAAAGAATCTCTTTTGCTTTTCTATCAAAAATTGACTTCATCTTTTCTTGATAGGTGATCAAATTTTCTCTGACTTTGTTCATGCTCTCACTTGATTCTATAACCTTGTTCAACCTTCTCACTAACGCATTAGGTTCTTCTTGTGCTTCTTGAAGAAAATAAATCACTGGTCTAGCCAACTGAGTAGGAAATAAAGCTTGAGTTCCATAAACCAATTCATAAGAAGACTTACCTATAAATCTTCTAGTAGTCACTCGTACTGCCCAAAGAGAAAATGTCAATTTTGAATCTCAGTTTTTCTGATTTTCATTAATTGTCTTCTTCAAAATCTTGACTAATGTCTTGTTGGAAGATTCATCTAGCCCATTCCCTTGAGGATGATATGTTGTAGAATGAGGTAGAATGACATTATATGTTTGACAAAAATTAATGAATATAACGGAATTGAATACCTGGGCATTGTCAGTTGCAATCTTGATTGGACACCCAAACTTGCTGAAGATGTTTTCTTCCAGAAATTTCATTACTACCTGGTCATTAACCTTTTTGGTAGGTATTGTCTCCACCCACTTTGTGAAATAGTCAGTGGCAGTCAAAATCCATTTGAACTGTCCACTTGATGGTGGATTAATTTCCCCAATAAAATATAATCCCCATTGCCTAAAGGGTTCTTCAATAAACACTGGGAGAAGAGGTAGAGGAGCTAACCTTTTCTTTTCTACAAATAACTGACATTTCTGGCAGCTTCTAACCAGTCTGTGGAGGGCCAGTAAAAACCTGATTTGAGGATTTTATGAGCAGTAACCTTCCAACTATAATGACCACCACATAGATTCTCATGATATTATTTTAAAACTTCCATTGAGTCACCTTCTATCAAACACAACAACAAAATGCCAGCAAGATCCTTTCAATATAACTTAGCATCAATTATGACATATGGCTGGGATTTGAGCTTAAGAGCTCTGTACTTTGTTCTGTTTAGTGAGGTCGGACAAGAGAAAAAACATAAGTAATGAACAATATCCTTATACCAATCAAAGCACATAAATTTGTATTTAATCGATGCCTTTGTACAGCTCTGACTCCTTTCATCAATAGCTTCATCTAAGGGTGCCAGCAAATTAATCTCCAAAGCTTGAAAATTTGACTCTGTCAATATTTTTTCCAAACCTTGACCTTTGACCAATTTGGTAGGCTTGATATCTAAGTCATACTCTTGGATTTTAGCTATCCATTTACCTCTTTTACCTTCCACATAACTTTGAACTAACACATCTTTCACAGCAAAGTTAGGAACATAAGAAACTATTTGAGACTGCAACACATAAGTCCTGAATTATTTTAATTCTTTAACTAAAGCATACACCTATTTTTCCAAAATGTTATATTTAAGTTCAGCATCCCTGAGAACTTTACTGAAAAATGCCACAGGTTGTTCTTTTCCCTCTTCATTCTTCTGCAACAGCATAGCAGCAATGGTAGTAGGTGATGCAAATGAAAATGTTTCAAAATCCTTTTGATATTCCGGACTGATCAGAACTGGAGCTTCCTGAAAGGCTTATTTAATCCTAGAAAAGGATTCTCTAGCATCCTTGTCCCATTTTACTTCTGTATTCTTTTTCATCATATCTGTTATGTTTCTGACAATTTCAACATAATTTGGGACAAATATTCTCAAGAAATTTATTTTTCCCAGAAACCTCTGAATATCCTTTTTACTCCTAGGCAAAGTAATTTTCCGAATAACTTCTACTCTTACTGGATCAATTTTTACTCCCTGATTTGAAACTATATGTCCTAACATTTTTCCTTCCTGCAAAGCAAATAAAGATTTTTTGGGATTCAATGACAACCCAAATTTTCTGCATTTTAGGAAAGCCTTCTGTAAATGCTCCAAGTGTTCATCATCTGAACCTGGAAAAATGGTCACATCATCCAAATATATAACTACGAACTTATCACCCACAAATGTTATGTCCATTTCCCTTTGAAAAGTGGCACCTGTGTTCATAAGGCCAAATGGAATTCTTGCATACATGAACGTTCCCCAGGGTGTGATAAAATTTGTTTTCTTCTGATCTTCTTTTTTGACCGCTACCTAATTGTACCCAGAGAAACCATCAACCATAAATAATCTATATGCTCCCGTCACTTTCTGTAAAACATAGTCCATCTTAGGCAAAGGATAATTGTCTTTAAGTGATGCCCTGTTTAAATTCTTGAAGTCAACGCATAACCTTATTTCTCCTTTCTTTTTCCTCATAGGAACCAGGTTAGAAACCCAGTCTAATATCTGAGTGGGACTATAATTTTTGCCTGCAACAATTTCTTCACTTGTTTTTCAATTGGAGCAAGGAGCAATGGATTGATCTGTCTAAGTTTCTGTCTGTGAGGTTTGATCCCATCCTTCAATGGTATCTTGTGCTGAATAATATCTAGGTCATATGTTTTCAAATCCTCATAGGACCATGCAAACACATCCATATATTTTTTAAACCGGTCAATGTACCTTTCTTTATAATTCTTAGGAACACCCTTGAATAACTTGACAACCTTGGGCTCCTGTTGAGTTCCCAGATTACAATATTCCATCTCACCCTCTTGAGGTACCTTCTTTGGATCCAGTGCTACATCATTTGAATCAAACAATATTTCAAGAGGAACTAATCCTCTGGAAAATATATTATCTTTCAACTGGATTATTTTCTGATCACCTATTGAATGCTTAATATTTTTCAAGTCTTCATTATGATCAATCTGTTCACTTTCTTGATATATTTCAATATCTTCAAAATTTTCAATCATTGTCAGAAAATGATTTATCTACTCATCATCTTCAAAAACCTACCATTTCTTAACATTGTCAGGAATAGAGGCTCTGTGCCTCAGTTCAATCTCATACCTCAGTTTTGTATTTATAGGTGGCTTGAAAGTACTAGATGCAAATGCTAGTGAATCTGCCATTTTGTTTTCTTCTCTTTGAATGAATTGAAGTTTCAAAGCTTCAAAATAATTCTCAATCAAGTCCCATACTTCATTCCTATATGGTCGTAGCCTTGGATGCTTGCTTTGAAAAAGGTTTTTAATCTGTCTTATAATCAGCTCAGAATCACCAAAAATGGAAATACACTGGATTCCCATTTGTTTAGCAGTTTTAAGACTCAAAATGAATGCCTCATACTCAGCTACATTATTTTTTGATTCAAATTCAAGCTTAAAAGAAAAAGTTAAAAGATTACCTTCTGGAGATATCAGTAAAAATCTAGCTCCTGTTCCATCTTTTGAATAGGCACCATCAAAATAACACTTCCAAATTTTGTTTGAACGCAGCTCATTATGTACAATTGTTGAAGAGAGCTACTTCTTTGATTCTTCAGCAAATTCTGCATCTTCATGTAGCATAAAACAGGAAATATCTTCTTTTTCTTGACCATAAATAGGGGAATTTCCTGCATCTTTCTTTGTGATAGTTTTAACAAATCTTGTTTCTCTATATAACCTTCTTTCTTCCCCATTAAACACGAGAATTATAGCATATGTGAAGTCCAGTTTTAAAACTCCTCCGAGCTTTTCTCCCCAAGATCTGGACAAAAGCATACCAAACCTAGCTGGAATATCTACGACCACTACATCCATCATGATACTTTTGGGTGGAATTTGGGCTAAGGATACCACCATGTCTTTGATAAGCCCAACACACTTCACCCTTTTTGAATTAAATGAATATAGGTCTCTATATGGTTTAGTAATTTGTAAATTCAATTCTTTCATTACAGATAATGGCATGAGATTATGTGAAGCACCTGAGTCTAACATACAATTATGAAGAATGAAATCATGAAGAAGTAGTGATATATAAAATGGGGGAACAAAATAATATACCTCCTCCACATGTGGACCAAAAGTGACCACTGGATTTTCTTCTTGCAAATTCACGGTATCACCAATCTCATCAGACTGAGAAAGATTAATGAATTCTGCAATTTCTTTCTTGTACCCTGGTGTCTTAGCTAGCTCAAGAAGTGGTACTTGCATTTTGACTTTTTCTAGCTCCTTCGATAAACTAAAAGTGTCTTCTTGATTTCTGCTAGGATTATAAATCTGTTCAGGCATAGTAACAACCTTCTCCAAATTACTAGTATCAATAGACTTATTTATGGAAGTCTCAAGTTGTTTTATTTTTGTTCCACTTACTAGATTCATAGGTCGTTTCCATTTATTTGATTGTTTTACTAAGTTCTTTGATTATGGAGTTGCCATTGGAGAAGGAACTGACTCTTGTTGTTGTTCTTCATCATCCTGCGTCCTTGATATCTTTCTTGATCTTAAATCATATTTCTTATGCAACTCTGCTTGCATAAAATCTGTAAATTGCCAACAATAATCATCCATCTCTTCTTGGTCAAAGGACACCTCAGCTTCGGTGTATTCTTCTTCACATTCTTCCTCTTCTTCATCTTATTTCATGTACATGGTATATATCTGATCTTTGACTTCCCTTTGATCATCTTTAATAGACTTTGAAGGTGTTGCTTCTATGTACAGTGGTGCTTGAACTTGGTCTTGATCTTTTCTCTCCCTCTACAAGATTTGCAAGGGCTATTTTTTAAATTAAGGATTGAAAACACCTCTGTTTTGTTGTGCAGAACTTTGGGAGTTTTTATTCTCTAACTCCATCTTCACTAACTTATTTGAAAAATTCTTGATAACCTTTGTCATGTCATCAATCCTCTAATCCTGTGGTGATTCTTCTTTGGCCTTGCCTTTCTCTTGAACTGACTGATTTTCTTGTGTTTTCCCAGCAGCAGTCATGTTTGCTTCAATTTCCAAAGAATTAGTTTGGATTTTTTCAAGAGTAGAAGATCTCCTTTCTCTTAGAGTGAAACTAAAATTTGACTCAAAAGCTCCAGCAAAAACTACCCTTGCTCCAACAGGAGGGGGTTTTCATTTCTATGGGTAAACTATTATACAATTTGTTGAATATTTTAATAAAATCAGTCATGTTTTTATTAGAATTTTTCTTGATTGCATTAAACTCTGTCAATGAATAACCATGATCTCTTTTTTCACCGCATATTCGAGTGAATTGTGTTTCTAATTCCTCCCAATTATTAATTAAACCATTTTCTCGCCTCTCCATTCAGAGATTGTACAGAAAGTCTCATTACTACATCAAGATGTTCTACATTTAGATTATCAGCAAAAGTGAAAAACAATGGCAATTGTTGTTCTGCAGTCAGTTCATATTCACCAGTAAAATGAGGAAGTAACTTGAGGTATTCTGGGGGCATGGAATTCATAGGTTGTGGAAGATTTAGCAGTGCAAACCTGTTCATTAAGAAAGCAGGGGCTACCATGTTTATGCCTTGGTTAACCACTCCTTAAGTAGGTGGGGTTTGTGAACCAGTTGTGGATGTGGATGAAGGGGGTGAAATGACTGATATGGAAAGGGGTTGATGAATGATGGCAGAAGAACTAGCAGATGTATTTGGTTGAGCTTGCATGAAGGTAAATGAAACAGACTCAAAATATTGTTCTTCTAACCTTGGTTCTTGAAAATGAACTGGTGGGGAAAAGGATTCTTGTTCCAAGAAAGTGAGTTTCCAGGAAATATCCTTAGATGAAGGGTTATGTGAACTATTTCCAGGTGCAGGAAATGTTGGATTAGGTGTGGAAGGATTTTTTGGTTTCTGAGCCTTTTTAGAAACCAATTTTTTGGGATTTGACAAAATAGGAACTTTCTGTTACGAGGTATCTAACCTCATATGAGGTCTTTTATATGCTAGAATTATGGAATAAAAATACAGCCTGATATTTCCTCCTCTCTGAACAACCAGAGGAAATATAACAAAAACCCAGCGAATGAACTTTGCTTCTTCATCCCCGACAACGGCGCCAAAAAATGTTGTATCTTAAGAAACAATCCCTTGGCGGTGGTAAGGAATCAGTGCTCAAGATATCTATATATATATATATATATAGATATCTTGAGCACTGATTCCTTACCACCGCCAAGGGATTGTTTCTTAAGATACAATATATATATATATATATATATATATATATATATATATATATATCAAATGGTCTTTGCTTAAACACCTTCAGAAATTAATTATTAAAACCCTCAAGAATCTGATGCAATAAATGCTTCACAATGCCATTATCTGCTGATATTAATTGAAGTGATAAGAATAACATGAAGGAAGCTCAAACTGATATGCTTATGAACAGGATCTATCACTTTAAACTTCAAAAGAATTTTATGAAAGTGAAATGGTTAAAATGAAGGAGCACCCATTAAGGATATTTAACTCTTATTCACATATGTAAAAAGAGACCTGTAGCTACATTACTTCATTTTATTCATAGAAGGAAAAATATATAATGGAAACTGGGAAACATATCAATAACAACAGATGCAAGAATCTTGATCTTCATTCATTAATCATCAGAAATTGAGTACAAAATTTGCAGTAGTCCAAAGGTCCAAAGTTCATAACCTTTTCCTTTCTTCTCTTTCTCTTTAAATACAATGTAAATCAGTTTGTAACTACTGAAACTACTCCTAACTGCTCAAACTACTTGAAACTGCTTAAACTACCTATTACATATCATCAAAATATCTCATTACAATTGAACCCTCTTAATAGAGATAAAATAAAACTTAAACTCTAATATATTTTCTGAATATGAATTGGCCTCGCTGCTGCTACATTCCCCTAATTGGCTGACTTGACTTTCTTTGAAGATGAGGGATCATTAGGTAGAACAGCCATCCAAGCTCTGCATTTCTTCCACACTTCAATGTTTGTCTTAGGAGAGTTAATCAGCTTGTGGTACTCCAGTCTAAGGGCAGTGATCATGTTGAATGTTGGTTGCTCTGTAAATAAAGTCTTCACCATCCATAATAGCTGAAAATTCCTCTGAAGAAAATTAATAACTATTGCTCCTTTCAAGATCTCAGTCTTCTCATGAGTATTATCCACCTTACTTTTTGCCAATACCAATAATGGTTCATAGGAATCCCATTAGAAAGACCGCCTTTTAGGTCCCAACATGATGGAAATCCTACCCTGGCTCTCTTGTCATACATATTTTCAAATTTTTTCACTACTTCCTTAATCTCTGTTAACTTTTTCTTAGTAGTCTTCATGCAAGTATTTTTAACAATCAACTTGTTAATCTCTACAGCATACAAGATCCTATATTTAATATCATTTTCTTCTAACTCCTTATCCATCTTTGAATCAATGAAATCAATAAACTTATTTTACCATATGGCTCTCTTAATAGTCTTCTTCTTATTTGTCATAACTTTCTCCTCAAAATCTCTGACAATGGTTTTATCTTATGATAGAATAGTCAAAGATCCCCAGGCTGCTTTCATCTCTCTAATGATTTCATTCCATATGATATATTTAGTCTGTATCAAAGTTATGTTTCCCTTCAATTTCTCCTTCAAGCTCTTGATTTTAGCATTAGTTGTCTGACAATCTGTCCTGTATTTATCAATTTCTCCATCCTTGGCCTGCATTATTTTTGTTATTGTCTCCAGATCATTTTGTGCCTTTTTGAGATCTTTCTCTACCATTTTCAGTTCATTGTTTAATTTAGATAGTTGTGTTACTGGATCATCATTTCCAAATGGAAAAATGATGGTACAGGAATGGGAATCAATCTGGTTTTGCAGTGTCAGTATAGTTTCCTTCAACTTAGAATTTTCTTCTTATTTCCGTAAGAGCTGCTGAAGAAGGCTTTCTTTTTCACTTTCCACTTCTACCACCTCTGTTGCCATCGAATTCTCCCCTGTAGGTAACTTCAAATTTTTCTTCATTACAGAAATCTCTAATTCTGCACTCTGTAGTAATTTCTGCACAACAGACCTGTCATTTGGATCTACTCCAATCTTTACAATTATTTTCTTGAGTTCTTCATTTTGGGTTGTTAAAGCCCTGGAGTTGGCTTTCTCCAATTTGAATTTCTTGATCACCTTCCCTCGCATTTTCTCTACCTTAAGAGCCATTGCATTAGTTTTGGTCAAACCAGTCACTATCAATTGACCTGTTTACATGTGTAAATTTACTTTATCAAGAAAAGGAATATTTCTCACATCAATAGTTAAATTTACAGTATTAAAATTACTTGATGACCCTATAGTCATATCAGAAGGGTGAGAGAGAGCAATCTTAAACTGATCTTTTTCTAGATCCATGGCAGTCGACAATCTTGTCTGGTCTGGAGTTACTTGATATTCATCCTGTGCCTCCATGTTAGCCTTCATCTTTTGATTTCTTTCAGAAATTTGAGAAAATACTTGTTTAATCAAAGGTATTTGCTCATGAGCATCTCCATGTATTCTTGGTGAGGCTGGAACATTATGTTCATCTCCCAGTTGAAGCAGAAACCAGGCTGAGCACCTGTTATGTATTCATTGAATTTTATTCTCTTTTCAGCTCTCTGCTCCTCATCTTCAGAATCTATACCAGCTTCTTTACTCCTCTTTCTTGATTTCTATAATATGATAGGAGTCTGTATATTAGAACCAACAGAACTTGAAAAACCCTTATTTTCTAGCTTCTCTATGTCAGGTCTGCTTTCATGAACAAATGATGAGTAACCATTTTCAACTCTCTTGTTTGAAATCACTTTATGGGGGTCATAAGCCCATTTATCTCCTAAAAATAAGTGCATTCCATCTAACATCATATTAACCTCATTAGCTGCTTATCTCATGTTGACTATAAACGTATCGACAGACATAGGTAATTTAAACATATCATCCTTTTTCATTGGTACAAAATGTATTTGGTCAACATTCAAACTCTGCCTAATTAATTATAAGGCAAATAATATCATAGGAACAAATGTAGGAAGTCTGTATGGTTCTATCCCAGCACCATAAAGTCTGATCTCTAAGTAATCTTCATACACATACCAATCTCCAAATTTACAATTTGTACCCAATTGAAGAAATTCTTGAGCTTTTGGCAAGAAACATGAGGGAGAAACCCCATTCAAAATCTTATAGGCAGTAGACATGAAATTATTTGAAAAATCAAACATCCCTTCTTCATTTTGTTCTTTCCTTACTACATCAATCCAAAACACTACAGACTACCTCTTTTTATTTATATCCATGATGTTCAACCCTAAATGCAATAATTCTTCCACATTTTGATATAAAAAGAGATAAATGATAAGAGAAGGGAACCTGAATGATCCAGTGAGTGATAACCTCATGAGTTTAGTATTGACAACCTCCTGCCAATATGAAGGGATATCCAATACTACTCCCAGCTTCATCATCAACGAAAATAGTCCAAGAATTGATTTGTCAATTGAGTTGTTGTCCTCCTTTCCTAATATCTTTAGTATACACCTTAGCACTGGCTGAACGTCTGCATCAAAAACTTCTATGGAGAATTATTTATTATCAGGTGCAAACCACTTTGTATCTGGCCTTAAGAAGAAGGCAAACTAGGTGAATTCATGTCCTGCAAGATTATCATAATGCGTTGTCAAGGATTTGTCAGTGAATTGAACATAAGATTCAGACTCTGGGTAACACAAGGCTTGACGAATTAATTAGGCCAAGTCCTTTAAAACATTCTCTCCTAGGCAATTCATTACAAAAAATTTAGTAGGATACATAACTGAGACTAGCCAGTGCACAAACTCAGGAAAAAGATGAGTTTTAGGGATGCATGCAGACAGGACGCCTGACTTGACCATGGCAGAGAAAATAGGACATTATTTGTCATTTAGACAGACCTGTTGATAAAATGGGATGTGTTCTAGAGAACAAACAATATCTCGAATATCCCTCTTAGTGTCCATGAGAGGAATATGGTTGGATGAACCGAAAAGGGATGAACATTTAGCCATGATACTGCTCAGGGTGACGAACAACAACAGGGTGGCAAACAACAATGGAAGACAATGGTGCAATTACGTTGACAAAGACAGAGAAATAACATTTAACTTGTGAAAATAAGAACATGTTTAAATAGATGGCGCGGGGTTTAGAAATTAAAATTTGAGTTGATGCGCTATAGATCGTTAAATGGTATCATAACGTGGTTGAAATTTGTCACCAACCAGCAGCTTACGTCACTACGGGAGGCCTCTAGGGTACAGAGCACTCATCGGGGCCCTACCACCGTAGTGAATCCAGATTGTAGATCTTGATCTTCCGATGATTCAATGGGGTCAACTACGGAGGCACCTTCCCCATCAACCCGTGTGTCAAATGTGCCCGTGGTTTGCCACCTTTGTCTTCTGATAGGAAAATCTTCAGATCCTGCTCACATACTTGCTCGATCATTAACTGAAGTGTTAGGACCCACCTTCTCAAATCTTTTAAATTATTGAACTTTAAATTTACAAAAACCATTACAACTTTAGTTAAAGTATGAGAAGCGCTACTTTAACACATATTTTATATATTTTTCCATTTTTTTGTATTTTCGAAAAATTAAAATAAAGGATATTGCAAATGAGCCACAACATTGTGCACAAATAAAGGGAGTTATCTTAACCTTGACCTTATGATATTTAGTAATTATAATGCCCCGTAGTAATAATAATAATAATATATTAATATATAAGTAAATAAATAATAAACAATAAAGAAAAGATAATTATATTAAATCAATAATAAATAATTAAGAAAAGATAATAATAGTAAATAAATAATAAATAATGAAGAATATATATAATAGTAAATAATAAACTAGAGTTCCAAATAAATACATATAAAAATAACTATAAAATAGTAAAAATAAGTAAAGTTAATAAAAAGAATAAAATAAGAAATAGTTAAATTAAGAGAAATATTGTATTAAGTAAAGCTTAAAATTAACAAATAAAGTTGGCATGTTTACACATGGAATGTGTACATGTGGATCCCTTTCTATCTTTGGAACTGTTTGGTCTATTTAATAGACGATGAGGAGAATGAGATCATCATTTCCTTTGGAAGGAAATTGTTGTGAGACAAAATATTCCCTAGCAGTAGTATGTTGATTGAGGGCTCGAGGGTGGGAAATTGTAGAAATATTATGTGTAGATGAGCCTATGGTTGGGTGGAGATTCGTCCCCAAAAGCGTTGTTGCAATTAGTGGAATTCAAATAGCATTCAACTCCAAAAACACAATTAAGGAAATCGTCGATACAAGTAAATTGTCTATGCTTGTGTTTTTCGAAAATTATATGCTAAATAGTTGAATAGTTGTGTGCTAATTATTAATCACATAAATTGATGTAATTAGTTATATATTTCAATTTCAAGTTGTTACATATGGCATCAGAGTTGGTTTCCACTCTGTGTGACCGTTAGGTAAAAGTCTAAGGGGCAAAAAAAAAACTTAATTAGATTTATCCATAATTTTATTTGTGGTGAAATTAAAATCAACCCAATTTTGAGTTTTGGCAATTTCCATTCCATGAATATAACATTATTAGTTATGTTATTTTTTAATTTTCATTTTATAACCGAATAAATAATAATAATAAATAAGTAAATATGTGTGTGTGTGTGTGTGTGTGTGTGTGAGAGAGAGAGAGAGAGAGAGAGAAAATACTTCACATACATACTATAAATATATTATTTTTGTTTTTAATAAAATATTATTGCTTCAGGTGCAAGATGCTTCTAGTTCCATTCTCGAGAACACTTAAGGGGAAGCATTTAACACCTAATATTTATTCCAAAACAAATTAACAAAAAATGAAGATTCTAAAAAAAGAGGGTATCTCACAAGCTCCATTAGAACATCATCCAACAATTATGAAAGAAAGAAAGAAAAATTTAATGTCCACAAGACTAAAGTTAGTCTATGGGATAGATTGCTTTGCCATTTGATTCCTATATTCAACCCTTTTCTTGTGAAGCTTCACAATCAACGCTCCCAACTTCTTGACAAACCCCTCAATGAATAAATTATCCCAAGATTTAGCTGCTAAAATATCTACATAAATTTCCTTGTTGCCTTTGAAGGCCTCACATTCTAGAATGAAATGTTATTTTTATGGCATTCAGATTATAATAACATATTTTTATGGTATTAAGAAATGGGATTTGAGGAAATAATTATTGTAAAACAAAATAGTGTCTCGTCTTCCTTTACTATTATTATCAATGTCCAAGGTTGGGGAGATGGACGTTTGATGCTTTCCTTGTGACGCACAGCTGCACATCCTCGACGATTTCAGATCTTTGTCAGGTCGATCAATCCCTATGACATCGTTGTGAATTTTTCTTCGCCAAAAAAATGGTACTTAATAATTTTCCACTCTTACTTCATGTCGCTTACTTCTATTTTCACCTAGAATGTAAGTGAAATTTACGAAAGTGTTATTTAATGAAATTTTTAAAAAAATCATTATCTCTTCCGGAGCTCAAGCACCAGAGGTCATCGTCCATCTCTTTTTGAGGAAAACCCTATTGAAATTTGTCCCCTCAATTTTACCCTACCAATGCCACATAACATATGATATTGATCAACCAATGATCTCCAGCATGAGACCATGGCAGCAGTGGATTTCCCGGCAAAGGGGTTGGGGCAACCCAAGCCAACCAGAGCTGGAAATGCCTTGTTTTGACAACAAGTGCATGTGTTGGATCAGTGTGAGTAATAAGGCTATGATAGTATCAACCACTTCCTTGGCCTTGGCTATGTCAACATGGAAGATCCATAACCCTATATATATGTTGAGGGAGTAAGACTAATCCCAAATGTATTATACACACACATACACAGTGTTTATACGACCCCCGTGAAACTATGGGAAAGGGCAAGTAAAGACTCATTTTAAGCCAAAAAACACAATGTCGGTCAATCCATTTTCAAGCACTAGGCTTAGCTTCATTACATAAAATTTGTACCTAGAACCTAGAAATATCCTTCTCCATGGCTAAAAACCACCAGTTCAACTTGTAGGTTGAGGTGGCACAAATCCAGATCAACTGAGGATATATTCTGGAGGTATAGTGTGGAGAAGGCAAGGGTGGAGAAAAGGTGGTTGATGCAGCAAAAAATGAAGTCAAAAGTTGAGTTAGACTCGAGTTACCAGGGGTTGTCAACTCAATTTCAAGATTAAAGTTGGGTTTAACATCAGGGTTGCGGGATTTCTTGAAAAAAATGTCGACAATTTGACAAATCTCATGACAAACACAATAGGATTAGCTCTAGACCTAAGCATGCCCATGTTGTTTTGATAAAGTTCGTTGATTCATACCCACTGTAAGGACTCAACAAGTGACTTTTCTAATAAAAAATAAATTTCATTTTAATTGATATAATTAGATAATTTGGGTTAATTATAAAAATAGTTTTTTAAACATAACTAGCTTTCATATTTTTAAATATGTTCCTTAATTTAATTAGAAAAAAATTTAAAGATGAAAAGTTCAGATAATAACTTATATAAATTTACAATTAATTTCATTCATATCTTTCCATAACACTTGCGAGATAATATTTATACATTCATCCTTAAATTCCACTAAAGAAGTGCCTTTTTGTCTATTTCTGGGAAGCCAGCTGCATTTCTCGGCTCATGTTCCATATTTAATCCAAATTAGAAGCCATAATATTTTTTTATCGTGTTGTTTGCAAGAGAAAGAACAAGAACTTATAACTTCTTGGCAATCCCCACAACCATAGAAGTGATTTCCCATATTTTCACAAAGAGAATAGTTGTAGAATTGAGAAAATCGGAAACCAAAATTTTATGAATTTCCTTTGGGTTCGTTGTTATATTGTTATCTGGATTCTCGACCATGGGTTGAGTTTGCGTTGTTGTGTTCTTCATTGCCGAACAAGATTGTGTTGTCTTCTATCGTTAGCAAATTACTGAAAAGTACATAACTTCACATATTTTATCGGCAAAAAAAAGAGGGCTAACACTACCCGTAATTTTAGGAAAATACTTAAATTTATAAAAGATATAATATGAACTAGAATGCGTAGGATATTGAAGACATGTAGTGTTTGTATTTTGTGAGATATCAAAATATAGGGTTACTCAATTTCAAATATAATATTCTCTCTTTATTATAATAATTAAAAGAGTATATGGAAATATGTAAGGGTAAACTTATATTGTATTATCAAAAGTAAAGTTCATTTATTCAATATAATATTGTGGAAATATGTGACATATGTATTAGGTTGTAGCATCAAATATTTGGCATATTATTGTTTGTAATATATAAAACATATATAATAAAATAATGTTATAAATATGTATAGGTTTTGATTTATATTTTGGACAATCAATATAAGATATTGTAGTTAGTAAGTTTCTTATTTTATATTATGTATATAAAGTGTGAGATAAAATAAATTTATGTCTTTAAGATATGGATGTGAACTAATGAAGTTATAGAGTAAATTCATTGTCATAATAGTCTTGCAAGATAATTATATAAAAAGAATAAAAAATTTAATTATATCAATTTATGTGATTAATAATCAACACTCAACTATTCAACTATTTAGCATAGAATTTTCGAAAAACACGAGAAGAGACAACCTACCTATATCGACGATATTCTTTACTTATGATTTTGGAGTTGAATGTTATTCAAATTCCACTAATCGCAACAAAGTTTTTGGGGGTGACTCTCCACCCAACTGTAGGCTCAACTGCACATAATCTTTCCACAGCTGGCCACGCCTAGCCCCCATTCAACGTACTACTGCCAGGGAATCATTTATCTCACAACACTTTCCTACAAAAGGAATGAATGATCTCATCCTCCACCTCGTCCATTAAATAGACCAAACAGTTTCAACAATGGAAACGGATCCACATGCACACATTCCATGTGTCAACATGCCAACTTATTTCTTTATTTAAGTTTTAATTAATACAATATTTCTCTTAATTTAACTCTTTCTTATTTTATTCATTTTTTTAACTTTTATTAACTTTACTTAACTTTACTATTTTTATGTGTATTTATTTAAAACTCTAGTTTATTATTTACTATTATTATATTCTCTTCATTATTTATTATGTATTTACTATTATTATATTTTTGTATTTTTTATTATTTATTTACTTATATATTAATATTATTACGGGGCATGACAGTAATTGTGTTGTAAGCATGATTGCTTTATGCTAATGTTTATATGTATATATGTATGTATGTATGTTGTTGTCTGACAGGGTCATTAGGGATCATGACTACTTTATGCTAATGTTTATATGTATGTATGTTGTTATTAGAGAGGTTCAACAGGGATCATTATTGCTTTATTCTAATGTTTATATGTATATATGTTTGATGGTGTTTGATAGGATTGTCAAGGATCATGCTTGTAGAGGAACGATTGCTTATCCAAGTGAACGGCATGAAGAGGTTCCTAGTTTATTAGGAATCAAGTGAAAAAGTAGCGCTAACAGATCTATAAGGTCAGTATCATGTGGATATGAATTCATATTATGTGTTTATACTATGCCTATGTTTATATTTTGGACAGACTATGATGAGGGATACATCAGTTGAATGAAATCAATGTGATCTGTGGTATGTTGGGACAAGCATGGATAGTGGAAAGAATCTAGAGGCAAGGTTTCCTAGTAGGGACAGTGTGGTCTCTGGATGTACAGTACTATTATTGTGTATATATTGTATATGTGGTACTATGTATATATGGCATTGTGTACATGTTGTATATGTGGTGTTGTGTACAGATGGTGTTGTGTGCATCTCTTATATGTAGTGTTGTGTACATGTGGTGTTGTGTACATGTTGTATATGAAATGTTATGTATATGTGGTGTGGTGTACACGTTGTACATATGGTGGTGTGTACTTGTTGTACATGTAGTATTGTGTACATGTTGTACATGTGGTAATGTATATATGTTGTACATGTGGTGATGTGCACATGTTGTACATGTGGTGTTTTGTGCATGTGGTTTTGTGTACATGTTGCGCTGATGGTGTTTTGTACACATTGTGCAGCTTGTGTTGTGTACATGTGGTTTTGTGTACATATTGTACATGTGGTGCTATGTACATGTTGTACATATGGTATTGTGTACATGTTGTGCATGTTGTGTTGCGTACATGTGGTATTGTGTTACATGTATTGTGTATTCGTTTTATCATGACATGTGTAATGATTGTGTTATACTTTGTGTACGTCTATGTATTGTGTTGTACATTGGGTGTAGGTGTACGTATTGTGTGGTAGATTATGTGTGGGTGTATGTGTGTGATGTACATTGTGTGTATGTGTATGTGATTGAAAAGAAGAGAAGTAGTGGGTGCTTGCTAGGTGTGGCAACCGATCCAGTGTGTGTACAGAAAGGACAAAGAACAAAAATAGAATCAAATGACCGATTGAAAGATAAGTATCGGTATATTATTATGCATATGATATATTATTCTAGTTTGTGATGGTAACATGTGATTTATTATTTTGATTTATGATGGTTGTGTTTTGAGCTAACTGGATGTGATATGTTTATACATGATGATTTGGTCAAAGAGATATTCTAACTTGATATTACAGGAAGTAAACATAATTGCATGCGTCCCTTATTAGCGGGCCACCAAAGAGGTATGAATTGAATTAATTTCAATTATTTTTTATTCTAATGGTGATTATGTGCTTGGTACATGAAAGCAGGGAAATGTTGGGCTTGGGTGGTTAAAACTGACTGCAACAATTAGCAGCAACAGCAAAAGGAATTAGAACAGGTATCAGTAAGATGGTAAAGTATTTATGAGTAGGGCCATTGTGGGACACTCGTACCAAATAGTATCTCTTTTACTCTAAGGGAAAGGCCACGCCACCTTTGAACTCTCAAATTTCACTTTGACAAGGGTGTGATTTCCATGAGCATGCTATGACTGGTATGATGGTTTTGAGGTAGTGATATGCCTTGGTTTTTGGAGCTTCTGATGTGAGGAAACGTTTCCAAGGGATAGATTTCCAGAGGGACTATGTAGCAGAGAAGGGGATGCTAATGGAACTTGGAAGGTGAGTGACTACATGGAAGTGGGTGACCGGATTTCCCGAGGGACTATATAGCATAGAAGGGAAAGCCAAGGAAATATATTTGTTTTTGTCATTAGCATTGCCAGATGGAATCAGAAGCACATTAGGAGTTTTCCCTAGAATAATGAGCCTATAATTGTTCATTGAGAGAAAGAGTAGCACAAGGATCGTAGCGCTGGACATTGGATGCAGTTTTGACTTTGGAAGTGGATTTTGGACTTCCTAAGAAGGAGGTGAATCTTGGTATTACTTTGAGGGTGGAGGTGTGAGCCTCTTCATCCCCTCGTTGTTGATACGAGCATCGTATCCTTTTATTTGTTGGTTGAAAAAATGTGCATATGTGTATATGTGTATATTATTGTAAATATTGCATTGAGATATGGTTATAAATCTCCATAGATAGTATGATTATTTTCTGAATGAATCAAATGTATATGAGTATATATGTGGTTGTTATTGTAAATATCATAATGATTTGTGTTATAAAGCTCTAGTAAATGGTATTTTTTTCATGGTTTTCATCAATTGTCTATTGTAAATATTGCATAGAGCTATGTTAGAAAGTTTCATAGGCAGTATGTTTTTTTTCAGCATTTTTTTGGTCATACCTGTGTCATAGAACACAGAGGACGGTGTTCCCCCAAAGGGGAGGGGTTTGTAGCAGTCCCTGGTTGATTTTCCATGTAAAAAAATAGTACCAAGGTCATGGGACATGTATTCCAAGATGAATGGTGGGAAAAACATCCTATTAGGTGTCACTTTTGGTCAACTTATGGCTAAGGAAATTGGCAAAGGCATTAGCAAGGGAAAACTCGCATTAACTGGCATTTTATTTATGAAATAAAGGAAAATATGAGAAAAGGAAGGTGAAGGGTCACAGATTTGCATGCAAGGGAAATTAGAAGAAAATTGAAGGAAAATGAAGAAAATAGAGGCCTCAATGATAAAAAAGCTTCTAAGGATCAGTTCATGGTCTTTTGTCATTTTATTATTTGGCTCTCTCATTCGTTCTCTCATTCTATCATACTCTTGCACACTTAGAATATTCTTGGAGCATTTTGGCATACATTGGATTTGGAGAAAGAAGGAAAGCACAGGGAACATGTTGATCAGTAGCTACAGATGGATTTCTTTGCAGTTAACAGGTTGCATGTGATATTTCCTTGTTGGTTTATGGATGCATGGTATATACATGTGATTTTCTGGTTATGTGTTATCATTGGCATGGAGATTTTCTTGGAGTAACATTGGTTTTAGCCTTACCTTACCATTTCCTGGATATCCATGGTGTTATGGTTTTTCCACTTGATTTTTTTATGATTGGTTCTCATAAATCATGATGGCTATGGGTTGGAAAAAACGCTTTGGAATCGCTGGAATAGCTTGGGTTGAGTTACTAGTATTTGAGCCTAGGTTGTGAGAAATTCTCTAGAGCCCTTGGTGGGTTGAGTTACTAGTCCCTAGATCTAGGTTGGACAAATGCTATAGAGTTCTAGAAGGTTGTGGGTTGAGTTACTAGTTCTTGAGCCCTAGACAGCTTGGGTAGAGACCGATTTGGTTGGTGTTAATGATGTTTGACCATGGAGGTGGAATCATTTTTTTTTTGGTAAGTTGAGCTAATCTATTAATTTTGAAAACATAATATTACATATGCTATAGGCAGGGTTGGTAAGTTGTGCTTAACCAATCCCTGCCTTTGTAATGTTGTTTATGGGCTCCCTCGAGGGAGGAGGCCAACCCAGACAAAACTTGAAAACGAGACTTACATTGTGTGCAGTAGCGCTAATGCATCTAAAAGATAGAGTAGATAATAACATAACAGCCCTATGGGCACATATGAAAAAAAACAGAGTAAAATTGTGCAGTTGCGTAGACATTATTCATCATCATCATCATTTTTGTTGGGATTCTCCTCTTCAATGGGATAGGCAAGAGCCTGCACAACAGTTGCTTCCATAGCAGCTTCCACGTCAGCAATAGTTTGCTTGGGGAAACTTGCGGGAGCGCAAAGGATGGGGGAGTCTGGGTCTACTCCATCAGGAACCTTCATCCAAATGCCGTCGAAATCCATGATCCAAATGTCTATATCCTCAACATCCTGCGTCGTAATGGTCGAGGGAGCCAGCGTTCGATGCAGAGAGTGAGCTCTGGGAGAGGAGGTGGACCTCCTCGCGCCTCAAATACCACTTTGCTCCGATTTCCTAGAGGATTCTGCTCGCTGCTCGGGATCAAATTTATGGCTCGCTAGGGTGTTGGACGAGGAGCCGTCAATCGATTCAAGGTGATTATCCTCTCCACGGTGGTAACGTCCCAGGAGGTCCCCTCGCTAACCACCACGAATAGTGCATTGGCACATTCTGGGAGCCATTTCGCACCTGGGAGGGGAGGCACAAGTGACACTGGGGCTGAAGGGGCTGCAAATATTGGGGGGCAGGTTCACAGGATGAAGAGCGACAAGCAGAGGGAGTTTGCGCAGCTCCACTCTGGGACTGAGGCTTCCCAGCTGATTGGAATCAGTGAGAAGCCATATCAGAAGGAGGAAAGCGAAAGGCAAAGGTGACCAAATGAGTGAGAAAAGGGGAATAATTCTAGGGGTTATATAGGGGTAAGGATGAAATTTTTAAGGGTGGCAATGAGAGATCTTCGCACGGAATTGTTTTTGGAGCTCGAGCATCTGAGCAGGCACAGGGGAGGAGGAATGGCTACGATGTTGATTATTCATTATGGACATTGAAGGAGGTATGGGCGAGGTGATGTTCAGGGTCAGGTGACGCAATGCCTTTCCGCAAGGCATCATCTCTGGTTCAGTGAGGAAAGTGTGAAGAGTTAACGGTAATTGGATCCATCGCAGGTGAAGAATTGTGTTGGAGATTTCCGTAGTCCGGGTGGGGTGAGATTTGATATCCACTCGTGTAAGGCATGTCACCCACTTCTGGGGGGTTTTGGTCTTTCTGTATGAGAATGAGATAGTTCAGTCTAAGTGCCTCCTCTGCATCCTTCTCAAGATTAGAATGATGCAGAGCACAGTTGCTTTCCACCCCTTTGTTTGCAATAAGGTCTGCAACATCATTGGCTTTCCTGCGCACATGACTGAAAGTGATGGCTCTGTGATTGTGAAGCAGAAGTTCCAGCATCTTGAGCTTGTGCGTGAGTCTCCAGCTGTTGGAAACTTTTGAGGATGTCATGCCTCGAAGGATTCGAGTAGAAGCCATAGTTATTATTTTTTAGTCTCCTTCCACCTCCAGGGGGGAGTAATGGAATTCTATGGCGATTTGAATACTCTGTATCATTCCTTCTAGCTCAGCAGATTTTTTGCTATGCCATCCAATGTTCCCATAGTAAATTCTGAGAGGACCTCCATGAGTGTTCCTGATAATACCTCTGAAACATGTTGTGCCTAGGTTGCCTTTAGACACCCCATCAAAATTGCATTTAAAGAAGCCCATGGGGGGAGGAGACCAAGTTTATGGAGCAGGAGATCTGCCCACGCTTATGGGAGTGATGTCCATGGGAGTATTGAGACTCATTTTCCAGTTGTTCCAAATGTGACATTCAGCTGCCCCGATGGGTAAGTCCTCCTTACTCCAAGCATCTAAAGCTAGAGTTTCATTGAGCTTGTTGTGAATCCTGTCCCAAAGCTGATCAGGAGTAGAGGCCTTATCCTTGAATATGCGACTGTTTCGTTCCTTCCAAATATTCCAAATGAGGATACCTGGAGTGATTTGACATAGTCTATTCAGTAGGTTACTGGTGTAAGGATTTTCCTGCCAGTTGCTGATGGTTTGAATTATGTTACCTCTAGCACGGTTGGACCAATGGTATAAGACAACAATTCTATCCCATAGGGATTTGGCAGTAGGACATTGGTCCAAAAAGTGGTCAATGGTTTCCGAGTTGACCTGAAAAAGAGGACATCTAGAGGACCCTGCAAACCCTCGCTTCAAGATATTCTCCCATGTGAGGATGTGTCATTTACTGAGACGCCATAAGAAAGAGGCTATTTTGGGCCATATATTGGCCTTCCAAATCTTTTTTCAGATGTTTTCGGCTGGTCCAAGATCCTTCTGATGGAGGATGTTGTATGCTTCCATGGTTGAGTAAGTTCCGTTGGGCATGTGCCCCCAGCGAAGGATATCAGGACCTGTTTTGACCTGGATTTTTATTTTTATGCTGAGCTCCTCCTAGATTTTAGTGTGGCTTTCATTTTTCCAGTTTTCCTACCATCTGCTTGTTTGAATCCATTTCCTGTATCCTTGATATGTGTCGTCCGTCCAGAAGTCTTGAGCCTTCTGTCATTGCCTACCTTGGAGCACAGAATTTCAAAGAGGTCTAAAAAAAAAGGAGAGGCTTGGCATATGTTTCTAGGAATCCTCCCATAATCTGGCTTGGTTACCATCTCGTAGCTCCCAGAAGCTGTGATTTTGGATTATAATTTTTTGGTGGCTAGCTGCTTTCCAGCATTAGGGGAATTTTAAGGTCTAAATTGGGCCTCCTAAGAAAAATGTACAACAAAAATAAACTTTATAAGAACCAATAGGATTCAAGATGATGATGTCAACCATGAGGGATGATTCACAGCATGATCTTGCTGTGAATTCATGATCTTTCATGAATTGAATCCTGCCATTGATGTGATGTGCAGGGAGTTAAATCACTATTTTATTGGTGTCCTTTAGTATGCATGTAGTGGATTTCATGTTTGCGGCTGCTGCTGATTTTGTATTATTCGTCTGCCCTATGGGTGTCGCCCCTAAATTTTCTTGAGACGGGCCTGAGTTGTGTTGATTGACGTTTTCATCCCCTGCCACCACCCCTGTTGGAGGCTGGCCTGTAGGGGGGGGAGCAGTCGCCCCCCCACTAGAGTCAGCCATCGGAAAGCCTGAAGTTTTCCAGATAGCGGGTTGCAGTAGATCTGACTGGGGGAGAAGGACTGCTAAGGGCAGCCAACACCAGAACCAACAAACCCTAGGTCATGGAGGTTGGCCTGGTGCAGAGCTCTTCTAGATTTTTTTCCTAAACTTCTCATGAAGGTGGAATCATTGTGGATGAGGGATTAGGTGGTTTTTCCTCTAGAATCCATGCTTTGGTTTTGCTTTGGTTATTCCACGAGATCCCACATTCATGATTAGAATACGTTGTGGGTGTGATTGGCTGAAAGAAAGATTTGGTTCAGCCAAATCTATGGTCGGGTGGTACGTGGAAGTCCTGAGATGGTTGGCATTTTCATATTTTAATAGGAGTTATTTTCTATTGTTATATATGAGAATGTGTATTGATTATTATGGTGATACTATGGTTAGTTTTCCATGGTTTATATGTTGGTTATTTTTTGGTTAGATGTTGGTTATATGATGTATATTGTCTATGGATATTGGCCTGTTTGATGAATATATGAATGGTTGATGAATGCATGGACTAACAAGTGAAATTTTATCTAGATAGAGATGGTTTGGAGCCTTATCGGTGATTCTTAGGTGAATTACATTAGTTTAAGATCAGATATGCATTCATGACCTATAGTTTACATGTTACCATGTGTTTGACGAAATTTCTGCTAAGTACTAGGCCTATTTAGGTCAAGATCTTGTTAAATTTTGTATGTTTTTCACTTAGTAATTTAACTTATGATTCTGGAAAGTTTTAGGAATTTATGGGAAGTGGTCTAGAGGCTGGCCTAAAAAGGTGGCACTAATTCTGAACTAATCTGAACTGAAGATTTTAGGTCACAACCGTTGGTAGCTAGGCTTGTGAGTGATGTTGGAGGCTCACAACAGTGGCATGTCTTCTTATGGGTGTGGTTGGTGGTTAGGTCAGATAAAAATGGCTTCAACTCAAGGTTTGGTCACCTGGGGTGGTTCTCTTTGAGAAGTGTAGAAAGAAAGTCTCAATTTGACTTTTCCTTGGTCAAATTGAAAAAAATTGAATTTCCACATCAGCAGACAAATTGGAGGTAGTTATTTGAGGTGACATGGCTCTTTTCACTTAGTTAGTTTAGTAAATTTGAGTTAGATGGATTGGAGTTTAGTTATGCATGTGTGATTTCTAATTTGTAGCAATCCATCTCATTTATTTCCAATTGTATTCAGTTAAACTAGTTCTATTTGTTAATGGAACTAATTGGAGGTCATTTGTGCATTGGGACAACATTCTAACTCAGAGATCATCTAGTTAACTGATCAATGAACCAGAAATAGATATTGCATGTAAGGAATTCAAGTTCCTATGTTGGAGATTCCAAGTCAATGTAACATTAGTTGTAGACTAGTCTTGAGTGTACAAGTGTTGCATGTAGTCAGAGATCAAACCTTGGGAATTGCATAATCAAATGGAGAAAAAATCCTAAAATATAGGGGGCTAATTCCTCATGATTTGTGCAAGGAAATAATGGCTCAAGCAGAAGCAGAAATTGACAAATTCTAAGTTAGAGCTTCTCATTGAGCAGAGAGATAGGTTATTCACTTGCAGGTTGAGCTCAGAGCGAGCTGGAAAATGTAATACATTCTCTATTCATCTTAATAATGCAAGCAGGTTTAAGGGGTTTTTACGAGTTGGTTTCCCCTAGATAAATTTGTGTAATTGTGTATGTGATTGATGCATGCTTGTGAATGTTGTTTCTAAATTGTGAATTAATTTCCGGAGAGCAATAGAGTATAATTGTGTCTCTTGATTTAGATTAAATTTCCTTATTAGTTGCAATTATATCACCATATTTATGCATGGTATTAGAGTAGGATTCAAATTAGAAAAATACTTTCGAAGTTTTTCCTCTGGAGGTTTGAATTTGTATCTTTAGTGTAGCAACATCTCTTCATAGTTGGGAGAATGGACTTCAATGGACTACAATTAGAGTATGCCTTGGAAGGAAGCTCAAATTTCATTTCTTGGAAGGATCGCATGGAGGAAGTGATATTTGACAATGGATTGTTGGAATATGTCTAGACATACATTCCAAAACTTGGATCAGTTGATGCCCAGAACCTATCCCAATGGAAGAAATATGTAGCCAAGGCAAGGAGAATTATCTTGGAGGGAGTTAGAGACCACATTGTCTCAAATATCCATGGGAAAGAAAATCCTTTCGTAATGTGGAAGGAACTCAGTGAGTTATTCAATAATAGTAGCAACCATAGAAAATTGGCCCTCAAAGACAAACTTCAAAACATCAAGATGCAAAAGAATGATAGTATTCTGTAGTATCTCTCCATATTTACACAAGTTCAAGATGAGCTTGGAGGGGTTGGTGTTAATGTTGCAGAAGATGACCTAGTGAGCCTAGCTCTTACGAATGGGAGGGAGAAATTACCGAATTGGGAACGCTTATGGTCCATTTTGTTACAAAAAGAGATTAGGAAAAATACCAGAGATAGAATTTCATACAATGGAGAGGATGAATACAATTTTGCATTGGTTGATAAGGGAAAGAAGAGAAAAGGGAAGAAGTATCAAATCAAACCAAAAACTAGTCAAGGGGGAAAGAAGAAAGACTTATCCAAAACAAAATGCTTCAATTGTCATGAATTCAGGCACTATGCTACAAAGTGTCCACACAACATGTCTAGCAATAATAACTCAAGAGGAGAAACAAGTGAAGCATTGACTTCATAGTTTGAGCTAGACTTATCCCTTACTGCATGCATGGCCAGCACTATGATGGGGAGTGTGCAATACTCAGCCTCAGGGGCCTCGTTCCACATGACAGGGTGCAGAGATTTTTTCAGTGACCTAGAGGAGAAATATCTCTAGAAGTATATTGATCTTGGGGATGAAAGAAGGTACAGTTATACCGAGATTGGTACAGTAACCTTTAAGAGGGAATCAAGATCCCCTTTTCGCCTCAAAGGTGTCATGTTTGTTCCAAGCCTAAAGAATAATCGCATCTTTGTATCATTTTTGGAAGACAACAGCTATGATGTAATATTCAATAAATTTAAAGAATTTATGAGGCATATAGCTACTCTACAAGTGAAGAAGATCAGGGTTTGTGTGAAGAGCATGCATAAACTTGATGTGGAAGATTGTGATGCATTAAGAAGTAAGGCACAGAAAGTGTGTAGTCACGATGTGGGTGAACTCTGGCATAAGAGATTGGGTCATATGCATAACGGTGCCTTAAATATTATGTAGCAAATAACCATTGGCCTCCCTAAATGATCATTTGAGCAACCAAATTTATACAAGGGTTGTACCTTGGGGAAGTATGTGAAATCCACATTCCATGATCGAGACAACAAAGCACATGCAATCTCGGAGAGAGTCCAATCTATTTTTTTTTACCCTTCTCAGCATCCTCCACTTTCAGACATAATTACTATGTTATTTTTATTGATGATTTATCAAGGAAGTGTTGTATATTATTCATGTGGAAGAACAATGAGACATTCTCAAATTTTGTAGAATTCAAGGCACTAGTTGAGAAGAGACCAACAAGAAGGTGAAGGCTCTCAAGAGAGAAAATGGATGTGAGTATGTTTTGAATGAATTAAGAGTTTTTGTGTGAAAGAAATGATTTGAAGGGAACTCACAATGCCCCAAAACCCACAACAGAATGGGGTAGCTGAGAGGAAGAACCTGAGAATTGTGGGAGTTGTGAGAGTTATGCTACATGACCAAGGACTTCCACTACATTTGTGGGAAGAGGCATGTAACATAGCAGTCTAGTTTCAAAACCAGAGTCCTCATCAGATTCTTGTTATGATTACAGCGGAGGATGATTTCTCTAGGAGAAATTCAGATGTGTCTCACTTCATAATTTTTGGAGCCTCTGTTTACTGCCATGTCTCCAAATATTCGAGGAAGAAACCTGAGTTGACAGTAGAGTTGGGATTTTTTGTGGGTTACACAGAAACTCCACATAATTTTCAGGTGTACTTACCTTCCCCCAGAATGATAGTTGTGATAAGGGATGTAAATTTTGATGAGGACAAAGTGATGGGGTGCTCCCTTGAGAGAAAGCTTCAGATCCCACCAGAAGAGGAGCTATTAGATCCAAAGGAGGAGCCTCAAGAAGTTGTGAACCAAACACAAATTGAGGAGTAGAGAGGAGTCTTAGTGGAGACATCCACTCAAGAGAAACCATCCAAAGAAGGAAAAAAATAACCAGGTAAGTTAACAGATTGATGCATTATGTGAGGTAGAATGTGGGAGCTCCTTCAAATTTCCAAAGGAAAAAGAGATCACCTAAGAGGGATACTGGGTACATGGCTCTAATGACGGAGCTTGTAGAGATTGATCCATCCTATTTTGAGGAAGCAGTTGAGAAAAATTTTTGGGTCGATGCCATGGTGGAAGAATATGAATCCATCATGAAGAATAGTTTTTTGGGAAGTTGTCCCAAAACTGGAAGATAAATCAATTGTGGGTTCGAAATGGATCTTAAAGGTTAATCATGTAGCAAATGGAAGCATAAAGAAGTATAAGGCCATATTTGTGGCCAAATGATTCTCTCAAGTTGAGGGAATTGACTATTAGGAAGCCTTTTTCTCCCGTATCAATTTATTCATCCATTAGATCAATTCTTGCATCGACTGCACAGATGGGGTGGAAAATCCACCATATGGATGTAAAAACAACATTTCTCAATGTTTTTATTCAGGAGGAAGTGTAAATCAAGCAACCAAAAGCTTTTGAGACATTTTAACAGGAGTCTCATGTGTGTAGACTTAGGTGAGCATTGTACGGTCTCAAATAGGCACCCTGAGCTTGGTACACTCAAATCGACAGTTATCTCACTGGATTGGGCTTCACCTAAAGTGAAGTGGATGCGAATATCTATCATATTTTGGCAGAACGTAAATTTCTTATCATTGTTTTATATGTTGTTGATTTAATATTGATAGGTGATGAGCAGTTGATTAGCTCTTGCAAGGGGATTTGAGATGAAAGAAATGGATCTCATGCACTACTTCCTCGGGCTAGAAGTAAGGCAAGGTGATGGGGAATTGTTTTTCTCTCAAGGCAAGTATGCCACTAAGATACTAGAGAGATTTCACATGGAGAGTTTTAAGCCCATAGAGACACCTTTAGTGACCAACTGGTGGAAGGAGAATGCGACTTTAGTTGAAGAGGTTGATGCTACCATTTACCAACAGCTAGTGGGTTCACTAGTGTATCTTGTGAACACACAACCAGATATGTGATATGAATTCAACTAACTAATCCAAGCTATGGTTAGGTCAACCAAATTGTATTGGAAGGCAGCGAAGCATTTTTCTGGTACCTCAGAGGCACTACACAGTATGGATTATGGTACAAATGGATAGAGGGAGTGAAGTTGTGTGGCTTCAAATATGCACATTGGGCAGGTATTCCATCTAACCAAAAAATTACATCAAGGGGTATTTTTAGTGTTGGGTCAGGAAAAATTTCATGGGACATTAGGAAGCAGAGGTTTGTGGCGCTCATCTCGGCAAAAGTTGAATAAATGGCTACAATTCAAGTAGCATGTGAGGCATTCTGGATGAGAATTAAAGATACTTGTGGGATCGCATGGTCAGGAGATGGGTCCAATTGTGATCTATTGTGATAATAATACTAGTTGCATTAAGCTCTCTGAGAATCTGATATTTCACGATCGATCCAAGAAAATAGATATCCAGTATCATCATTTTGCGGGACAATGTGCAGAGGAGGATAATGTTGCTACAATACATTCTGATAGAGGAAAAAGATGTTGACATCTTGACAAAGTCCTTATCAAGAGGGAAGTTTGAATTTCATACGTGCAAGATAGGGGTGGTTGATAATCCCTTTCTTGATAAGAGGAAGTGTTCAGAAGTGTACCAAGAAAGTCTGAATCTAACTTTGCCTTGGTCAAATTGAGAAAATTCGAATTTCCACATCAGCAGAAAACTTGGAGGTAATTAATTGAGGTGGCATGGCTCTTGTCACTCAGTTAGTTTAGTAAATCTGAGTTAGAGGGCTTGGAGTTCAATTATGCATGTGTGATTACTAATTTGTAGTAATTTATTTCAATTATTTCCAATTGTATTTAGTTAAACTAGTTCTAATTGTTGATGGAACTAGTTGCAGATCAGTTTTGCAGTGGGACAATAGTCTAACTCAAAGATCATCCAGTTAACTGATCAATCAACCAAAAATAGCTAGTTCATGCAAGGAATTGGAGCTCCTTAGTTGTGGTGGAGATTCCAAGGTAGTGTAACATCAGTTGTAGACTAGCCTTGAGTGTACAAGTGTTGCTTCCAGTCAGAGATTAAACCTTGGGAATTGCACAAACAATTTGAGGAAAAATCCTGAAAAATAGGGGCCTCAAGATTTATGCAAGGAAATAGGGGCTCAAGCAGAGGTGTAAATTGACCTAGTCTAGGTTATATCTTCTCATTGAGAAGAGAGATAGGTTATTCACTTGCAGGTTGAGCTTAGAGTGAGCTAGTAATTGTAATACATCCTCTATTCATCCGATTAATGCAAGCAGGCTTATGGGGTTTTTACCAGTTGGTTTCCCCTAGATAAATATGTGTATTTATGTGTGTGATTGATCCATGTATGTGAATATTGTTTTAAATTGTGAATTAATTTCCACATAGCAGTAGAGTATAATTGTGTCTCTTGATTTAGATTAAATTTCTTGAGCAGTTTCAATTATATCACCATACTACAATTATTTTTCCCCTGAGTGTCCTATAAGCCTTTACGTATGTCTGTGAGTTTTCGATTGTCGAACCCACTTCCATAATTTAAGCTTGGAGGTTGGGTCATATCATAGTAACTCTTCGTCTCATGTTTATCCTGGCATGCCACTGAAATTAGGTAAATGTGGGAGGGGGTAGTTACAAGGTGGTATCAAAGATATGTTGTTGCACTAGACCTCGAGGTAAATGTGGTTGATGTGTATACATGTTTGATTATCTATGTATATGGTTATGCATGCATATTAGGTCAGATATGCATCATGGTGGTCATTATGTAGTGTGTCATCATGATGTTGTTGGTATGTTAAGATGTTGATATGTTGGTTGAGATGGAGCAGGAGATGTAGATTATCCGAGCGAGGTTGCAGAATAGACCTCGGGGTAAGAGAATATCTTCATTAATGTATTATAGGTTTCCATGCATGTATGATGGTTAATGGTTTTTATAATAATTATGGTTATGTATGTCATTATATTGTTGTTTTGGTTACATGCATGATAGATGTTAGTTAATCAGTGTGGTCAGATGCACATGTGTCGGATAGTCAAGAATGATAGTAACTTGTTGTTATAGGAATTGTGATCATATGCATGATTATTATAGTCACTGCAGCTAATATATTTATGTTATTATGTATCGTGATAATCGGGATTGGCCTGTGCAAATGGTTATCGTTATGATATTTAGGTATGAGTCGATATATTTGTGATATTTTGTCACACTAATCTCAATTGACTTGTGCAGATGTGATAGCCTCCCCTGAGATATATTGAGGTATGATCTTGATTATGTCGTCTATTTGGTTTAACTAGCATGTTATGTTTACATTTTGTTTGAATGGTTGGCTAATTGCATGATATGAGTATGTGTCTATAAGATTGCATGAAGGAATGATTTTTTTTAAGACAGTTGTACTAATACAATATGTGTTGAGATAAATGATATGCACTTGGGTGAAAGTGGGTGCTAATTGAATAATTATGACTAATGAATGTGATTTGATTATGGCATGGTTGTTATTATTATTAAAGGCTTATTTTAAATTAATATACATGATGTATTGATTTTTGGAACATGTGACTGACATCTAAGAACAGTTCCAAGGATACATGCTTGGTATTAGCATGACAAGGTAACAGTTGATGTGTTTATATAACTAATAACTAGTTGATGAGGTAGCATATAATAAGACTTAATTGTAGCAAGGAAAATGTTACAAGAAAGAAGTTGGGTGAGAATTCCTTTGGCTATGTTTTGAAACCACAATTTCAAATGAATGAGTGCTTTGCATGAATATAGGAAGTCTTCTCAACCTGGATTTTGTCTGACATTATGTGGATATGTGTTATATTCATGAACATATATTTGACAAGCATAACAGTTGGTTTCCAGTTATGGTTGGATTCATCAAGGAATTGGAATCCCTTGAGAGATGACTTATGTATGTGTTCAGTTACAAGCTAGTGTGTTGGGTACAACAAGTTAAAGCAACTGGTATACTTCCCCGGATGCGGGCGATTGCTAAGTTTAATGTAGGATGCCACCTAGTCTTTCAACGCAGGGGCACCTGGACACACCATATGGCAGCACCTGCCTACCATGTGAATACCTTAAATACGTTGTATGGGGGAGGACGCCGACACTTCACGGCATTCAATCCTCTCCCTCGACCTCTGCTCCTGCAAGTTGGTTGTTTATGGCTAATGGTTCCCAACAGTTTCATTTACGCTTTCATTTTTCATTCTCTGCAAAACTCTTTTGTCACGCCTCTACCTATTTCTCTGCTCCTTGCCTACTTCCCTCTGAGCATTCTTCCCTAGCCCTGCAGACCCTACTGATTCCATGCTGAGACAACCCAAAATTCAGTGTCGTCGAGGAGGCAGCATAGGTACTCCATCTCGCGCTCTAGCTCCCGGACTGTATGCGCATTCTTTTTCCCTCTCCATTGTTGTGGAGTAACCTAAGGTTCCCAACTCCCAATTTCTCTCTACCCAGCTCTTAGTTCACCTCCCAAAGGAGCAGCGTTACCCCTCTGGCTCAAGAAGTAGGAAAAGGCCGCACAAATCAAAAATATCGCACTCTTCCTCCCCTCTGCCATGAAAATCCGTCAGCGTCCCTGTCAAACACTTGGCGAAAGACTCGGATATTGGTTGGAGAATCCCATCGGAGGACACCTAGAAAATAGATGCAGAGGTGAATAACGTGGCTCGCTCCGCTTTGGCCAAGCAGACTGATATGGTCTCCACTTCGACTCTGGAGCCAGCCCCCCAGCTCTAAAGGAAGGATATCGAAACCATGTTTGATTATGGTTGTTTCATAATGGGGGAAAATCCTCAACGGGGTAATAATGAAGCCCAGAACTGGTAATTGCAGCTCCTTGGCGCTCCTTTCTTTCAGTTTACATATGCTCCTTTATGGCTTTTATGCCTATCTTTATCTTTTCCTGCAAACTGTGTTTTGTACTATAAAACACCCCCCATTTATTTTAATATATGGGGACCCTTTTAAATTTTCTTTCCTTTAAAGAAATGAATATTAACTCTAAAAAAATTATCATAAAATCTAAAAAAATGGTGAAATACTAAGCTCAACATCCTTTCCACTTTTGGAATCTCACAAATCGCATATCGCAAACCTTTTTCAACAAATGTTAAATATCATAAACCAAACCTAAAATGTGATAGATGACCCTTTTTTTAAATGTTAAAACATTTACCTTAGAAAAATTAGCTACTAGGCTAATATTGAAAGTGCTTATAAGCTACTGCACATCGTAGATCACGAAAAGTTAAAGACTTTATAACTATAACACATTTGCAAATGCAAAATGCACAACATAATGTAGCGAATAATATTTCCCCGCAACAATCATATCGCAATAAAGCCATTGAGGTTAACCACCGAAATGAAAAGCTAAGTTAAAGCCCGACATGCGATATTATGATTTCGCAATCGCATTATCACATCAATATTTAACATAACTATTTTGTGCAATCTAATTTCTATGATGCGATATTTCTCGATTAGATGTAAATTACGTGGAATTGATAAGCCTTAAATGAAACTTCAAATGAAAATTAAAGGCATTTCGATGTTTTAGTGGCTCAAGAAAATCAATAACTAATTTCACTTATGATGAGTTAAAAAACATATCTTTGAAAATCTTTTATTATCGCTAATTGGTTTTTGAATTCTCTTGTCTCGTTACTCTATGTTTTTCACTCTATTCTCACATCTCTGAATTTCAAGAAGTCTTCCAGCGAAATGTCTCTCGAGAAGATAATGTAGAAGAACAAGAAGCAGAGTACTACTGAATCTAAGACTACAGAAATGCTACCCCTGTTCTCAGATACCACATCATACAAAGATGTAGGAGCGACGACATGGGAGGTTATTTATAATCTCCTCGAAGATGAACAACCCCAAATTACTGAAATAAAACCAATAGTTGATTCCTCAATGCCATCGACAGCCCAAATGAGTGATGCAACATGCTCTTTCCTGCATAGGATAGCAACAAGGCCTAAAATTTTACCATACACAGATATTGTCAAATGGGTAATCGACAACATCAACATTGTAGATAGATAATTCAGAAATTCAAAGATGGAACTCATGGGATCTTTCACACCGAAAGACCTGAGGAAAATGTACCATCTTCTAGAGCATCAGAAAAATTATGATTCAGCATTCATATCGCAATTCCCTAAATAAAATTATGAATCGTTCAAAATTATTTAGACTTAGAGGTCCAGGGGTAAAAAATTCAAACACGAAAAAACTGGTATGTACCCTATTGATCCTTTATCAACTCCTCATAATTATTTGGCGCTATGTTATGTAGGTTATATGGAAAACCTGACAGTGCCAAGTTTTCAATACAATGGGCACCCTTAATAGATGCATATTTCAATTCCATTATAATGAACTGGGCCACCATCCTATCTAACAACATAGCTATGGCTATCTTAGACTATCCTCATAAAAGAAATTTCTCCCAAAGAATTCCCCCCCCCCCCCACCCATTTTATATGAGTGCATATGTTATGGACGCTATATGTTTCTTTACTAAATTTCCAATCATGGGTTGGAAATGGAAAATTCAAGACCCAAACCCCATTCATCCAGTCACAAAGAGTTGTGGCATTCCTATTTTTCATCCCATTTTTAAAAAATTTGTCATGGTGTTATGCTGCCCATGCACCAACTCATTTTTGACAAGAAAGCCCCAAGGTTTTCCGAAGAAGCCAGTATAGACCTGCTCCCAATTGAGAAATTTTTCACTGAATAGATGTTCACCTATATCATAATTTTTGGTAGTATTCCCAAGCCCCATGTACTTCCTCTATATGTCCCTGATAAACTTCTAGCAAGGGAAATTGCTTATCAGACAACAGGATTCGGCCTTGCGAAGAGCCTCAAAGATTCAAAGAAAACTTTATGACCAGTCTTCCCAGTACAGTGTGGTGTTTTTACACTAAATGATTTTGGTCATGCGATAAAAGAGATTCATAATATAGAAATTTTGAAACTAGCCACCATACCTTGTAGACAATATGATCTTGATAAGGTAGCTTACAATTTTATTGTGTCGGTGAAAATTAAAGCATTTATTCATGAAGCTGATAAATTTGAAGATTTATTCGAATCTACTCAATCTTTTGAGCAAGTTATAAATTGGGCAAAGGTGAAATTGGAGCCAATTGATTTTCACAAATTTCAAGAATTCAGAAGCAAAAGACTTGAACAAATTCCATTGAATTTGTTAAGCACCCAACATAAGGCTACACTCGGTGTTATTATCAATACTGATGAGCATAATTCTGAAGCTGGATCAATTCACAATACAGATCAATCACAGAAGGAAATAGAAGCCACGGCCGAGACTAGTCGGAAATCAACAGAAAATTAGATGGAAATTGACCCAAATCAAAGTGCTACTAATAGAGAAAAGGGCAATGATATGGAACAGAAATTGGACGAATTTATTCAAAGCCTCAAGAATAGAAAAGAAATAAAGAAAGTTCAAGGAACTTCAGAATTTTATACACCTCAGCAAACACAGAGGATATCAAATCCAGAGATAGGAGATACTCAAGAAATAGGCTCGCAAGAAGTAGAGATTATACCTGCATTCCCTACATCTGAGATCACCTTAAAAATAGAATAAATTCCTCCTCTATTTTTGTTCTATAGTCCTAAGCATAAGGTTGTAGTAAGGCGATGGAGAAAAATAAGGAGAGTGATAACTCCGACTGAAATATTAGGAGGAAATGAATCAATGGAAGTGGTCTAGAAAGACAGAACCACTGATCCAACAGGAAATCTGACACAAATTTGTCACAATTTGTAGGAGCCTACGCCATGGCTACAATTAATAAGGCAGTTGTAGTCTCATTTTTGTTAAAAGAGAAAGAGAAAATAATCTCACAGCTGGAGCAACAGTTAGATATAGAGAAACTTAATGTTAATAAAAAAGCTGAGTTATAGTTGTCTCAATTTCCAAAAGATATGGAAGCAATGAAAATAAAGTATGAAGCCTATATCACTGCCAAGAATCTACGAATTGGTGAAATGCAAGAATCAAATAAAAAATTCAAATATGTACCAAGAAAAGATGAATTTATCAAGGAGGATTTAGAACTGAAATCCAAACTTTCTGTACAACAAGGTATATTCTGTCAAAGGATTTTTACTATTAGCCCTTATTTAGAT
Source organism: Pinus albicaulis (assembly GCA_034641835.2). NCBI lineage: Eukaryota > Viridiplantae > Streptophyta > Pinopsida > Pinales > Pinaceae > Pinus > Pinus albicaulis. The sequence continues at coordinate 148,983,983 of CM076584.1, forward strand.
ACCAGTGAGCAATTAACAAATCAGGTAATTGATTAGAGGACTGAATATGAAGTTTTAAACACTAAAATTTCATATCACATCACATGGCAAGAATCAGATGAAAGAAGGAAGGAAAATCTACCTAAATTTGAGGAGACTCTCAAAGACATCTTGTTTACTGATTGGGATGTACAGATTAAACAAGAAGAGCGGGCAGTGACAAGAGCAGCAGGGATAGCCAGGAATATTACAGAGGCAGTGATGCATACACTTCATACCACCAACTTAATCAAAGAAGGTGATTCAGAGACATGGCCAGATATAAAAAATTTAAATGAAATTTAGAAGGAGAAAGCTCAAGTTCAAAGGGAATCAATAAATCATATTTCAAAGACAGATTGGGAGGCCTATTATTAGTATATTTTCAAACCACTCAGTCAAATTATAAATTTGAATTGTTTAACAAATTCAATAGAAAAGATGCTGCCATCTCTTATCGAAGTCGTATTCGCAAGACAAATAAGAACCAGATTGGCACCCCACCTCAAGTAAAGCCTATGGCCAGTATTTGTGAAATTCAAGCTCAGCTGGCGAACAAGGAAGTTTCCACATAGTATTGAGTCATTAGTTTTTTTATATATATATTTATATTTTAAAGTTTCTTATTAAGAGGAAGGTTGTTTGAAACCTCCTCTAAATTTTGTATAATCTATTTTAGTCATATTAGATACTATTTAAACTCCTCTCATGCATTTAGAGAGGGGCCCAGAAATTTGTCAAAAACATTTGCAAAGGAATGCACTTCTGTATGTTTGTGAATGCCTTGATGAATTAATGGAACAGAGCCTGTTTTCTTTTGATATTGAATTTGTTTAACTGAAGTTGCATTTTTGTACTCATTGAATTTCTTTAACTTGAAGAGTAACAGATACTACTATCGATTTAAATTATTATAACCTCGCATATCTGGTATTCTACACATTATGTTAAGTTTTATTTTTTGAATTGACAGCCATCTTTTATCTGTATTATGTATGAAAGATATTATTATAAGTAAATGTTAAATGCAATTTTGTATTGATGTTTATCTATGGTTACTTATCTTATATATGATCAAACTTATGAATGCGATATATATCTCACAATTGTTTTGATTAACTACTTAGTCAAAATAATCATTTTTACATAATTTTCATTTCTTTCAACTATTAAATAATGTTTATTTCCAATTGTTGAAAGATATCCTTCTAGATCGCATAAAATAATTTATACTCCCGAGTATATAATAGAATAGATATTTAGTCACTGCATATGATAGATTAAATAATTCTTCCATTTGCATGTTATAAAAAAACACACCCTCATTATCCTTATTATGAAATTGGTCCCTTTATCTCCAGTCGAAGCCACTACACCAAATAGAAAATGACTTGCTCTAAGGTCTAGACCGGGTGGTTTTCCCTGATGTTGTTGCATTGGAAATCCAAGGCTTCAAAATTTTGGCACCAGAAGGAGGGCCTGAAAATCCGTGAATGGAAAAAAGGTCTGATCAATCTAAAATCAGTCTAAGAGTCACTATCCCTCTATATCCTCTCCAACTTCAAGATTATTATCCATATCTATATCCTTAAGATATGAGGTTGTTCACCCTTCTCCAAACACTCCTAGTGAAACTCAGCCAATGCTATATTCAGATTATCACCCTAATTACCCAGAAGTTCATTCTTTGATTGAAAAATTAGAGAGAATATCCATTTCTGTTGAAAATCCTGAAACTTCTCAATCATCTAAAATAAGTTTTTCATCTTCTCTACACCCAATATGAATACTAACTCGATCAAAAACACAGAAGACATGAATCCCTCCTTGTTAATTTCCTATTGGTACTTTTCGAAAGAAAACAAAGAAGATTGAATCAGAGTCATCCACCAGCGAGGTTTTTTCCAATAATCCACCTCATACATCTTTGTTCCCTCCACTCATTTCCACAAATTCTATTCCAACCATCAGTTCTAGTTCTCAAACCTCTTAACCATTGACTAGCTCATGCATTCAGCCTGCCTCTTCTTCAACTCATCTCCACTCAAGGTTCCTGCTTCATCCTTACCTACTCCATTAGTAGTTCAAGCTGCTAATCATATGGGTAAACCTCCTTCTCCTTCAACTAAAATAGATGACATAGATCTTATTATGATAGGTGACTGATCCATTTCTCATACTCCCCCATTCCTCTTTACCTATGAAATATTTAATAAGAATGTACATAAATGCTTAATTGATTCAGGGGCTTCCTCTAATATCATGCCAAAATCAGTATGTTCTAAATTGAACATAAATCCTCAAAATTCTCTTGTTCATATAATACAACTCGATAGGACAAAGTAGAGGTTGTAGGAGAAATAAATTATATTTCCATTAGATTATCATCAAACAATAAAGTTGCCTAGATAATTGATATTTTGGTAGCTGATATTCCTGAATTTTATGGTTTAGTATTGAGCAGGGACTGGTCTGAGAAACTTCATGGATATTTCGCAACAGAATTTTCACACATGTGGTTGCCCTACAATTGAAAACCAAACCAAATTTGAGTAGACCGTGAGAAATTCATGTAACATACAGTTACTGATCTTGAAGGAATCAATGAGTCAGTAGCATTCAATAATAATATTATTAGAAATTACTCGGCAGAATCATTTCTTGGAAACTTTAATGCATAACCGTCACCCTTCTTTGATAATGCGGTTATCTCTCAAACTGAAAAATTTTCCCAAACAGACGTTGCTAATGTAAATATTTTGTAAATAACCCAGCAATTAATTATTTATTTTGGATTTTTTATTTTGATGGTTCTAAATCAAAAGATGGTGTAGGAGCTGGTTGTATTTTGATAAGCCCTGAAGGAGAAAATACCATGCTAGCCTGCAGACTTGAATTCAATTGCACAAAAAAAACAACGGAATATGAAGCACTAATTCAAGGTTTGTATAAAGCAATTGACCTTGGCATTAAATATCTACAATTATTTGGAGATATGGAAACCATTATCAAACAAGTAATAAATACTATCCATTGTCATTATGGACATATTAAACATTATCATCCAATATTCCATGATTTTACTTCTCATTTCTTAGCTTTTAATATCTCCTCTATGCCCAGAATACAAAATTCTACTGCAGATTTGTTGGCCAATGTAGCATCGAAATTAATTCCATCTCAATAATTTAGTCTCGATAGGTTTTCTATTGAGTTGATTTTTAGACCATTTGTTCCTGATAACATTACTAATTGGAGATTATTTGATCATGATTATGATATCATAGATTTCCTCACATCTGAAGGATCTTATGATAATAAAATTATAGATGAGCATGAACATGACATTCGGATAAAGAAAGATCGGGATGAAAATCCAATACCAAAGTCAATTTTCAAACTTGAAGATCTTTATGATTTAAAAGATAGGTTCAAGAGAGTTACTAATTCTAAAACTTAAAGTTCAACTTTAAGATTTAAGTTAGTAAATCTTGCAACTGATGATAAACCACAAAATGTCAACTTAGGTCCTGGTCTATCTTTTGAAGAAAGAGTATCATTTTCCAAGTTATTAAAGACCTAAAAAAGTGTTTTTGCTTGAGATTATATTGATCTCAAAACATATGACACTTTTGTTATTCAACATACTATCCCTATGATTTCAAATGAGGAACCTGTGCAATAGAAGTTAAGCCTAAGATTCATCCTAATCTTGAAATTTAGATCAAATCAGCGTTAATAAACTCCTTAAAGCTAATACTATATTTCTCGTTAGACATTCAAAGTGGCTATCAAATTTAGTTCTTGTCTGGAAGAAAAATGGTGACATTAGGATTTGCATTGATTTTAGAAATTTAAATAAAGCATGTCAGAAGGAAAATTTTCCATTACCAACCATGGAACAAGTACTACAAACTATAGTTGGTTCTAAACTTATGTATTTTCTAGATGGTTTTTCACGATATTACCAAATCCTGGTATAGCCAAACGAAAAATTAAAGACCACATTCAGGACTAAGTGAGGAATTTATGCCTATCAGAAGATGCCATTTGGGTTAATCAATGCAGGTGCTACTTTCCAAAGAGCCATGGACATAGCTTTTAGAGGACTCATTAACAAATCAATGGTTATTTATCTATATTACATCACATTATTTTCTAGACAAAGAACCAATCATGTGAATGACCTAAAACAAGTCTTTGAGCAATGAAAAAAGTATGGAATCTCACTTAACCCGAAAAATTCCTATTTTGCTTTAGATGAAGGAAAACTCTCAGGATTCATCGTGTCCAAAAAGGGTATTTATATCGATCCTGAAATAGTCGAAGAAATTAAAAGGATTCATTTCCCTCAGAATAAGAAAACCATGCAGTCATTCCTTGGACAGATAAATTTTGCAAAGAGGTTTTTCCCTAACTTTTCGCAGATAGCTTTAGCTTTACAAACAATGATTAAGAAAAATTTAGTCTTCAAGTGGGGGCATAATGAAAGGGAAGCTTTCAATTTAATCAAACAATCTATTATCAATGCTCCATTCTTGACTACTCCTAATTTTCTTAATCCTTTCACTTTATACACATTCACATCAGATACATCATACGATGTCGTTTTAACACAACTCAATGACCAGCAAATTGAAGCACCAATATCATTTTTCAGTTCCAAATTGCAAGGTGCAAAACTAAACTATTCATCTATTGAGAAACAAGAATTTGTTGTCTTCAAATAAATAAATAATTTTAGGTCATTTCTCCCAAAAAATCACACCAATATAATAGTTCCATTCTCTGCAATAAGGAAATTGTTGATGCAAAGATAAGTAGGAGATAAAAGGGCTAACTAGGTAACTGCTTTACAAGAATATGATGTAGAAATTAGACCTTCTAAAATTATTAGAGGTAAAGGTTTTTGCAGAATGCTAATAGGAGCATCCCATTTATCATCAGAAGAAGATCCACGTAATGATGTACAAGTGTCTGAGGTAAGCGTCAACAATGCTAAGTCTCAATATGTTGAACTTAAGTTTTATTTGAAAAAAGGATATGCCCCCATGCAGCTCAGTTATGAAACAAAGTGTGCTTTAATATTGAAAGCCAAGCAATACGAAATGATCAACGATGTATTGTTTAGAAGGAACTTTGATTCCGTGTTATTATGATGCTTAAAGAAAATTGAAGCAGAGAAAGTTTTGCAAGAACTCCACGATGGACCAGTTGGAGGACATTTTGGAGGAAATATGACAACACATAAACTCCTGCATGCAGGTTATTATTGGCCAACACTATTTAAAGACGCTCATGATTATGCGAGGAAATGAAAATTCTACCAAAGTGCATCTGGAAGACAAAGCAAACCAGTGTTTCCATTACAACAAGTTAATATTGAAAAACCATTCGAGCAATGGGGATTAGATATAATTGGTGAGATCATTCCTAACTCTTCCAAATAGCATAAATACATCCTCATAGCTACCGGTTATTTTACTAAATGGGTGGAAGTAATCCAACTAAAAGTATATAAATTTGAGAATATTATTGAATTCATTGATCATTTTATCATAACTATATTTGGTTTACCCATTTCTTTGATGTTTGACAATGAATATTATTTCTTAGGAGCTGCTATGATAGAATTTTCCATTAAAAGAGGTTTTAAACTCAATTATTCTGCTAACTATTATGCTCAAGGAAATGGTTTAGAAGAATCAACAAATAAAAACCTTATTAGAATCATTAAATGAACTGTAGACCATAATCAAAGAAATTGGAACAAATCATTAACATTTTCTCTTTGGGCAGATCGAATAACTCAGAAGGCCTCCATTGACTCTCCTCCATTTTTCTTGTTTATGGGAAAGAAGTTGTCTTTCCTACTAATGCAGTTATTCCTTCTCTTGCACTGGTCCAATTTATTGATGAATCACGCTCTTCTTCTTTGCAAGTAAGACAATTCCAAATCCTTAAACTTGAAGAGGAAAGAGAAAAATCTAAAGTTACTCATGCACATCATCAGTAGTTAGTTAAAGCTTCATTTGATACAACTTCTGTCACTCCAAAAACATTTCAAATTGGTGATCTGGTACTAAAATTGGATAAGGTACACGAGGAAAAAGGCAAACATACCAAATTCCAAAGATTGTGGCTTGGACCATTTCAAATCATATAAGAAATAGGCCCATCAACGTTTTTATTGCAAGATCTATCAGGCAAAAGAGATTCTTTTCTTATTAATGGGAAAATTTTAAAGAAATATTTTTCATAGGAGGTAACCCCTTCCATTCCCTGTATATTATTGTCTATTCTTTTTTTAGGAAAATAAAAGTTGAATGGTATTTATTTTTGGCTTTTCAAATAAATATCTCAGAGAATATTTTTTATTTATTGTTTCTATAAATAAGAATTGTTAAGGAAAGAATTGTAAAATTGAAATCTCAAATAGATTTTATTTCGCTGAAAATTTTGATTTCACTAAAGTAATTTATTCTTTGATAAACTCTCATTTTTATAAAGTATGGTTACTCTACTATCAATCAAGAAATGAATCTTCAACATAGTAAAGACACTTTACAAATAAGAAATCTTAAACTCTAAAAAATTATCATCCAGAATCCTCAAAAGGACCAATGATTCACCCCATCTGGCAAACTTTTCAATTTTCAGGATATAATTCAAAAAATATGCTAAATCTTAGAAGATAATAAGTTTCATCACGAGCTTGTTTACCATGTTCATAGGAAAATAGTTAAACTGAAATTACTAATATTGCCTACCAAAATAGGGTAATGACTTGAGATTATATCAAAAGACAAGGGGTCTCATCAAGAGCTAGCCTGATCAGTTTAGTTATAACCAGTGAATGGCATTTTCAATATTTGGTTACCAAGCCAAGACAATGGCTTTCAAGTGATAAATATATATATATATATAATATTTACAAAAAAAGAAAACAAGTTTCCAAAGAGATAAAGTATATAATATTGAACTTATTTTGGAAGATTGTAATAGTAGCCTGGATGGGACAATGAATCATTGTTGGGTAAAAGGTAACCCTGCCGAGGCTATAAATGCCTAATGGTATCAAAGGCTCTATCTATGATAAATGAGTATATATATATAAATCTAATATGAATGAGCCACCTACTTTATATTTTTGAACTTAGCAAAGACTAATATAGACAGCCATATTTTCATTTTAAAGAGGAAATCTTATGAATTATAATCTAGTGAGATTTTATTACTTAGTAAAATATGTTGGACACCTAATCCTCAATGGGTAGGTGTGGAAGCCGAACAGTCATAAAGGAGTCCAAGTGACCTTGGAATGCGGAATCCAAGGGTCGCACCTAATGTACTATAAAAGCACATCTATGGTTAACAGTAAAATATCACACGCTTATCTTTTCCCTTGTGTGTTTCCTTGTTCATTCACCATGTGTGTGTTTAACATGGTATCAGAATTGGTACGTTCCTAAGTTGTTGAATATTGTGTGAAAGCCACTATTTTCAGTTCTCTCCGAGTGCGTTTTTGCATTATCCATTGAATGTTACTGCATTCTGCATTGAACGTTAATTCCTTTTTGGTGACTCTCCTTTGGCTATCTCATCTGACTCTACTCTGGCTCCGTGCAGTGAGTAAAATGGTCAGTTTCTTAGGGAATAAAACTTTTGTGATTTCTATTTTTGGTCTTGAATTTATCACATTAAAAGCTCTGCATATTTATTACCAGTCCATTTCCCTCGCCAGGCGCCTGTCGAACTAACCCCTCAACATGAATTTTATTGAGTTCTCTACAGGAGAATTTCTCTCACAGATTCCCTAAATCCAAGCATACGTTTAACTCTTCAAAAGTATGCTTTCACTGATTGATGTACCTGCCCCTCATCACCTACAAGTCTAATGCTATTCTTGTAGCTCTAATGTCCTTTTCACATGGGCTTTAAGTGTACCATCACAATGTTTGTGTTTGGTTTCTCCCTCTACTTCCCAAGTGGCATAAATATCCACTTACTCTGCTCCACTGCAATCCAAAATAGTCAATACACCACAGAGATGGTCTTTGTCCCTTAGCATACATATTCGACGCAACCCACGCCCACGACCCTCGCAACATCCTCGGTCTTTTGTGTGCACCGTGCTCCGATAGCTCCATTATCATGCTCGAAAGTGTTGGCTCCATTATACGCATAAATAATTTGGAAGTTGGCCCCTTCCCTATCATAGAGGCTCGACCTTGATAGACATACCGGAAAAAATCTCAGTTCGAATGAATTTCTCCACGACTTTCCCCTGAATACATCTATATTTCATATTTTTGCTGGGTGTTCGGCGTCGGCATTGGAAACGTTGTTTTCTATTGTGAATTTGGTGTTCTGAAAGTGGCTTAACAAATATCAATGGTTATCAAATTGTATCAGTCACTGTAGTTTTGCAACTCGGAAGTATGCACTGGTCGGATGTGAAATTGAGGTTTTCTTATGGATATTCTAGCGGGATTTGAGGCGATCAATAGAGAATTCCATAGATCGACTTGTTTTCCTTACCTGCTACACCGATAACTCCTCCATACCCATTGCCCTCCTCCTCACAGCAACATCTTCCTCCTCTTCTCTGGATTGGTTATTGGTCCATGTGAAGGCTGCATCACTGGTGATTTCACAATCCAAGCGTAACACTCTTATTAATTGTATCGTTGAGGACCTCAATCTGCACGCGATATAATATTATTACTTGAAGTGTTCTGAGATGTTCTTTGTGTAACAGAAAGGGAGAATTTCCAAATCCTTGAATTTTTGGAAAGTCGATTTTCCAAGATTATGGTCCTGTGTATCACACCAGATACTTCTTCTTTGCTAATATAGGGATTCGGTTCTCTTCTTCATCGTGGGAAAAGATAGGTTCTAGCGCGATATGGGAAGCGGGGAAGCCAAACTTTACTTTTAGCAATACATACAACAAATTGGAATTTTGCTAGCAGAGAGTTCACTTTCACCTTCGTTTGAGTATGCAAGGATCCTCCTTTTTCTGTCGCAGCTGAATCATTACCACTTCGTCGTTAGGATACAATTAAAGGTACACACTATAATATTGCCAATGGACCAATTTAAAAAAAATAAAAAATAAAAAATAAAAAAATTTGCATCAGTCCTTGAAGATCTCAGTCTTCAGTATTGTTTTGTATATGATTTCTACAATAATTCTCCATTAAAGAGAGATAATTTGGAAAAATTTGTTTGAAATCCATTTCCTGAAAGTCTAAGTCAGTTCCATTTTCTGAGTTGCATCTTCCATAATTTGAGTAGCATAGTTTTTCCATTGGGATTTCCATACTTGCTAGTTCAAGAAAGAAAATTGTATCTGAAGTCACTTGTATTCTTTGAAAAGTAAGCTGAGTGGCATTGTAAACGGGTGCATTATCGGTTGAAGCCGACACCCTTCATTTTTCTAGGTTGAGTTGTTTGGAATATGGCCAAATTTGATGAAGTATTAGAGTTAGTGAATACTCTGATACTCTCCATTGTTGATGGTATGGTAAAACTCAGCAAAACTTGTCTTGCTGACATTAGAACAAGTCTACAAAATGCACAAGAAAAAAATGATTTTTTTCATTTGGAGTCTCAACTACAATAAGAAGAATTACATCATTGGAATCATAATTATGAACCTGTTTTTGTTCAAAACATTGAAAGAACTCCCATAATCAGCAAGTCAATAATGTTGTGATTGATTCACATTCAGTGCCTAGTTCAACAATAGACTTGTATGCAGATGCAGAAGCTCAGGTTCTACCTCCCAAGCCCATCATCATACCTTGGGAAGAGCTTGTCCACAACAAGCACATAACTGGCCTTGGATATGACAAGGAATTGTCCTTTCATATTCCGCACTACTCCAAGCCCATAAAATTTGAGAGTGTCGGATTTCTTCATGACAGTTCACCTTCAGCTGTTCTAGATCATGCTCCTCTTCCACAACAACAACAACAACAGATTGAAAAATTCCAACACTATGATCGAGTTGGCCATATGAAAGATCATTGTTTTTATATTCACCCATGCAAGCACTGTGGTCGGCACACCCATTATTCACACAGATGCTTCAGAAACAAGCCTCCTACAAGAACAAAGATTCATCTTGGATGGATCGCTTCTTGGCAATGGGCATCAAGAACCAAGAAGATGTTTAAGTCGCATGTTAGAACTTGTTTTAAAATATTGAACAAACTTGCAGTTGATTTTTCGCCATCATCTCGCCTTAAACCATCCATGTGAGGTTAATATTCTTCCTCTTGAAAGAATTCGAGACACTTCCTCTAGAAGAAAACTTTAGCTTCTTGCTAGCTTTGGTAGAGTTCCGAGAAATGCATTAAGCATTCCAGTGTTGGTGGTCTCCCTTAATCCAACACAGGTTGTATACCTCCCTTCTTCTAGGTTGAAGGTATCCCTCTTCAAATATGAGGGACACTTCCTCTAGCAAAAGCCCTCAGCTTCTTGCCAGATTTGGAAGAGTTCCGGGAACTGCACTAAGTGTTCCAGTGTTGGTGGTCATCCTTAAACCACCTCTTTATGCCAACATTTCAGAGAGCTGATTCAGCCTAAGTGCTGCCATTCATACTTTGCATATTGGTATTACAACTCTCTTCTTGGACTCACACATACCCATTCGGATTAAGAGGGAAATGTTGGACACCTAATCCTCAACGGGTAGGTGTGGAAGCCGAACAGTCATAAAGGAGTCCAAGTGACCTTGGAATGCAGAATCTAAGGGTCACAACTAATGTACTATAAAAGCACATCTATGGTTAATAGTAAAATATCACATGCTTATGTTTTCCCTTGTGTATTTCCTTGCTCATTCACCATGCGTGTGTTTAACAAAATACTATTTTTATTGAAATTCATTCCTGCCACTATTTTTATTTTGAAAGTTTTAGAAATTTCAAAAAACTAATCAGAGATAACTGGTTCTCCCAAGTGAATCGCCAATTGTTGTACTATACAACACCCCCCATTTATTTTAATATATGGGGACCCTTTTAAATTTTCTTTCCTTTAAATAAATGAATCTTAACTCTAAAAAAATTATCATAAAATCTGAAAAATGGTGAAATAATAAGTTCAACACCCTTTCCACTTTAGGAATCTTGAAAATCGCATATCACAAACCTTTTTGAACAAAACCAGCCCCAAAATGCGATATCCGACCCTTTTTTTAAAGGTTAAAACATTTACCTTAGAAAACTTAACTATAAGGCTAATATTGAAAGTGCTTATAAGCTACTGCACATCGCAAATCGTGAAAAGTGAAACACTTTATAACTATAACACATTTGCAAACGCGAAATGTGAAATGCGAAATGCACAACATAATGTAGCGAATAAGATTTCCCCGCAGCAATCATATCGTAATAAAGCTGTCGAGGTTAACCACCGAAATGAAAAGCTAAGTTAGAGTCCGACATGCGATATTGTTATTTCTCAATCGCATTATCGCATCAATGTTTAACAGAACTATTTTGCGCAATCTAATTTCTGCGATGTGATATTTCTCGATTAGACGTAAAGTACGCAAAATTGATAAGCCTTAAATAAAAATTCAAACTAAACTTAAAGGCATTTCGTTGTTTTAGTGACTCGAGAAAATCAATAAATACTTTCACTTATGATGACTTAAAAAACATATCTTTGAAAAAAAATTATTATCGTTAATTGGCTTTTGAATTCTCTTGTCTCGCTACTGTATGTTTTTCACTCTATTCTCACATCTCTGAATTTCAAGAAGACTTCCAATGAAATGTCTCTCAGGAATATAATGCAGAAGAACAAGAAGCAGAGTACTATTGAATCTGAGACTACATAAATGTTACCCATGTTCTCAGATACCACATGCAACAAAGATACAAGAGTGACAGCATGGGAGGTTATTTACAATCTCCTCGAATATGAACAACCCCGAGCTACTGAAATCAAACCAATAGTTGATTCCTCAATGCCATCGACAGCCCAAATGAGTGATGCATCCTGCTCTTTCCTGCATAGGATAGCAGTAAGGCCTAAAATTTTACCATACACGGATATGGTCAAATGGGTAATCTACAATTTCAACATCACAGATAGAGAATTCAAAAATTCAAAGATGGAACTCATGGAATATTTTACAACGGAAGACTTGAGGAAAATGTACCATCTTCCAGAGCATCAGAAAACTTATGATTCATCAGTCATATCTCAATTCGCCAAAGAAAATGATGAATCGTTCAAAATGATTCAGAGTTGGAGGTCCGGGGGTAACAAATTCAAACAAGAAAAAACTAGTATGTACCCTATTTATCCTTTATCATCTCCCCATAACTATGTGTCTGCTATGTTATGTATGTTATATGGAAAATCTGACAGTACCAAGTTTTCAATACAATGGATACCCTTAATAGATGCATGTTTCAATTCCATTATAATGAACTGGGCCACCATCCTATCTGACAACCTAGTTATGGCTATCTTAGACTATCGTCATAAAATAAATTCCTCCCAAAGAATTTTCCCCCCATTTTATATGAGTGCATATGTTATGGATGTTACATGTTTCTGTACTAAATTTCCAATAATAGGTTGGAAATTGACAATTCAATACCCAAACCCCATTCATCTCAGTCACAAAGAGTTGTGGCAATCCTATTTTTCTTCCCATTTTTACAAAATTTGTCATGGTGTTATGTTGGCCATGCACAAACTCATTTTTGACAAGAAAGCCCCAAGGTTTTTCGAAGAAGCCAATATAGACTTGCTCTCAATTGGGAAAATTTTCATTGAATAGATGTTCACCTATATTAGAATTTTTGACAGTATTTCCAAGCCCCATGTACTTCCTTTGTATGTCCCTGATAAACTGCTAACTAGGGAAATTGCTTATCAGATAGCAGGATACGGCATTGCAAAGAGCCTCAAAGATTCAAAGAAATCTTTATGGCCAATTTTCCCAGTACAATGTGGTGTTTTTACACTAAATGATTTTGGTCATGCGATAAAAGAGATTCAGAATATAGAAATTCTGAAACTAGCCACCATGCCATGCAGGCAATATGATCTTGATAAGGTAGCTTACAATTTTGCTATGTTAGTGAAAGTTAAAGAATTTATTCATGAAGCTAATAAATTTTAAGATTTATTCGAATATTCTCAGTCTTTTAAGCAAGTTATAAATTGGGCAAAGGTGAAAGTCACTACAAGGAAAAAACCCTCTAGCAGAGGTTATAAAAGAGGTTTTTAGTGTTATAAAATTGGCAAAAATTGTCAAAAAAAACATTTTCTACAACATCTGTTTATGGTTACGGAGGTTTTGGTGGAGATTTTTAAAACGGAAATTAAACACAACTAAAAAAACTAGGAGGCCGGAGGTTATTACAGATGTTTTTTTCATCGGTGCGCTACTAAGGTTTCAACGCACTAGTGCGTGTCATATAGATGGTGGCCCCGGGGCGGTCGAAGGTTCCTGTCGTCAAGGTATAAAACAACACCAGGCGTTGTGTTGGTGATACAACGCAAAGGACCGTAACAATTGGTCTTGGGATTTGTGAGGTGCCCATAGGTCGTCTCAACGGACCGGTACGTAGACTTATAGAAACGCACCGATGCGTCGTATCAGACAAACGCATCGATATTTATAATTGGTATTGGTATTTGTGTGATGCCCATATGTCATACAAATTCATCGGTGCGTAGTCTCACATAATAGCACCGGTGCGCAGTAACACATAAACACACTAAGATTTTTAATTGGTTTTGGTATTTTTGCCATGCCCATAGGTCGTAGAGACGCACCAGTGCGCTTCAACATATAAAATCACCGGTGTACAGTATTTGACATGCACTAGTGTTTAATTTGCATTTTTTAGAAACATCAACCTGTGACAGTGCAATTATTGTTATTTTTCTAAGTTCATTATTCATCAAAAGTCGACACATCTTATAACGATATTCATATTAATTAATTTTTTATTAATTCATTTGAATGTGATGTTCGGATTAATTTGTTATATCATATCATAATTATTGTAGTTATTTTAAATTCATTATTCATCAATAGTCGACACATATATATCTTATAACAATATTCATATGAATTAAATTTTTATTAGTGCATTTGAGAATGACAATGGAGAACGCAATAGAATAAATTAAAACATATATATATATATATATGAATAAAATAGTCTTTGTCATACAAAATGGGATAATTATTGGTATCCCTTTGTCTTTCAATTGGGACACTATGTCCATTACATTAAACAAAATGTTTGATTTCACAGACATGTTTCAAAAAATAAATGCCTTGCTTTGATATCCAAACATAATGATCATCATTCTTCGCTTGAATTGTTGTCACTGCTAGAGCTACTTCCATGACTTGGGTTATTTTCAGGAATGTTTTGTTCACGATGTTGATTGTTTTCTTCTTCTTCACCTTCCATCTACAAACATAAAAATAAATTGAAATGAGTGTATATACATTGGTGAGAATAATGAAAATTGAAATATTAAATAATATACATCAATGTAAATCGAAAAGAAAAATGACATACCATAGCAACAATTGACTCATAAACTACACACATTCTTTCAAAACCATGTACCATGCCATCTTTCAAAATTTCACCTGTTGGTGCAGTTCCATACTTTGTTTCCTACAAGTTTTATACCCCATAACAAATCATATATTTAATATAAAAGATTTTTTTGTTCTATTAATTATAAACGGATCTAAGTAAAATAAGATCAATAGATGTTTACAAATTCCACAATTAATTTCTAATATGCCAACATATACTCACAACCCATATTTAACCCAATTTCAATCAATTCGTCTGATGGTTCTTCTCTGTATGTTAGTGTCTGGTTGAAGACATTCAATGATGATTTTTGTAAAAAAACTTTAAAAAATACAAAAATAAAATCTAATTAAGTTGTTATAAGGAAGTAACAATTACTCACAAACTTAGATATCAACCCTTTTCTTCTTTGTCGTCCTGTTTTATGTGCTGAATGGGTTCCATTTTCTTTTCTTTTCTGCAAGAAAATTCTTGAAAATTAATATTTAATTCTAAATTGTTTATTTATTGTACCTAATGATCAAAAAAATCAGTGATTACATATTACATTTGAAGCATGTTGTTGTTGAGATGGTTCCTCCTGCGATGCAATTTTGTCCATTTCTTTGACCATCTCCTTGTACACCTTTTTGGACATTCCTACTGGCATATTTCTAATACCAGCTCATTCATCTTTTGAGATTTTCATAATCTTCCTGAAAATGTAACATGACAATAAAATATTTAATTTTTATATTGATATATGAAAAGTAAATATAACAAAAGTGATATCTATAAATAATTCTAGACAAACATTTAAAGGAATATTACTTTTTCATTCCTTCTTTTTTGTTGTTGTACGTTTTTGCTATTAAAGGTATAACATGTCTCATTGACCAATTCTATGAAAAATCTTCCTGTAGTTTAGATAAATTTTGGTTCTTGGAATCATTGGATTGGTTTTTGTATTGTAAGTGGAAAGAATGTCTATACATTCGTTCCACTAGATCCCTCAAACTTTTGTAAAAAAATTTCCCCCTTTCGTTAACCTCCAGCACCACTGCAGATGAGCTAAGGAGCTATTCATTTTCATTTACATGTTCTATTTTTTTTCTTTTCTTAGAAAAACGCTCCTTTTCTGAGTTGTTGATCCCTGTAGAACATTAAACAGATGTGAATTAATAGACTGTTTGACACGTGTTATCTAATAATTTTAAGTATATTATTAATGATAATTAAAAAAAGAAACTCATATTGGATCGATAGTATTTTTCCATTCACCTGATTCATCCTTTTGCAATTTTTCCATCAAGATTTTATGCTCTTCTGGTCCTAGATCAGAAATAATCTTATCGAGCTTCGTCATTTTGTGGCTCTGCATGATACACAGTAAATAATACATATTATTTAAACTTACATATAGTTCAAAAATAATATTTTTTATAAAGAATTTACAAAGAACTTGCCTTTTTTTTCGTTTCTTGATGTGTTATCAGTATTTTTGTTACTTGATATCTTGTCAGTCATTTCTTTATCAATCTGAAACTTGTGCCATATCATTCATTAATATATTTATAAATAAATTGTCAACTTTCCAAGTAAAAAATAAATCTCAAGGAACGCACCGCAAAAACAGTATAATAGATCGTACAGTGTGTGGGGGTATTAGAAACGCACTGCAAAAATAGTATAATAGACCATACGGTGTGTGGGGGTATTAGAAACACACCGCAAAAACTATATAATAGATTGTATGGTGCGTGGGGGTATTATAAACACACCACACTAACAGTATAATAGACCGTACTGTGCTATCCTTGTAACATGGAGCATCGGTGCCCTATTTCAGATATAGCGCACTGATTTAAAAAAAAAAAAAAAAAATCAATTTTTTTATTACACAATACTTGCACGGTGTGATGTATAATACAGCGCACTGGTGCGCTAGGTTACGCAGGGTGCACCGATAAAAAAAAAAAAAAATCCATTTTTTCCAATAATTCACGCAAGGGCTGAATGGATTGGGATCTGACTATGTAAGTCGTCCCGTGGGTTGGATATCAATCTAAAATGAAAAGACCTAATTCTAAAATCACAAAAATAGGGAGAAGAAAGGGCAAAAACAAAAAAAATGAATGGTTTAGGGTAAAAATGGATAAAACTACAGAAAAAGTAAAAAAACTGCAGAAAAGGTAAAAAAAATAATCAAATTTAATCACGATATGGTTTGAAATTCTATGATACAGGGTTTGAATCACTAGAGGTTTGGTTTATGATTATCTGAATGCTTTTGTTCGAACGTATTTCGTTGCTCTAGAGTGCTCTCATGCTCTCTTGCTCCAAGTATGTCTCCTGCAAATCTCTAGCTAAAAATTTTAGCAAAAATAGTGAAATAATGAAAAGTGTTTAGCATTTAAAGAATTATTTTATGAAATTAGATTTTCGAAAATATTTTGCCGTCCATTTCTCAATTTGCCACTTTTTTTTCACTTAAAGGAAATAGAGTTGCGCTTTTTTTATTTGCATTTATTCGTCACCGGTGCGTCACTTAATAGAACCGCACCGGTGCGTCCTTTTGTAACACCGACACCGATGCGCAGTAACTAAAACGCACTGGTGTGTTTATATGTACAATAGCACCGATTTTCGGTTAAGGCACCGAAATTACTTTTAGGTGTGTACACAAAAATTTAATGAACTCCAACCATAGAAATTGAGAATTAGAATTTTTTTTATTCTTGAGAATTAGAATTAGAATAGGAATTGAGAATTGGAATTGGATAAATTCTGGATGGAAATAACTACTCTTCCAATGCATTTTGTTTATTGCAGGAGGTCCCCACTAATTATGTGGAGAGAATGCAATGTGGGGCGTGTGAAGATGCAATACTACAGGGCCCAAGTGGGCAATTTTGGCATGTGAACCTGTGCTATGCTAAGATGTGGCTAGTTTTCTCAAATGGTTGGGAAAGTTTTATTTCTGAGCAATTTATTGAAATTGGAGATATTTTGGTTTTTAGACATGTTGGAAATGTACATTTTGCTGTGAAAATATTTGGGCCATTTCTTTTCAATACTACACCTCTTCTTCTTTTAGAAAAAGAAACTTGAACCTTTCCATAAGCTACAACAAGAAAAGGTGCCCCATGATCTGATTGCTGACTGATGATCTGCTTGCTCATTTGTAAGTTCCTCCTCCATCTTCGCATCCAATTTCCTCTTTTCTCCTTTGTACTTTCCATCTTTATCTTAACAAAATTTATACAATCTCTGTTTTACGAGAAACTGAACTTGAATGTTCTAGGAGCAATGACAACGAGTCCTTCATTTTGCATTCGTTAGCAAAAGAAGACCTATTTTCGACTAGACGATGCGGTTATTACATATGGAGGCAATGGTTTCCCATAGAAAATGAGTATAGGGTTGAGGAGAGGAAAGACATTGCAAAATGGGCTATTACATTAGCTTTTCCAATGGGAAAACAATTCGCAGGTGGAAATATGGTAGCTGCAAGTATCTATGATTTTCTTCCCATAGAAATGGTCATTGTATTTCCATTTATACTACAAGTAGAATTTTTACTGGTTTCATCCACAGGACCATAGCTCAGACAAGTTAGAGATTCCATTCAGGTTCAATTGAAAGCTGAAGATGTGATTTTATGTGACGTCAGCTTTGCCAGTAAAAGTTTATGTAAGCCAACCGAAGCTCTGACAATACTCCTAGCTGCTTTCAAATGCATTCTGGGGAATATTTCCCTTCATGGGACCTACCAGCCTGATCAACAACGTCAATTGATCTTTCTCTATTTTCCTTAAGGGAATGAGAATCCTTCCCTTCATGGTGCCTCTTGGCTTTATCAACTTCCTCGATTGAGCCTTCTCTGCCATCAAATCTGCTCTCCATCTCCATCATGGGACCTCTTAACGCTATCGTTGGCCTCAACCGAATGCTCTCTGTCGGTCTCAACCTGTACTCCATTTCTCCTTTTGTACTTTGTCGAGCTCTGTAGTAATCTGCATCCCTGTAAGCATCTTTGTCCGTCTTTCTGTTTGAATCACTCATTTTTTCTACTATAAAATTCTCAGCCGAAATTCAAACTTTCATCTTTTCAAACTCTCATCTCCTCAGAAAATTATTTCCCGTGATTTGAACCCTCCGCTACTCCAATACTACACTTTACATAATAACCCTGTTACGGTGCGCGAGGTTTTATAAGCGCACCGATTCGGTTTCGTAAGATCGAGGCTTATGTTTTGGCGCAGTGTTTTATGACGCACCGATGCAGAAGAGTTGTGAAGCATCGTTGTGTCTTAGTACTAAGATGCACCAGTGCGTGTTATGATGACAAGCGCACCAGACTGTATAAAGATCTTTTTTTTTTGTATGTAAGATCATAATAAAATAATGATAATTCTAAAGTACATGAATTTATTTGCACTCTTTTCTAAACTTTATTATGTTACAAAAATTCATATTATTCTAGATTTATTATTTTACAATTATTTACAAATTTACAAGTTTAAATATTTTAATAAAATCATTTCACATTAATACAATTAAAATTTTACAAATATTTTACATACAATTAAAATTAAAATTACAATTAGAGTTAGAATTACAATTACGATTACAATTACAGTTACAATTTTACAATTTCACATACAATTACAATTAGAATTAGAATTTTAATTTTAATTTTACATATAATTACATTTACAATTAAAATTTTACAATTACAATCATTTCACAGTAATACAATTAAAATTTTACAAATATTTTACATACATTTACAATTACAATTACAATTTTACAAATATTTTACATACAATTACAATTTTAGAATTTTACATACGATTACAATTACAATTACAATTTTGCAATTTGTCATATATACAATTACAATGAAAATTTTACATTAAATATTTTACATGCAATTACAGTTAAAATTACAATTACAAATACAAATACAATTTTACAATTTTACATACAATTAAAATTTAAATTTCAATTACAATCACGACATAATATTTAATAAATATCATGGTCATTTAATATTAAATTAATTAATAAACATCACGATCATGATAACCATCGTACAAACATCATATTCGACTAAAAAACACATTCAAATTCGTTAACATCATCGTGATCATGATCATCTAACAAAACACAATTAGCATTGTATAACATCATCACAACACAAACATAAAATATACATCTCATGTCAAATAACTCATGCTATCACATACACATCTATCTGCAAGTTGCACATTAAATGAACATATCTAACATGACCTAACAATATACACATCATGATGATCACCAACATGTAAATTAAGTACAATTGCAACATGAACATAAAATACATGGACCATATATATATAACAAAATAATGTTAACAATATACAATTGTAATATAAATGTCTTGGATCAGCTGGTGGTAGTACAACATCAATATTAGTACTAGTGGAGGCATGCTCAGTCAATGGTGTAGCCTCGACGGTCGATGGTCCAGCCTGCTCATGATCATGAGTACTGATAGATGCTGCAGGCTGCTGACTAGACGTGGCCGATTGTCCAGCCTCATCTCCATGATGACTGTATAAAGTTCTTTTTTTTTGTATGTAATATCATAATAAAATAATGATAATTCTAAAGTACATGAATTTATTTGCATTATTTTCTAAACTTTAATATGTTACAAAAATTCATATTATTCTAGATTTATTATTTTACAATTATTTACAAATTTACAACTTTAAATATTTTAATAAAATCATTTCACATTAATACAATTAAAATTTTCACATTAATACAATTAAAATTGTACAAATATTTTACATACAATTACAATTACAATTACAGTTACAATTTTACGTTTTCACATACAATTACGATTAGAACTACAACTACAATTCTAATTTTACATACAATTACATTTACAATTCAAGTTTTACAATTACAATCATTTAACAGTAATACAATTAAAATTTTACAAATATTTTACATACAATTAGAATTAGAACTAGAATTACATTTACAATTACAATTACAATTTTACAAATGTTTTACAGATAATTATAATTAAAATTACAATTACAATTACAATTTTACAATTTTTCATATATACAATTACAATTACAAGCATTTCACAATAA
This sequence comes from Pinus albicaulis, assembly GCA_034641835.2. NCBI lineage: Eukaryota > Viridiplantae > Streptophyta > Pinopsida > Pinales > Pinaceae > Pinus > Pinus albicaulis. The sequence goes on from CM076584.1 coordinate 149,004,744, forward strand.
ATTAAATATTACAATTACAATTAAAATTTTACATTAAATATTTTACATACAATTAAAAATTAAATTTCAATTACAAACACGACATAATATTTAATAAATATCATGGTCATTAATATTGAATTAATTAATAAACATCACGATCATGATAACCATCTTACAAACATCATATTCGACTAAAAAACACATTCAAAATCGCTAACATCATCGTGATCATGATCATCTTACAAAACACAATTAACATTATATATTAACATCATCACAACACAAACATCAAATATAAATCTCACGTCAAATAACTCATGCTATCACATACACATCTATCGGCAAGCTGCACATTAAATGAACATATCTAACATGAACTAACAATATACACATCATGATGATCATCAACATGTGAATTAAGTACAAGTGCAACATGAACATAAAATACATGGACCATATATATATATATCATTGAATAATGTTAAAAATATACAACTATAATATAAATGTCATGGATCAGCTGGTGGTAGTACAACATCAATAGCAGTATTAGTGGAGGCATGCTCAGTCAATGGTGCAGCCTTGACGGTCGATGGTCCAGCTTGCTCATGATCATGAGTACTGATGGATGCTTCAAGCTGCTAACTGGACGCGGCCAATGGTCCAGCCTAATCTCCATGATGACTGCTACTAGATGCTAGTGGAGGCTCATGCTCATCTAGCGTGACGCAAGGTGAACGATCATGAGATGATGAGTCACTGCTCGCCGACTGTCCATCACATGTTGCGGCTCGACCACGCCTAAAACGTGCAACAGTCCTCCTCAGTCACGTAATAGCTATTGTAACTCCTACGACATGCCACATCAGGCTGTACATGTCACGCAGCATGCCTCTCCACATCTATAATGGTGTATCATCAGCCTATATGTCTCTATAATGAGCGGGCTTGATGCCCTCCTCAACAATCAATGCACTGAGTTGGTCACCCAACTCCATCTTGTATCTAGTATCAAGTCGATCGTGCCTAACAAAAGGTGGTACTGGTGCACTAGCAGGAGCATGTCTCTCTGCACTTGCCTCGGGATGATCCTCGACATCTAGCATGCCCTGATCGTCACTAAGATCCACACCTGGATCATGTGGTGGTGTCGGCATATTCTCACCATCAAAAGATCCAATTTCTACAAAATATATACAAGTACACAACAATAATTAGACAATTTCATTACATCATTTAATAAAAACAAGTTAAAGAACATGTTAGAATAAATTTAAATAAAATAGTAATATTACCTCTATCATCTGGCGGCTCATCATCTGTGAAGAGGACGTTGGCACACCCTCACCAATCTAATCCAGCATAAGGACAGGGGACCATAATGAAGGGATGCATCTCATCAACACTAGCTAGTAAGTCCAATGCATCATGCAATATCCTGGCTGGAAACATAGTCTCTCCCCTCTCAGGCATCATCTGCCCCCACATGTGCATCTGTGCCTCCAACATCGGCCTACGAGGCTGTCGAACAAATGTAGACCTCATCTCTGGAAACCTCTCAAAAAATAAACAAAAAATCTCTGAAGAAAAAGAGAAGTTGACCCTCCCTTGTGCATCAGCATGACATCTATCTAAGGTTGTACAGAACTACCGCAAAAAAATGGTAGACCACCTGATAAGTCGTGGCTCTTGTAGTTAAGAATAAACATAATATAGAAGCGAGAAACTAATGTGTTTCCCATCACTGGTGTTGTGTGAAATGGTCAAAATGAGAAGTGAGAGGCACTACACCTCCTCACTACCAAATGCACCAATACATAACTGACCTCCAGCGACCTGAAAATATGCAGGAGACAGTATTGATGCTCCAATGTATCTCTGGGGCTAAACTAACTGACTCCCTGCTACACAATCAGTTGGAACCTCTGGGAACGAGGGAAAATCCACCCCTCTCCTCGATAGCCCTGTAATGAAATATATATCCTCCTCAGTGGGTGTATACCACTGGTTAGGACCAACCTGGAAAGTATGTCGGTGGGCATTCCACCTACGGATAAGATGTCTCAAAAACACACTATGGGCCTTTAGGGAAGTAGCCTCCTCATAGAACTTGAGGAGGCCTACCTGCCTTACGAGCCCCTAGGTAGTTGTTGTAATAGGGCGAGAGTACGCATCTCTCTCCCTCTCTTGTGCCTCCCACAGGTGAACCATGTCATACTACTCCGCATGTTGTTGTTGTTGTTCCACCTCTTATCTCTAAATCATTGACATATTAAATAAAAAAAATTACTAAATGAGACATGTATTTAGGAATATACATATATAATTTTTTTTTGAAAAAAAAAACAGACCAGTCGGTGCGCCACAAAAAACAGTCATGCACTGGTTCCAGTGCGTTATTTTTTTATCGTGCATCGAGGGCGGTGCCCCAGATGACATTCAACGCACTATATGTAGTGCACCTGAAAATTTTTAAAGCATCGTTGACTATGTATTGTGTCAGAAGAGTGGTGCGCTGACTAAAATATACGCCCTGGCACATATAGTTGTGTCAGCGCACCAACTTCCTGACAAATTACATAGTCAACGGTGCGGTCTTTTACTAGCCCGCACTGTTGACCCTGTCAGAATGTCGAATGCGGTACGCTGACAGACACTGGGACAGATATTTCTATCAACGCACCGCGTTGCTATTCCCATGGTCAATGGTGCGACCAGCTACATGACTCCACTGCACTTTTTTTTAAATTTAAAATAATGCGGTGCGCCTTTCGGTACCGCCCCGAACACAGTGTGGATACTTTTAGCACCGGTTGCGATGCGGCCTGTAAATTTTATAGGCAGCACCGCTTAGTGGTGTAATCTGAATGGCTCATGCGCATTGCACGACAATATATATATATATATATATATATATATATATATATATATATATATATATTAAATGGTTAATTTTAAGGTTATTTGAAATTCTAATGCGCTAAAAGGCTTAATTATGGAAAAACAAGAAATAACCTATACATTTCGCCGTGGAGGAGGCATATTGGCTGTAGAATTTGCAAAAGAAAATTTGCCCACCATTTTGCAAAATGCAAGCTGGAGATTGGTGGGCAATGCACAGCAGCAATGTGTGCAATAGGTGCAATGTGAGCATCGATGCCAGGGCGGCTCAAACAAGGATAAATTGCACCAGTGCTTGAGAGCTCTGGAGCACTGAGAAAAGTGAAAAATGCGGTTTCTTGGTCGTCATTTTTTTTTTAACCCTGTTCTGGTGCGCGGGGTTTTATAGGCACACCGGTGCTATTTCTTACGAACACACTGGTTGATTTATGTTTTGGCGCAGTGTTTTATGATGCACCAATGAGGTTTCTTAACACCGCACCGAGCAGTTTATGTTTTGGCGTGGTGTTTTATAATGCACCGGCGCGGAAGAGTTGTGAAGCACCGGTGCTCTACAGTAATACGATGCACCGGGCAGGTGTGTACGGAGCGCATGGTTTCTGGTGTGCCAATTTTTTGTGTGCACCGGTGCTTTTTCTTGTAGAGCACACCAGTGAGAGAGAGCTCTGGAGCACTGAGAAAAGTGAAAAATGTGGTTTTTTTCCGTAATTTTTTTTATTTAACCCTTTTCTGGTGCGTGGGGTTTATAAGTGCATCGGTGTTGTTTCTTACGAACGCACCAGTCGGTTTCTATTTTGGCACGGTGTTTTATGATGCGTCGGTGCGGAGGAGTTGTGAAGCACCAATGCTCTACAGTACTATGACGCACCAAGCGGGTGTATACGAAGCGCACGGTGTCCGGTGTGCCAATGTTTTGTGCGCACCGGTGATTGAGAGCTCTGGAGCACTGAGAAAAGTGAAAAATGTGGCTTTTTTGCCGTAATTTTTTTTTATTTAATCATGTTCTAGTGCGTGTGGTTTATAGGCGCATCAGTGTTGTTTATTATGAACGCACCACTTGGTTTCTGTTTTGGCACGGTGTTTTATGATGCACCGGTGCGGTTTCTTAATATCGCATCGGGCAGTTTCTGTTTTGGTGCGGTGTTTTATGATGCACCAGCGCATAAGATTTTTGAAGCACCAATGCTCTACAATAATACGACACACCGAGCAGGTGTGTATGGAGTGCACGATGTACGGTGTGCCAAATTTTTGTGCCCACCGGTGCTTTCTCTTGTAGAGCGCACCGGTGCGATTTTGGATGATAAGCGCATCGAGCGGAAAACATCCGCAAAACCCTCCGCCCGCCAACCTCCTCTAGTAACCTCCGCTAGAAATGGATGTATGGGGTATTTTTATAAGGGGTTCCTCAAAAAAATCCGCTAGAGGATCTTTTCCTTGTAGTGAGTGGAGCCAGTTGATTTTCACAAATTTCAAGAATTCAGAAGCAAAAGACTTGAACAAATTCCATTGAATTTGTTAAGAACCCAACACAAGGCTACACCCGATGTTAGTATCAATACTAATGAGCACAATTCTGAAGCAGGATCAATTCATAATCTATATTAATCACATAAGGAAATAGAAGCCACGGCCGAGACTAGTCTGAAATCAACAGAAAAGCAGATGGAAATTGACCCAAATCAAAGTGCTATTGATAGAGAAAATGGAAATGATATGGAACAGCAATGGGATGAGTTTAGTCGAAGCCTCAAGAATATAAAAGAGATAATGAAAGTTCAAGGAACTTCATAATTTTATACACCTCAGCAAACTCATAGGATATCAAATCCAGAGACAGGAGATACTCAAGAAACATGCTCGCAGGAAGTATAGATTATCCCTGCATTCCCTACAGTTGAGATCGAATTAAAAATAGAAGAAACTCCTCCTCTAAATGTGTTCTACAGTCTTGAGAATAAGGTTGTAGTAAGGCGACATAAAAAAAGGAGAGTGAGAACTCCTACTGAAATATTACCAGGAAATTAATCAATGGAAGTGGTCTAGAAAGACACAACCACTGATCCAACAGGAAATCTGACAAAGTTGTCATAATTTGCAAGAGCCTACACCATGACTACAATTGATAAGGCAGCCTAAGTCTCATTTTTGTTAAAATATAAAGAAGAAATAATCTCGCAGTTGGAGAAATAGTTAGAGATAGAGAAACTTAACGTTAAAAAACAAGTTGATTTACAGTTGTCTCAATTGCAAAAAGATATGGAAGAAATGAAAATAAAGTATGAAGCAGATATCACTACCAAGAATCTACAAATTGGTGAAATGCAGGAATCAATTAAAAAATTCAAAGATGAATTTATCAAGGATGCTTTAGAATGAACTCCCAACTATCTATACAACAAGGTCTATTCTGTCAAAGGATGTTTACTATTAGCCCTTATTTAGATACTAGTGAGAAATTGACAGATCATATAATTTATCAGAGGACTGAATATGAATATTTAAATACTAAAATTTCATATCACATCACGTGGCAAGAGTCAGATGAAGGAAGGAAGGAAAATATGCCTGAATTTGAGGAGACTCTCAAAGACATCCTGTTTACTGATTGGGATGTACAGATTAAATAGGCATAGCGAGCAGTGACAAGAGTAGCAGGGAAAGCCAGGAATATTATAGAGGTAGTGATGCATACACTTCATACCACCAACTTAATAAAAGAAGGTGATTCAGAGACACTACCAGATATTATAAAAAAAAAATGAAATTTGGAAGCAGAAATCTCAAGTTCAAAGGAAATCAATAAAACAAATTTCAAAAACGGATTGGGAGGCCTATTGGCAGTATCTCATCAAACCACACAGTCAAATTATGTTGTTGAATCTTTTTCAAAGAACCAATGGATGGTAGTGAGGGCTAGGGTTCGAGCTCCGGGCGATGGCGGTCAAGGTTTTCAGGCCTCGGCCCTAGTCATCATGACACTGGCATATCATTGAATACGGCGACAGTAAGTATGTCAGTCCCTGTACTCGGTAACCTGAAACGCCAATCCTTTCCCTGGACCCGAGGTAGCGGTGGCAAGGTTGGAACCCGGTACTTGAGTTTTTCAACCATAGGATGGGGTTAACCCTAGTAACTCATCATTGTTTACTGCGTAGCGCTTTGACAACAAGGGTTTTGAGACGGTGGCAGTTTTCACGCTGTTTTGGTTTAAGTTTGTTAAGGCGCGGCAAGAATGGGGTTTGATAGCGAATCTCTGGAGCTTGAACCTGCGCCAGAGGACTTTCTGACGTGTTGGGGTCACGACGTCTCATCGAAGAACCTAGATCTGTTCTTTCCGAAGAATTTAGCTCTACAGGGTCCCAGCAAAGAGTGTTTTGCCGGAAGCACTCAACATGGTCGTCGTGACAAGAACTTCCTGAGCCCCTGGCAAGGATCTTGGCGGGAGGGCGCTCTACCTGTGGAGAGTCAGGAATAGCCGAGAGCAGTTGAAGACCGGGCGGAGTTTCTGAAACTTTTCTCCCGCATAAGCTCATCGAACAAGGATCAAGGTAATATCTCTCGTCCTAAGCTTTCTGGTGGCTTGGAAGATATAGTAGGAAGTTTCGGTTTACAAGGTGCTTCCAGCTCTAAATCTATAGAAAAAGAGGCTCTGGCCGGTGATTTTCTGCAAGGTCAAGCGCTCCCTTGGCAAGGAGTTCCATGGTATTCTGCACCTCTGGTTCAAGAAGGTTCTCAAAGGGGCGAAGGACTGCCATTAAGCCTCCCTCAGGCCGTCACAGCTCCAAATCGACAGGTCTGGGCCACATCCGGTGAAGGGGTTGAAAGAAACCTTAGGGCCGCGACCTTTCCATTGACCCCCCAAGTTGTAACTTGTGGAAAAGAGGTTGGGACTGTCGAAGGAAATCTACAGAGGACTTTTGAGGAAGTAGAAGTCCCTGCTGCGTTCGAAGAAGAGGTTCAAGGGCCGATACCTTCGGATGCACCGGATGCTCCTACTCCAAATGCTGAGGGAACGAACGGCGACTTCAAGGAAGTCGTGGGGGAAAAGCGACAGAAACCGAAGTCCATCAAGAAGAAAGAGATTCGTCCGTGCTGTCTTTTGGGGGCAGACATTAGCATAGAACAAGCAATGGACGCTACCGAGACTATTCTGGCTGGCCGTGTAAGAGGCAGAAAGTACTCGGCCGAATACATTAAGGATTGGGTTAATTCTGAGTGGAAAGAAGCTCCGGGGAAGCCCTCAGAGATTCTTGTTCTGGAAAGGGGCTGGTTCAGCATTCACTTTGACAGCAAACCACTTGCGGACTGGATACTCGAACGGAATTGGAGTTTTGGGAAGCGTCCCATTCTTTTCCGCAGATGGACGCCACTTTTTGATGCACAGAAGGAGAAATTGGCGGAGTCCCCTGTCTGGGTAAAGCTCCTGGGACTCCCCTTACAGTTCTGGACGGAATCAGTGTTTGTTTCAATTGGTAATACCCTGGGTAAATATCTGGATTATGATAACTCTTACCTCATAACCAAGGATAGAAGCTTGGCTCGTGTGCTGGTAAGCCTAAATCCAAAGGAGGGTTTGGCGGATGCAATGACATTAAAATACAGGGATCTTGAATTCCTTCAAATCCTGGATTATGAAAACCTTCCGTTCCGTTGCTTACGGTGTCATAAGTGCGACCATCTTGCGAAGGAATGTCCATTGGGACACCGGCGTCGTCGTCGACAATCGAAACCCTTCCGATCTCAGGGAGCTACTGCACAGGGTTTTAGGGGGGTTCAGCAGAAGGTTTTAGAGCCTACAGTAGAACAGACGCGGGCCCAAGAAGATTTAATGGAGCAGGACCATCTCCCGGACGGCAATGCTGCTCTCACCACTCAGGTTACTCCGCCGGTCACCCTGGCTCCCCATCCTGACGAGCTTGCTGGGGCGTCTATGGCGGGTATGTCTACTTTACCCCCCTATTGTGATGTTTCTTCTGTTTCATCCTTACAGTCTCTCTCAGAAAGGCCTGGTCCTTCCAGGCAGATAGTAAATGATTTTTCTGCGCTGAACCTTTCAAAAGCTTCCTCTGATAGCCTTCTTATCTCGGTCTCTCTCCCTTCTTTTGATGTTCATCCATCTTTAGAGATTGCCTTTTCTCATGCTGACTCCTGTGAGGTTGCTATCTCGGCTGCTGTTCCCTGCGCCTAAACTTTGGACAAACCCCCTTATAATCTTCGCCCCTTGGCCAATAGAAAGAGTAAGGGTCAGGCTGTAGGAGGTATTGCCTCGGACCCAGTTGTAATTGGGCCAAGGAAATTAAGGGGAAGAAAATCATTACTCTCAAAAGCCCAGTTTAAAGCTGTCATTGACATAGCCGACGGGAAGCAGAAAACTTTTCCTGGGGTGCTTAGAGCGGAGCCACCACCCCCCCCTGTTCCCTGATGATCCTTCTTTCTTTTAACTGTAGAGGCTTAGCTAGCCAGCTGAAAAAGCTAGCCTTCAAAAACCTTGTGCACTCTTACAATCCTGATGTTATTTTCCTCCAAGAAACTATGGGGAAAAGCGAAGATGTAATCTGCTCTCTTCAGAAGCTCTTGCCTGGTTGGGCCTTCTCAGCTCTCGACGCCTCAGGCAGGTCGGGGGGTGTAGCAACAGGTTATAATTCGAGGAAGCTCAAGGAAGTCTCCTCTTGGGGTTCTGCAAACTGCCTGGCAATGGAACTCTATTCTGGAGAGTTGTGCATTCCTTTCCTTTTCCTGAATGTCTATGGGCCCTGTATGGAGAGGGAACTTTTTTGGAACTCTTTTTTCAGTCTCTCTTGTCTCTCTCATCCTAACCTCATTATAGGGGGTGACCTGAACTTCTCCCTTGGGGATTCGGAGTCCTGGGGTGTTAATGCTCACTCGGACCCCCTCTCTGTTTTCTTTAGAAATAAACGGGCTTCCTCACATCTGGTGGATGCTCCTCTGATCAAATTGCGCCCCACCTAGAGGAATAGACGTATTGGTGCTAATTGGGTGGGCAAAATACTTGACCACTTTCTTCTTTGTGAACCCCTGGTGGATTGGCTTACAGTCTTTAGACACTGGGTAGGGGAAGGGGGACACTCTGACCACTTCCCAGTTCTTCTGGAATTGAAAGGAACTTCAAAAAAACCTGGAACCCCGTTTAAATTTAACTCTTCCTGGTTGAAGGATGCCTCCTTTGAAGCCCTCTTCCATGAAACATGGAGAAAGGACAATCAACATGAAGAGGGAAGTAGAAGCATCCATTTCTCAAATAATCTTAAGAGACTGAAGCAAGCAACAAAAGAATGGGCGCAGCAGAAGAACTCGAAGGAAGAAGAAGAACTCAAAAGTATAAATTTTGAGCTAGATCTACTGGAATTTTCGGATGGAACTGGCTATGAGTCCTTGGATTCCAAGAACAGAATAAAAGATTTGGAAGCATCTCGGAGAAAAATCCTCCAGATTAGGGAAGAAAGCTGGAGATTGAAAAGTAGAGCCATTTGGCTGCAAGCAGGAGATGAAAACTCCAAGTTCTTCCATAATTATGCAAAGGGCCGGAAGATTGCTAACACAATCTGGGAGCTGAAAAAAGAGGATGGGGAAATGGAAAAATCTTTTGAAGATTTGACTGCCCTAGGGGTAAATCACTTTAAGAATCTTTTCAAAGCTCCGGAGGAAGTTTCCATAGCGGAGGTCATCAGAGTTGCCCAATTCTTTCCAAGATATGTTGAGGAAGAAGACAATGACTCTATCATGGAAGTTGTCTCTAAACAGGAAGTGGAGGACATCCTCAAGGATATGAAGAAGGACAAAAGTCCTGGACCAGATGGGTGGACAGTGGAATTTTTTCTCCATTTCTTTGAATTCCTGGGGGATGATCTGGTTGCGGTGGTGGAGGAATCTAGATCCTCTGGATCTATCTATCAACCTTTCAATTCAACATTTCTGGCTCTAATCCCAAAATCTGATCAGCCAGCCTCTTTTGATGACTTTCAGCCTATTTCCCTCTGCGCCTGTGTATATAAAATCATTGCCAAAATCATTGCTTCCAGATTGAAGCCCTTCTTATCAAGACATATCTCTCCAGAGCAGTTCGGTTTTCTGGATGGAAGACAGATTCATGAAGCAGTGGGAATTGCACAAGAAACACTGCATAGCTTAAAGAGAAGTGGAAAGAAAGGGGCAATTGTTAAAATAGATTTATCAAAGGCCTATGACAGAATAAGCTGGATGTACTTGCGCCTTCTGTTGACCCACCTTGGTTTCAGATTTGATATTGTTAGATGGATCATGAGCTGCATTACTACATCCTCCATATCCTTGTTAATTAATGGAGCAGCTTCATCTTTTTTCAATCCGGAGAGAGGTCTAAGACAAGGATGCCCTTTGTCCCCTCTAATTTTCTTGTTGGCTGCTGAAGGGATAAGTCTGATGATTAGCAGGGCAAAAAGACAAGGAGAGGTCAGAGGAATTGAAGTGGCTGTTAACTTGTGGGTAACCCATCTGCTCTTTGTGGATGACATCATTTTATTTAGCAATGGTAGTGTCGAGGACTGTAGAGCTCTCAAGAACATTCTGGACCTTTTTCTTAAAGCCACAGGTCTTAAAATCAATGAGCAAAAATCGACCCTCACAGTCTCTAGAATGTCTCTGGAAGAGAGAGGTAGTGTAGGGGCTCTTCTTCCTTTCAAAGTCAAATCTCTGCAGGAAAGCTTTAAATACTTGGGATTTCTGTTGAAACTTGACACTTACAGGATTCAGGACTGGAAATGGCTCCTGATCAAAATAGAAAAGAAACTCAATCTGTGGAGTCATAAATGGCTGTCTCGAGCGGGGAGGCTAGTCCTAATAAAATCTGTTCTGATGGCAATTCCGGTTTATTGGGCAAGTCTTATGTGGGTTCCCAAAGGTATATTAGCCTCCATAGACAAACTGTGCAGCAGATTTTTATGGGCTGGATCCAAAGCTGAACATGTGACACCTTGGGTCGCATGGGACAAGATTTCGAGACCAAAAGAATGGGGTGGTTGGGGAATTAAGCACTTGTTCTCTTTTTCAAAATCCTTAGCAGCAAAACTGGCATGGAGATTTATCTCGTCTGATTCTCTATGGTCTACTGTTACAAAAAGAAAGTACATAGCCCCAGCCACTGCTATTGAATGGGTCCGAAATCCTGCAAAGTCCTCCAAAAATGCCTCTGTGGTCTGGAAGGCAGTAGTTACTTCGGCCCACATAATAGAACAAGGACTAGCTTGGAAAGTGGGAGATGGTACACGGGTGAGAATTGGTTGTGATCCCTGGGTGGGTTGCACGGAAAGATATGCCCTATCACATGACCTGAAATTGTTTTTGACTGAAAGGGGCTATCATTTCCTGAACCAGGTGGCCAACCCTTGGACCACTACTATCTGGAGACAAGGGTGGTTGACAGATGCTGATCTTCTTTTGGAGGAGAGATGGAGGGAGGAATGGAGCCTCTTTGTGTCAGATCTCCAAAACTCTTCTGTTCGGATCTCAGAAACAAGGGATGAGCTAGCCTGGGTTCATGCTCAGACAGGAAGCTACTCTCCTAAGATGGGTTACAAATGGATGATGTCTCAACAAGGCTGGGAAGAACCTGACTGGTGGTCTAAGCTCCTTTGGAAGTTAAAATGTCCTGCAAAAACCAGACTCTTCTTCTGGTGCATCCTACAGAAAAAAGTACCAACATGGGATTTCTTGCAGAAAAGGGGGAAAATTGGTCCAGGCTGGTGCTCTCTTTGCAAAGCAAATGAGGAATCAACTTTGCATTTATTTCTTACATGCCCTTTCAATGTCAGCCTGTGGGCTGAAACCTTGAGACTCATAAATTCCCCTCTCAGGTGGGAAGGAGACAGTATACAGCAAGCTTGGCTCCGGTGGTGGCAGGAAGCCTCTGATGACAAAATCCGATCCTTACCTCTCTTGATAGCTTGGGGCACGTGGCTAGCAAGGAACCAAGTAATTTTCAAAGATCTTCCTTTCCCTATTGGGAATCTGGCTGTGGCAGGGGCAGCTATATATGATAGCATTCCTTCCCCATCTGGTCAATCCATCCTCCGCTCTATTCAACCTGAACTTATCAGAGAATCTGTTCCGTGGGCATATTTTGATGGAGCTGCAGACTTAAATGGACAATGCGGAGCAGGATTGGTTATTCATGAAACCTCTGAAAAATCTTTTCGAGCCTCAATAGGCCTTGGGCAGGGGACTAATAATTTTTCTGAGCTCAAGTCATTACACCACTTACTATGTTGGCTTTCCTTGAAACAAATGAGACAGGTTCAGATCTTCGGTGACTCAAAGAATGTAGTGAATTGGTTCAACAGGACTCAACATTGCAGAAATTACATTTTGCTTCCTTTGCTTAATGAGATTTTGAATATCAAAAGTTTCTTTAATGATATTACTGTTTGCCACATTTACAGGGAAAGAAACCAGGAGGCAGATACCTTATCTAAAACAGGTGTACAGCAAGCTTTGGGGACCTGGTCAGTAACAGAGATGGATAAGGGGGTGATCACTCCTATTGATCAGCCAGTTTTTGGATGATGCTGTTCTTTTCTGCACTATATTTTCTTTCTGCAAGCTGCTGCTTTTTAAAACTTTATGTTGAACTACTCTTCCTGTCATGTTTATTTATAAAAACTATAGATCCGAATGTTCTAAAAAACTCCTCAACAGGCTGTTTTCCTCGTCCGAGGAGGCCTGCGTTTACAGTCAAAATCACAAAACTGTCTTTTTGTTTCTTTTGAGAAGATATGGGACCGGAATAGTGCCTACTACCGGTCCTAGCTGTTTATCTTATTGTTATATATGGTTTTATTTCAGACCTCTGAAGACTTGCCTCTGTATTTCTTTCATTATCTCTGTTTCGGTGACACGCCGGGAGATATGAAAGACTGGAAGCATTTTTTGTTGACAGAATTTTTCTTCTGCTCTGGCAGCCTTAGAAGTACCCATGGGTGCTCAAGGTAGTCGTGACTGCCTTTATCCTTCATCGAAGGAGTTTGGGTGGGTTTTTGTAATGCTTTTGCATATGCTCTGTGATTCTCTAAATATATAGAAAATCCGATTTTTTTCCGTGGAAAAAAAAAAATTTATGATGTTGAATTGTTTAACAAATTCAATAGAAAATATATTGCCACCGCTTACCGAAGCCATATTTGTAGGATAAATTAGAACCAGAATTGACACCCCACCTCAAGTAAAGCCTATGGCCAATATTTGCGAACTTCAAGCTCAGTTGGTGAACAAGGAAGCTTCCACATAGTATTGATTCATTAGATTTTTTATATATATTTAGATTTTAAAGTTGCTTATTAAGAGGAAGGTTTTTTGAAACCTCCTCTAAATTTTGTATAATCTATTTTAGTCGTATTAGATGTTGTTTAAACTCCTCTCATGCATTTAGAGAGAGGTCCAAAAATTTGTCAAAAAAAAATTCAAAGGAATGCACTTTTGTATGTTTGTGAATGCCTTGATGAATTAATGGAACAGAGTATGTTTTCTTTTGATATTGAAGTTGTTTAACTTAAGTTGCATTTTTGTACTCATTGAATTGCTTTAACTTGAAGAGGCGCAGATACTACTGTCGATTTAAATGAGTATAACCTCACATATATGGTATTTCTACACGTTATGTTAAGTTGTATTTCTTGAATTGACAACCATTTTTTATTTGTATTATGTATGAAAGATGTTATTATAGGTCAATGTTAAATGCACTTTTGTACTGATGTTTATGTATGGTTACTTATCTCATATATGATCAAACTTATGAATGCGATATATATCTCACAACTGTTTCGATTAACTACTTAGTCAAAATAATCATTTTTACATAATTTTCATCTCTTTCAACTATTGAATAGTCTTTATTGCCAATTGTTGAATGATATCCTTCTAGATCGCATTAAAGAATTAATACTCCCGGGTATATATTATAATATATATTTAGTCACTGCATATGATATATTAAATCATTCTTCCCTTTGCATGTTATAAAAAAACACTTCCTCATTATCCTTATTGGGAAACTGGTCCCTTTATATCCAGTTGGAGCCACTACACCAAATGGAAAAGGACTTACTCTAAGGTCCAAACTGGGTAGTTTTCCCCCATGTTGTTGCAACATAAATCCGAGGCTTCAACACTATGTCACTCATTTTTATGCTAATGGATGGTTTCCCCTTGAAGGGCAACCCATTTTTTGAATTTTGGAACTCGTTAAGGGTTGGTTTCCCCTTGAAGGGCAGCCCAATTTTTTATTTTTTGAACTTTCTTCATCCAACAGGGGTTGGCTAATACCACAACCCCTGCCCTAAAGTATGATTGTAACTTTATACATTATAATAGAAATTAGCATAATTTAGAAAAAAAAAACAACTGGTATACTTTTATGTTTATTTATGCACTAACAATTATGTGTTATGGCAGTATGATGAAAGGGTCTACATGGAAAAAAGAGACCACCATCAAATCTTATAGGAGGCTCGAATTGAGCTTTCCCTTGGAATCACTGGGAAGCCATGGGGTTGAGTCATAATGTATTTTGCTAGTTTTTTGCTTTCGGTGCCTTGTGGTTTGTTTGCGCTTGATTTGCAGTTTTGTTTGTGTTTAGTGCATGGCAATGCCACTTTTTTTGTGGTGTTGTATTTTCATTGTTTTTTCATGGTTTTATTCTTGCTTGCCTCTTGTTCTTTCCTTTTATTTTTTGAGGGTCTTGGGAATTTTTTGGGGAAAGAGGAAAGTTAATGGAGTTCGGGGAGAAATGAATGAAACCCGACATGTAAAGTAAGACCTGGATAAAGCCCCGTGCATGTAACGGGTATCTAAAGGAAATAATATGGCATCCAGTTGGACTGGTTGGGTCCATTGGGATAAATATATGGTGGTAGGATAGTCATGATAAATGTAACAAGAAAGGTAAGTAAATGGATTTGAGGCATTAGATGTCATGGTTATGCTGGGAACTGTTGTTCTCAATGTTGTGCATGTTGTGCATGGATAAAGGGAGTTCTCTTAGCCTTGATCTTATGATATCTGGTAATTCTAATACCTCATAATAATATTAATATTAATATTAATATGTAATTAAATAAATAATAAACAAAAGATAAAAGATAATAATAGTAAATCAAAAATAAATAATAAAGAAAATATAATAATAGTAAATAAATACTAAATAATGAAGAGAATATAATAGTATTAAATAAATAAAGTAGTAAAAAGTAAACTATTGGATTTGGAGAAAGAAGGCAAAGGAAATCAAGAAAGCGCAAGGGAACAGATGGATCAGCAGCTACAGTTGGATTGTTTTGCATGTAAAAGGTTGCATATGATATTTCCTTGTCAGTTTATGGATGCATGATATATGCATGTGATTTTTTGGCTATGTGTTTTCATTGGCATGGAGATTTGCCTGGAGTGATAGTAGTTTTAGCCTTGCCTTGCCATTTCCTAGATAGCCATGGTGCAGTGGGTTTTCCACTTGATTTTTTTTTTTATTAGTGCTCATAAATCCTTATAGTTATGGGTTGTAACAAACGCTTTGGAAGCCCTATAACAAATTGGGTTGAGTTACTAGTCCTCGAGCCTAGGTTGGGATAAATTCTCTGGAGCTCTTGGTGGGTTGAGTTACTGGTCCCTAGAGTTGGGTTGGAAAAACTCTCTGGAGCCCTGGAAGGTTGTGGGTTGAGTTACTAGTTCCTAGATCCCTGAAAAACTTGGGCAGAGATGGATTTGGTTGTTGTTATTGATGTCCAATCGTGGAGGTGGAATCACTATGTATGAGGGTTGAGGTGATTTGGCCTATGGAAGCCCTGGTTTGGTTTTGTTTTAGTTATTCCATGAGATCCCACATTCATGCTTAGAATATGGCATGGGGGTCATTAGCTGAAAGAAATAGTTGGCTCAACCCAATCTATGGTCAGGTGGTATGTGGAAGTCCTTGACTTGGTTGGAATTTTCATATGTTAATAAGAGGTATTTTCTATTGTAATCTATGAGCATATGTATTGATTATGATGGTGATATTATGGATGAGTTCGTGTGGTTCATATGTAGGTTATTTGTTGGATATATGTTGGATATATGATGTATATTGTCTTTGGCTCTTGAAATGTTTGATGAATATGAAAGGTTGATGAATGCAAGGACTAACAAGTGCTATTTCAACTAGCTCAAGAGGATTTAAATCCTTCTCGGTGATTCTCAAGTGAATACTATCAGTTTATGATCATATATGTATTCATTACATGTAGCATACATGTTTACCATGTGTTTGGAGAAATTTTTTCAAATTACTAAGCCTATGTAGTTCAAGATCTTGTTCAATTTTGTATGTTTGGCATTGTCATCATGTAACTTATGCTTCTGGAAAGTTTCATGAAGTTCTTGGAAGTGGTCTGGATGTTTGCCCAAAAAGGTGGCACTGATCCCGGGACCACATGTTTTCAACTGAAGATTTTAGTTTAGAACCACTAGAAGCTAGGCTTTTGAGTGAAATTGGAGGCTCACAACTGCATGCCTGCCTTTTTGTGGATGCAGTTACGGGTTAGGTCAGATAAAAATAGCTTCAGTTCAGGGTTTGATCACTTGGGATGGTTCTTTGGCCCGTGAATGTATTGTAAGCCTTGAGGGATGTCTATGAGTTGTTAGTTGTCAGCCCCACTTCCATAACTAAATCTTGGAGATCAGGTCATAACATAGTATCTCTTTGTCTCATGTTTACCCTAGAAGACCGGTGAAATTGAGTAAATGTGGGAAGGGGTGGTTATCGGGTGGTATCAGAGCTATGTTGCAGCAATGGACCACGATAAATATGTGGTTGATGTGTATACATGTATGATTGTCTTTTTATATCGTTATGCATACATAGTAGGTCATACATGCATCGTGGTGGTCATTATGTAGTTTGTGTCATCATGATGTTGTTGGTATGTTGGCTGAGATGGAACGAGGTTGCATCACTAAATCTTGGGGTAAGAGAACTTCAGCATACAAGTATTATAGGTTAGACTACATGTATGATGGTTAATGGTTGTTATAAGCATTATGGTTATGCATGCCAATCTATTGTTGTTTTGTTTACATGCATTATAATGTTAGTTAATCAGTGTAGTCATATGCACATGCATCGAATAGTCAGGAAGGATAGTAACTTGTTGTTTTATGCATTTCGGTCATATGCATGATGAGTATGGTCATTGCAGTTAAGATATTGGTGTTCCTATGTATCGTGCTAATTTGGATTATGTATCGTTCTAATCTAGATATCATTATGATTCAAGTATGAGTCAATATACTTGTGATATTGTGTTGTACTAATATGGACTAAATTGTGTAGATGTGATAGCCTCCCCTGAGATACATTGAGGTACGAGTTTTATCATGTCGTCCATTTGGTTTGTCTAACATGGTATGTTTATAGGTTGTTTGAATGATTGATTAATTTCATGATATGAGTACGTGTCTATAAGATTGGATGAAGGAATGATTTTTTTTAAGATGGTTGTACTAACAGAATATGTGCAGAGATAATTGATATGCACTTGAGTGCAGGTGGGTGCTAGTGGTAGCAATATGAATAATGAATGTGAGTTGATTTTGACATGGTTATTAGTATTAGTAAAGGATGATTTTAAATTAATAAACGTAATGTCTTGATTTTTGGATCATGTGACTAACATGTGTGAATAGCCGCAGGGAAATATGCTTAGTGTTAGTGTGACAAGGTAATAGTTGATTGGTTTATATAATTAACAAATCGATGATGTGATTGCATATAATAAGACTCAATTGCAATAAGTAAAATGGTAAAAGAAAGGAGTTGGGTGAGAATTCCTTTGGCTATGATTGTAAACCACAATTCCAAATGTGTTAGGTCCCTATATTACTAGTATAGTCCCTTATTTTTGCTAGTGTAACCTCTTTATTGTTATTGTTGTACCCCTATAACCCCCATATTGTTATTATCGTGCCCTTACATTATTATTGTTAGGTCGGCTAGGATTACATTGTGGCCCCATGGACTCCTATATATAGAAAGGAGGTTATGGTCATTTGAATCATCCAAGAATTTTTCATTTATGTAATGTATTGGAGGTTCCCCCCTCGAAGTGGCTGATTTCTAAGGCGTTGATCTCTCTTCTCTTCTATTTTTGGAGTTGGTTTCATAACATTTGGTATTATAGCTTTGGATTCTAGGGTTTCACTGCTCCAAACAGGTTATCGTGGCATTTTCGCAATAATTTCTTTTATAATATGGTTCAGAAGCTTAAATGTTTATAGATCGAAGCCGAAATATTGAGGAAAGTCCTGGAAATTTTTCAGATCTTGGTTCGCAACATTTTTGGAGATATGAACTGTGCAAGTTAGGGATTTTTGCAAGCTCCTGAATTTAACCTAAACAGGTCATTGTGGGATTTTGCTATAACTTTATTTCTACGAGGGTTCAGAAGCTAAAATTTTCATAGAGCGAAGCTGCAATCTCGAGGAATGTTGTGGAAAACTTTCAGAGCTTGATTCGCAATATTTTCAGAGATATGGTCTGTGGAAGTTAGGGATTTTTTCAGGCTCCCAAATTTCATCTCAAAGAGGTGACCGTGGAAAATCGTCATAACTCTCTCTCTGAGCATTGGATTGGAATTCTGTAAAAAATTTCCACAAGTGAACGGACTTTGGTTTCTTTTATATCAATTTTAGAGCCAAAGGAGGAAACAGTCACACGTGGCAAGTCGTACAAGTTCGCTCTACTGAACCAATCCATAATTAGGTCATCATAGGAGATTGGGCATAACTTTGTCTTCAAGAATTCAAATCAGGTTAGACTTGTGGCATTCGAAAGAAGATTAAGAGGGATACTTTAGGGCCAAATTTCAGACATTGAAGATTTGAAATCACAGAGATAATTCAGTTTCAATCTCAAGATCCTCAAAATCAAGAAAAAGGTGTGTATTTTTTTTTCAAATTGCATAAGTCTTGTTTGAAAAATCAGATTTAAGTGATTCCAAAGACCTATTGAGCATAGATATCAGTATTGGGTTCTAAAACTCCTTCTAAAAAGAATTCAACACCCATTAAGCCCTCAGAGTACTCTACTATGACTCATGAAGATGAATAATTGCAACATGATCTATCAAAATTACAAGAGCAAGTGCACCAAATTTCGCTCTCGCAAAGAGAAACAAAAAATGAAATGGAAGTTTTGAATAAAGGCGTGGAAGCGAAGATGGACAGTTTGAAGAAAGGTGTGGAAGCTAAGATGGATGGCATGGAAGCTAAGATGGATGACATGAAAGACAACATGGAAAACATGAAAAATGATCTAAAAGCAGAAATAGAAGGTTTGACAAAGTTGATACAAGAAATGTTTCCTAATGGTGAAAAGATAATAGAAGAACCTCATGATGAGAAAAAACTAAATGTTAATCATGATTTCATAAACTCTAATGTTGGTGGGAAGAACCACCATATTCCAAAAATTGATATGAGGAAGTTTGATGGAAAGGATCCTGTAACATGGATAATACAAATGGAGCAATATTTTGATCTCAATAATGTGCAAAACACACAAAAGGTACGCACTTAACTTTACATTTAAAACAAATAAATTTATATGGTATTGATGGCTTTGTTTCGTAAAAATTGTCACTTGGTCAATTTTTACAGAGGAAATGATAGCACATCATGAGGATACAAAGAGCAACACCTTCTTTAGCCAATTGATAAATCTCAAAAAAAAGGGTTCTGTGGGGGAGCACATTGAGGACTTCCAAAAATTGAATATAAGGTTAATTGATATTCCAGAGGAACACAGGATTGATGTCTTCATAGGGACTTTAAAGGATGACATCCAACATGAAGTTCACGTTTGGGAACCTGATTCATTAGAGAAGGCATTCAGGTTGGAAATAAAAATTGAATGTAAAATTATGGTGAAAAGGAAGCCTGCCTCTAACATCTATAAAGATGGAAGTGTTGCTACTACTAGACTTCCACAACCTACAAGTTTGACACCACAACAATTGGAAGAAAAAAGAGAAAAAGGGCTTTTCTATAGTTGTGATATCAAATACACTAAAGGTCATAAGTGTGTTGAGAAGAAATTATTTTACATATATTGTGAAGAGGAAGAAGAAAATGAACAAGAAACTTAAAAAGAAGAGGATACACACCAGGAACCAACCCTAGAAGAAGAATAAATGAGTCCGACCATATCGTGTAATGCATTGGCAATAATTACCACTCCTCAAACTCTCAAGATAGAAGGACATATCAAGAAGAAAAAGGTAATAGTGTTGATTGATTCGGGTAGTACCCATAATTTTATTCATTGTAAGGTAGCAAAGGAATTGAATTGTTTTCTATACCCAGCACCAGATTGTTAAGTGATGGTTGCAAATGGAGGGACTATAAATTTCTTTGGAAAATGCCATAATATCAAGCTAACCATGGGGGAATATGTATTGAATAGTCCAATGCTTTCCATTCCAATGGAGGTTGATGTTGTACTAGGAGTACAATGGTTACAATCTTTGGGGACAATAGCTTTTAATTTTCAAGAACTTTTCTTGAAAAATTTTTCAAGGAAAGGAAATTGAATTATGGGGGTATCGTAGGGAAGCGGAAAGATAATAAGCTCTAATTTCATGACAAAGCTTCGAAGAAATAACAACGAGGCGTAATTGCACAATTATGCTCACTAGAAGTTCCAACATGAAAATCATTTATTTCTCCAGATCTCCAAAAATTCTTGGACAATCATTCCAAGGTTTTTGATACTCCCAAAGGACTCCCACCTATTCGTGATCATGATCATGCTATTCATTTGATTCCAGAAAGTGTTCCTCCAAAAATTAGGCCTTACATATATCCTTATGTCCAAAAGAGCGAAATTAAATGTATGATTGCAGAAATGTTAGAGGCTGGTATAATTCAACCTAGTCAAAGTTGTTTCTCTACTCCAGTAGTATTGGTGCACAAGAAATATGGATAATGGCGCATGTGTCCGGATTATAGAGAGCTCAATAAGCTCATTATTAAAGATAAATTTCCCATTCCTATGATTGATGAATTATTGGATGAATTACATGGAGCAATTTATTTTACCAAGTTGGATCTTCGTTCAGGATATCACCAAATTAGAATGAAGACTGAAGATATTCCGAAAACAAGATTAACCCATGAGGGTCATTATGAATTTTTGGTCATGCCTTTTGGCCTTACCAATGCACCTTCTACATTTCAAGGGTTGATGAATGCATTTTCAAACCCTTCCTTAGAAAAATTGTGCGAGTATTTTTTGATGATATACGACCTATAGGTGTAGGTCTTGGAAGGATCATGTTCAACATGTTGATAGGGTGCTCAAACTATTGGAGGAGAAACAATTATATGCAAAAACATCGAAATTTTTCATTGGAGTACAAGAGGTGGAATATCTGGGTCATATTTTATCTCACGAGGGTGTTAAAGTAGACCCTAACAAAATTAAAGCCATTAAGGAATGGAAATTCCCCACAACCATAAAGCATTTGCGTGGATTTCTCGGGTTAACAGGGTATTATCGCAAGTTTGTTGAGAATTATGGGAGAATAGCAGCACCTCTAACAACATTATTGAAGAAAGGTGCATTTTCATAGACTCCTGAAGCAACTAAGGCCTTTGAACATCTTAAAGAGGCAATGTTCCTAGCACCAGTGTTACTTATGCTAGACTTCACAAAAACCTTTATTGTGGAATGTGATGCCTCAGGAAATGGAATTGGTGTTGTCTTAGTGCAAGAAGGAAGACTCATTGCTTTTGAAAGTCCTCCAATCAAAGGAAAGTATTTACAAAAGGATATTTATGACAAGTAAATGTTGGCAATACTACATGCACTAAATAA
The DNA here is from genome assembly GCA_034641835.2 of Pinus albicaulis. Classification (NCBI taxonomy): domain Eukaryota; kingdom Viridiplantae; phylum Streptophyta; class Pinopsida; order Pinales; family Pinaceae; genus Pinus; species Pinus albicaulis. Next base: position 149,026,528 of record CM076584.1, read on the forward strand.
ATGGCGACCTTACCTAATGGGAAGACACTTCAAGGTAAAAACTTATCACGATAGTTTTAAACACGTTTTGGAACAAAGACTATCTTCAGAAGAGAAGCAAAAATGGGTCACAAAGATGTTAAGTTATGACTTTGAAATCATCTACAAAAAAGGGAAGCTAAATGTTGTTGTAGATGCACTCTCAAGAAAGGATGAAGAGGTGGAAGCATTTCTTTGTGCCATTTCTATTATACAGCTAGATTGGATAACCGAAGCAAGGGATGAATGGAAGAAGGACGAAGAAGTGTGGACACTCATTCAAAATTTGCAGAAATATCCTAATACATCTGATAGATTTAGTTGGAAAAATGATTCCTTATGGTACAAAGATCTCTTATATATTTACAAGAATTCCCAACTAAAACAAAATATTCTTTTGGAATTGCACACTTTTCCTTTAGGAGGACACTCAGGATTTTTAAAAACTTACCACAAGGTGAAGAAAGAATTTTTTTGGGATGGCCTTAAATCGGAAATTCAAAAGTTTGTGGCAGAATGTTTGGTTTTCCAGCAAAATAAAGTTGAGACAATTAAGACCCCAGGTCTTCTACAACCTTTATCCATTCCAAGTCAACGTTGGGAGGATATTTCAATGGATTTTATCACAGGTTTACCTAAGTCTGAAGGAAAGAGTGTCATCATGGTGATAGTTGATAGACATACCGAGTATGCACACTTTTGTGCATTATATCATCCATTTAAAGCAAGTACAGTTGCTACTGAATTTATGGAAACAATTCAAAAGCTACATGGAAACCCGAAGATTATTGTAAGTGACAGAGATCCCATTTTTACAGGAACTTTTTGGACGAAACTATTTTCTTGTTTGGGTACTCAACTAGCTCATAGCTCATCTTATCATCCTCAATCTGATGGTCAAACTGAGATAGTGAATAAATGTTTGTAAGGATATCTTCATTGTTTTGTATCTGATAGGAAAGCACAATGGGTCAAGAATTTACCTCTCACTGAATGGTGGTATAATCCTTCCTTCCATACTGCAGCAAAAATGACCCCATTTATGGCACTTTATGGATATCATCCACCATCCATCACATCTTATTTAAGGGGAAATTCTAGGGTTCAAGCAGTGGAAGATCACATCGAGCATCAGCAAGAAGTTCTCCAACTCTTAAAGGATAACCTAAATTTGGCACAAAATCGAATGAAACAACAGGCAGACAAACATCGCAGCGAGAGAAGTTTTGATGTAGGAGACTGGGTATTTTTACGGCTACACCATACAAACAAATTTCCCTCAAGCAAGCTAAGAATGATAATAAATTTCGCCAAAGTACTATGGTCCTTACAAGGTGTTGCAAAAGATTGGTACTATAGCATACAAATTGGAGCTTCCTGCTTCTTTGCGAGTGCATCTAGTTTTCCATGTTTCATGCTTAAAGAAGGTTATAGGGGAAAAACTTCAAGTTCAAAAATATTGCCAAAACTTGATGAGGAAGGAAAAACCATATTGGAACCTAAAGCAGTCACGGAAACAAAAACTCGACAGCTATGAAATCGATCAATTTCAGAGTATCTCATCAAATGGAAGAACTTACCCACTAAAGATTCTACATGGGAGGATGAGAATTTTATACAGAAGCACCCGGAGCTACTCAAGCGTTGAGGAAAACACTTTTTTGAAGGAGAGGAGCATGTTAGGTCCCTATATTACTAGTATAGTCCCTTATTGTTGCTAGTGTAACCCCCTTATTGTTATTTTTGTACCCCTGTAACCCCCATATTGTTATTATTGTGCCCTTACATTATTATTGTTAGGTCGGCTAGGATTACATTGTGGCCCCATGGACTCCTATATATAGAAAGGAGGTTTTGGTCATTTGAATCATCCAAGAATTGTTCATTTATGTAATGTATTGGAGGTTTCCCCCTCGAAGTGCATGATTTCTAAGGCGTTGATCTCTCTTCTCTTCTATTTTTGGAGCTAGTTTCATAACAAAATGAATGAGTGCCTTGCATGGTTACAGAAAGTCTTCTTAACGTGGATTTTGTCAGACACTATGCAGATATTTGTTATATTCATGAACATGTATCTTATAGGTATAGCACTTGATTTACAATTATGGTTGGATTCATCAACGAATTGGAGTCCCTTGAGAGATGATATACGTATGTGTTCAATTACAGGTTAGCATGTTGGGACAACAAGGTAAGGTAATCGGTATATTGTTATGTTTATTTATGCACTGACAGTTGTGTGTTTATGGTAGTATGATGCAAAGGATTGCATGGAAAAAAAGTTTTCCATGAAATATTGAAGAAGACTTGGGTTGAGCTTTCACTTGGAAGCACTTGGAAGCCATGGGGTTGAGTCATGGTGTTTGTTTCTAGTTTTGTGATTTCGGTGGTTTGTGATTTTTTTGCACTTGATTTTCAATTTTGTTTGTGTCTAGTGCATCGCCATGCCACTTTTTTTGTGGTGCCTTATTTTCATTGGTTTTTCATGGTTTTCTTCTTGATTGCATGTTGTTCTTGCCTTTTATGTTTTGATGGTCGTGGGAATTGGTTGGGACAAGACGAAAGTTAATGGAGCTCGAGGAGAGTTGAATGAAAACCAACAGGTAATGTAAGAACGGGATGAAGCCTGATGCATGTAAAGGACAGTCGAAGGCAAGAATATGATAGCTAGTTGGACGGGTTGGGTCCATTGGGATAAATGGACAGTGGCAGGACTGTCATGAGAAAGGTAACAAGAAAAGTAAGTAAATGGATTTGATGCGTCAAATGTCTCGGTTACATTGGGAATTGTTGTTCTCAATGTTTTACATGTTGTGCACGGATAAAGGGAGTTCTCTTAACCTTGACCTTATGATATCTGGTAATTGTAATACCCCGTAATAATAAATAATATAATATAATATTAATATATAAGTAAATAAATAATAAACAATAAATAAAATATAATAATAGTAAATCAATAACAAAGAATAAATAATAAATGATAAAGAATGAAGAGAATATAAATATAGTAAAAAATAAAATAGAGTTCAAAATAAATACATATAAATATAACTATAAAAATAGTAAAAATACGTAAAGTTAACAAAAAAATTAAAAAATACATAAAATAAGAGAGAGTTAAATTAAGAGAAATATTGTATTAAGTAAAACTTAAAATAAAGAAATAAATTTGGCTTGTTGACACATGGAATGTGTGCATTGGGATCAGTTTCCATCTTTGGAACCGTTTGGTCTATCTAATAGACGATGATGAGGATGAGATCATTCATTCCTTTGGAAGGAAAGGGTTGTGAGACAAAGGTTTCCCCGGCAGTATTACTTTGATTGAGGGATTGGGGTGGCCAGTTGTAGAAATATTATGTGCAGTTGAGCTTACGGTTGGGTGGAGAGTCATCCCAAAAAAAATTGTTGCGGTTAGGGAATTCAAATAGCATTCAACTCCAAAATCATAAGTAAGGAATATCGTCGATATAGGTAAGTTGTCTATGCTCGTGTTTTTCAAAAAATCTATGTTAAATAGTTGAATAGTTGTGTGTTGATTATTAATCGCATAAATTGATGTAATTAGTTGTATATTTTAATTTCAGGTTGTTACATATAGTATCAGAGCGGGTTTCCACTCTATGTGACCTTTAGGTAAATCTTCAAGGAAAAAAAAAACTTTATTAGATTTATCTATAATTATGTTTGTGCTAAAGTTAAAATCAACCCAATTTCGAGTTTTGGAAATTTCCCTTCCATGACTATAACAGTATTGGTTATGTTATTTCTTAAACTTCATTTTCTAACAAAAAAAAGAGAGAAAAAAAAAGTTTGAGAAAATACTTCTCATAATTACTGTAAATATATTATTTTTTATTTTTTAATAAAATATTCCCGCTTCAGGTGCGAGACGCATGTGGTTCCATTATTAAGAATACTTAAGGGGAAGCGCTTAACACCTAATGGTTATTCCAAAACAAAGTAGCAAATAATGAAGATTCTCAACAAGATAGGATATCTCGCAGAATCCATTAGAACATCAGCCAATGGCTATGAAAGAAAGAAATAAAAATTTAACATCCACGAGGCTAAAGATAGTCTATGGGACAGATTGCTTTGCCATGTGACTCCTGTATTCAGCACTTTTCTTGTGAAGCCTCACAAACAATGCTCCCAAGTTCTTGACAAACCCCTTGCGGAATAAATTATCCCAAAAGCTAGTTGCCAAAATATCTGCATAACTTTTCTTGTTGTCTTTGAAGGCCTCGCATTCTAAAATGAGATTTTATTTTTATGGCAAGGTCGGTGTGACGGATGTTCGATGCTTCTGTTGTGACGCGCAGCTGCACATACTCGACGATCTCAAATCTTTGTCGGATCGGTCAATCCCTATGACACCATCGTTAATTTTTCTTCACCAAAAATTTGGTACTTCTTAATAATTTTCCACCCTTACTTCACGTCGCTTACTTTCATTTTCACCTAGAATGTAAGTGAAATTTAAGCAAAAGTAAAGTGAGAGTTACAAAAAGTGTTATTTAATGAAATTTAAAAAAAAAATCATAATCTATTATGGAGCTCAAGCATTGAATATCGACGTTCATCTCTTGTTGAGGAAAACCTTATCGGAATTTTTCCCCTCGCATTTACCTTACCAAGCCCATAGAACATTTGAGATTTATCAACCAATGATCTCCAACATGAGACTATAGCAATAGTGTATTCCTCGACAAAGAGGCTGGGGTAACCTGATCCAACTGGGGCTAGAAAAGCCCTATTTCGACAACAAGTGCATGTGTTGGATCAGTCTAAGCAATAAGGCCATGGCAGTATCAGCCACTTCCTTGCCCTTGGATATGTTAACATGGAAGATCCATAACCCTATATTTGTGTTGAGGGCATAATACTAATCCCATATGTATTATTCACACACATACGCAACATTTATATGAACCCCGTAAAAATACAGGAAAGGGTGAGTAAAGAGTCCTTTTAAGCCATAAAATGCAACGTCGTTCAGTCCATTTACAAGCACCAGATTTACCTTCATTACATAAAATATGTACCTAGAGCCTAGCAATATCCTTCGCCATGGCTAACAACCACCAGTTCAACTTGTAGGTAAAGGCTGCATAAATCCAGGTCAACTAAGGATATATTTTGGAGGTATAGTGTGGAGAAGGCAAGGTGGTTGATGTGGTGAACAATGAAGTCAATAGTTGAGTTTGACTTGATTTCCTAGGGGTTATCAACTCAATGTCAAGCTTAAAGTTAGTCTGAACATTAGGCTTGCGAGATTCCATGAACAAGATGTCATCAATTTGACAAATTTCATGAAAAACATAATGAGATTAGTTCTGGGCCTAAGCACGCCCATATTATTTTGATGGCATTCGTTGGATTCGTACCCACTATAATGACTCAACAAGTGAATTTTTTGATAAAGAATAATTTTTCCAGATAATTGATTTAATTAGATAATTTGAGTTAATTATAAAAATATTTTTTAAAACATAGCAAGCTTTCATATTTTTAAATGTTTCCCTTAATTTAATTATAAAAAAATCAACAATGAAAAGTGCATACAATAACTTATATAAATTAACAATTAATTTCATCCTTATCTTTCCATAACACTTACGAGATAATTTTTAGACATTCATCCTTAAATTCCACCTAATAAGTGCCTTTCCTTCTATTCCTGGGAAGCCAACTGCATTTCTCAGCTCATGTGCCATATTTAATCCAAATTAGAAGCCATTACTCGACCATAATATGTTCGATCATGTTGTTTGCAATAGAAAGAGAAAGAACTTGAAACTACTTGGTAATCCCCACAATTATAGAAGTGATTTCCCATATTTCAATAAGGAGAATAGATGTATAATTTTCTATGCAATTTCAAGGCAGGTACAATAGTTTTGAAGTATTCCCTTCTTAATGTCATGGTGGTTTAAAAATAATAATAATAAGGCAAATACAGTAAATATGGGTTAATGTTCCATACTAGAGGCCCAACATTGATTTGAAATGATTGTGCCTATCAAAAACACAATCATAAGCTCAAGGTTGTCAAACAACCTTCGTTGGCTGGTCACATTCGTTGAGATATTTTCGTTTAATTTTTTTAATGAGAAATTGTCTTGGATCGAAGAGATGATTGCTTGAATAGGAGTCACAATATCTAATTGATAAAAATCTAATAATAATAAAATAATATAAAATAAACAAAACAAAAAACGGAAATATCATTTTTATCAAGTTGAGGAAAAATTATTAAGAGAAGCAAAACACTAACTCTCATTGCTATATTGCTATATTGCTCATTGTCGTTGTTGATGGATTCTCGGTCATGGTTTGAGATTGCATTGATATGTTCTTCATTTCCTAACAATATCATGTTGTCTTCCGTCGTTAGTGAGCTACTGAAAAGTACAAAATTTCTAATATTTATTTGGAAAAGGAAAAAAAAAATTATATATATATATATATATATATGCAAAGACTTGAAAAGATTTAAATTTTTAAAAGATATAATATGAACTATGTTAGTGTAGGATATTGAAGACCCGTGGTGTTGTATTTTGTGAGATATACAAATATAGGGTTACACAATTTCAAATATAATATTTTATCTTTATTATAATAATTAAAGGAGTATAGTATTTTTGGACCACTTTAACTCAGTTTTTGATATTCATTTTTGTTATCATATCAACGGCCATGTTTTAGGTTACTATTACTAGACTTTGTTAATGATGTATATATTTTTTGTTATATGTTAGGATGATGATACTGATTCGGATGTTACTAATCAGTTTATATTTGTATAATGTCATATGAATCATACAACATGTAATTTTCATTTTTTATCGTACTGAAAATTACGATTTTTTGTGAGAAAATTAATTAAAAGAGTATAAGGAAATATGTAAGTATGAACTTGTATTGTATTGTCAAAACTAAAGTTCATTTATTCAATATATTATTGTGGAAATATGTGACATATGCATTAGGTTGTAGCATCAAATAATTGGCATATTATGGTTTATAATATATAAAACATATAATAAGATAATGTGATAAATATGTATAGGTTTTGAATTATATTTTAAACAATCAATATAAGATGTTGTAGTTAGTAAGGTTTTTATATTATATTATATATATAAAGTGTGAGATAAGAGAAATTTATATCTTTAAAATATGGGTGTGAACTAAATGAAGTTGTAGAGTAAATTCATAGTCACAATATTCTTGCAAGATAATGATACAAAAAGAAGAAAAATGACTAATTACATCAATTTATGTGATTAATAATCAACACACAACTATTCAACTATTTATCATAAAATTTTCGAAAAACGTGAGCAGAGCCAACTTACATGTATCAACGATATTTCATACTTGTGATTTTGGAGTTGAATGCTATTTGAATTCTACTAACCGCAACAAATTTTTTGGGGATGACTCTCCACCGAACCATAGGCTCAGCTACACATAATCTTTCTACAGTTGGTCACCCCGAAGCCCTCAATCAGCGTACTACTTCTAGGGAGTCCTTTGTCTCACAACGCTTTCCTTCCAAATGAATGAATGATCTCACCCTCCTCATCGTCCATTAAATAGAACAAATGGTTCCAAAGATGGAAAAGAATCCGCATGCACACATTCTATCTGTCAACATGCCAACTTTATTTCTTTATTTCATAGTTGCAGGTCCAGGGGTAACAAATTCAAACAAGAAAAAATTGGTATGTACCCTATTTATCCTTTATCAGCTCCTCATAACTATTCGGCCGCTATGTTATGTAGGTTATATGGAAAACTTGACAGTACCAAGTTTTCAATACAATGGGTACCCTTAATAGATGCATGTGTCAATTCCATTATAATGAACTGGACCACCATCCTATCTGAAAAAATAGCTATGGCTATCTTAAACTATCATCTTAAAATAAATTTCCCCCAAAGAATTTCCCCCCATTTTACTGAGTGCATATGTTATGGATGCTATATGTTTCTGTACTAAATTTCCAATCATGGGTTGGAAATGGACAAGTCAAGACCCAAACCCCATTCATCTCATTCACAAAGAGTTGTGGCATTCCTATTTTCATCCCATTTTTACAAAAAATTTCATGGTGTTATGTTGCCCATGCACCAACTCATTTTTGACAAGAAATCCCCAAGGTCTTCCGAAGAAGCCAGCATAGACCTGCCCCCCAATTGAGAAATTTTTCACTGAATAGATGTTCACCTATATCATAATTTTTGGCAATATTTCCAAGCCCCATGTACTTCCTCTGTATGTCCCTGATAAACTGCTAGCAAGGGAAATTGCTTATCAGACAACAGGATACGGACTTACGAAGAGCCTCAAAGATTCAAAGACAACTTTTTGACCAATTTTCCTAGTACAGTGTGGTGTTTTTACACTAAATTATTTTGGTCATGTGATAAAAGAGATTCAGAATATAGAAATTTTGAAACTAGCCACCATGCCATGCAGACAATATGATCTTGATATGGTAGCTTACAATTTTACTCTATTAGTGAAAGTTAAAGCATTTATTCATGAAGCTGATAAATTTGAATATTTATTCGAATCTGCTCAATCTTTTGAGCATGTTATAAATTTGGCAAAGGTGAAATTGGAGCCAACTGATTTTCACAAATTTCAAGAATTCATAAGCAAAAGACTTGAAAAATTCCATTGAATTTTTTAAGCACCCAACACAAGGCTACACCCGGTGTTAGTATCAATACTAATGAGCACAATTCTGAAGCTAGATCAATTCACAATATAGATCAATCACAGAAGGAAACAGAATCCACGGTCGAGACTAGTCGGAAATCAATAGAAAATCAGATGGAAATTGACCCAAATCAAAGTGCTACTGATAGAGAAAAGGGTAATGATATGGAACAGAAATTGGATGAATTTAGTCAAAGCCTCAAGAATAGAAAAGATATAATGAAAGTTCAAGGAACTTCAGAATTTGATACTCCTTAGCAAACTCAGAGGATATCAAATCCAGAGATAGGAGATACTCAAGAAATAGGCTCGCGAGAAGTAGAGATTATCCCTGCATTCCCTACAGCTGATATCACCTTAAAAATAGAATAAATTCCTCCTTTATATGTGTTCTACAGTCCTGAGCATAAGGTTGTAGTAAAGCGACAGAGGAAAAGGAGAGTGAAAACTCCTACTAAAATATTAGTAAGAAATTAATCAATTGAAGTGGTCTGGAAAGACACAACCATTGATCCAACAGGAAATATGACAAATTTGTCGCAACTTGAAGGAGCCTACGCCATGGTTACAATTGATAAGGCAATTGAAGTCTCAGTTTTGTTAAAAGAGAAAGAAGAAATAATCTCGCAGTTGGAGCAATAGTTAGAGATAGAGAAACTTAATGTTAATAAACAAGTTGAGTTACAGTTGTCTCAATTGCAAAAATATATGGAAGCAATGAAAATAAAGTATGAAGCATATAACACTGTGAAGAATCTACGAATTGGTGAAATGCAAGAATCAATTAAAAAATTCAAATATGTACCATGAAAAGATGAATTTATCAAGGAGGCTTTAGAACTGAAATCCCAACTGTCTATACAAAAAGGTATATTCTGTCAAAGGATGTTTACTATTAGCCCTTATTTAGATACCAGTGAGCAATTAACAAATCAGGTAATTGATCAGAGAACTGAATATGAAGATTTAAATGCTAAAATTCCAAATCGCATCACATGGCAAGAGTCAGATGAAGGAAGGAAGGAAAATCTACCTGAATTTGAGGAGACTCTCAAAGACATCTTGTTTACTAATTGGGATGTACAGATATTCAGGAAGAGAGGGCAGTGACAAGAGTAGCAGGGACAACCAGGAATATTACAGAGGCAGTGATGAATACACTTCATACCACCAACTTAATCAAAGAATGTGATTCAGAGACACTGCTAGATATAAAACAATTAAATGAAATTTGGAAGAAGAAAGCTCAAGTTCAAAGGGAATCAATAAAGTAGATTTCAAAGACAAATTGGGAGGCCTATGGGCAGTATCTAGTCAAACCACACAATCAAATTATGACATTGAATTGTTTAACAAATTCAACAGAAAATATGTTTCCATCGCTTACTGAAGCCATATTTGCAGGACAAATCAGAACCAGAATCGGCACCCCACCTCAAGTAAAGCCTATGGCCAATATTTGTGAACTTCAAGCTCAGCTAGCGAACAAGGAAGCTTCCACATAGTATTGAGTCATTAGATTTTTTATATATATTTAGATTTTAAAGTTTCTTATTAAGAGTAAGGTTGTTTGAAACCTCATCTAAATTTTGTATAATCTATTTTAGTCATATTAGATACTCTTTAAACTCCTCTCATGCATATAGAGAGGGGTCCATCATTTTGTCAAAAAAACATTTGCAAAGGAATGAACTTTTGTATGTTTGTGAATGCCTTGATGAATTAATGGAATAGAGTCTATTTTATTTTAATATTGATGTTATTTAACTAAATATGCACTTTTTTACTCATTAAATTTCTTTGACGTGAAGAGGAGCAGATACTACTGTAGATTTGAATGAGTATAACTCGTATATATGGTATTTCTATACATTATGTTAATTTTTACTTGAATTGGCAACCATATTTTATCTGTATTATTTATGAAAGTTGTTATTATAGGTAAATGTTAAATGCACTTTTGTACTGATGTTTATCTATGGTTACTTATCTCATATATGATCAAACTTATTAATGCAATATATATTTCACAATTGTTTTTATTAAGTACTTAGTAAAAATAATCATTTTTATGTAATTTTCTTCACATGAAAGAGTGAATACTCCTGGGTATATAGTAGAATAGATATTTAGTCACTGCATATGATAAATTAAATCATTCTTCCATTTGCATGTTATAAAAAAACACACCCTCATTAACCTTATTGGTAAATTGGTCCCTTTATATCCAGTCGGAGCCACTACACCAAATGGAAAAGGACTTGCCCTAATGTCTAGATCAGGTGGTTTTCCCTCATGTTGTTGCAACGGAAATCTGAGCCTTCAATATTTTGGCGCTAGAAGGAGGGTTTGAACCTCTGTGAATGGAAAAAAGGTCTGCTCAATCCAAAATCCAATCTAAGAGTCACTCTGCGTCTAGATCCCCTCCAACTTCAATATTACTATCCAGATCTATATCCTTAAGATATGAGGTTGGACACCCTTCTCCAAACTCTCCTAGTGAAACTTAGCCAATATTATCTTCAGATTATCACCCTAACTCCCCAGAAGTTCAGTCTTTGATTGAAAAATTAGAGAGAGTAGCCATTTCTGCTGAAAAGCATGAAACTTCTCAATCATCTGAAATACGTGTTTCATCTTCTTTACACCCAATACGAATATTAACTCGATCAGAAACATAGAAGACACGAATCCTTCCTTTTGAATTTCCTATTGGTACTTTTCGAAATAAAACAAAGAATATTGAGTCAAATTCATCCACCAGCGAGGTTTTATCCAATAATCCACCTCATACACCTTCATTCCCTCCACTCATTTCCACGACTTCTATTCCAACCATCAGTGCCAGTTTAACTAGTTCTAGTTCTTAAACCCCTTCACCACTGACTAGTTCAATCACTCAACCTTCCTCTTCTTCAACTCAAACTCCACTCAAGGTAAAATGGCAGGTCAACACCAAAAAAACCCACCACGTGTGCATCCATGGAATAATCCAGGCATTGTAGCAATGGTAGCCCCTCTTCATGCTCTACCTAAGCACCCTGAGAGATGGTTACCTAAATTTAATCCAAAGGATGGCCTCCCGGTTGACGAACATCTCCACAATTATATGCTAGCCATCAATCTGAATGGGGTAGTTGAAGAAGACTGTGTGGTCTAATTATTCCCATATACTCTTATAGGATTTGCAGGATCCGGGTATTTTTTCATTACCTTCTCGCCCTATAACTAGTTGTGATATGTTCAAATAACAATTCCTAGCTATGTTTGGAGATGAAAAAATCGTTTCATCGCTCATCAACGAATTATCAAATCTCATGGCTAAAAAATGAGAGAAAATAAAAGACTTCAATTCTAGACTTAATAAATTACTCAATAAAATACTTGCGACATCAGTCCCTGCTGCTGAGGTTAAAATTGACTAGTATATTTCTTCTCTTCCCTATAACGTAGCCATTTTTTTTGATAGGGAAAAGTTAGCTATATTAGTAGAAAACATGAAGGAATATTTGTTTGTAGAGAAACGTATTATAGCCCTTGAAAATAAGAGTTCTCAAGAAGAAAGGAAATCCAAGAAAGTATCTTTCAAATACGATTCAAAGAAAAAGCCACCAAAAGATCCTTTCAATGTAGAAGGTCTCCAGAAAGTACTAAAAAACATGACAAATGAAATGGAAGACATCAAAAAATAAGTTGCTAAAGGTTCCAGTACTAAGAAGACTTTCAGGCCTTTCAAGAAAAATTAGTCTTCTACTTATCAGCCACCCCACATTATATCTAATGTTGAGTCTGAGCAAGATAGAGAAGAGGAAAAAATAGAGGAAGAAGAAACTGAAGTCGATGAAGAAGTTTAACTAAATGGCATGTGGGATTTCGTACAACCAAATGGTGAACAACACAAAGCTTTACCCATTATTAAAAGAATCAAGAATACCACTGATGCAATGCACCCTAATAAAAAACAAAAGAATTGAACTCCAGCTAAAGAAAAAAATAGTAAGTAAAATGTCTACATCTAAGGCTACACATACTAACCCTTCTCCTTCAGATGTTCCATCTGCATCAAAGAAAATGGTAGTATTTGACACCATTGAATATAATATAGTGGAATATATGAAAAATATGAGGGCTAATATCTCAATCCATGAACTTACTAAATTGAAATGGAAACATAAGATTTTACTTCGAAATTTGAATGCATTTCCTGCTCCATCCTTAATTGCTCCAGTAGTAGTTCAAGCTGCTAATCATATGGGTAAACCTCCTTCTCCTTCAACTAAAATAGATTCCATAGATATTATAATGATAGGTGAAAATCCATTTCTCATACTCCTCCATTCCTCTTGACCAATGAAATCTTTAATAAGAATGTCCATAACTTCTTAATTGATTCAGGGGATTCCTCTAATATCATGTTAAAATCAGTATGTGCTAAATTTAACATAACTCCTCAAAATTCTCATGTTCATATAGAACAACTCAATAGGACAAAAGTAGAGTTTGTAGGAGAAATAAATTATGTTTCCATTAGATTATCATCAAAACCTAAAGTTGCGAAATAATTGATATTTTGATAGCTGATATTCCCAAATTTTATGGTTTAGTATTGAGCAGGGACTGGTCTGAGAAACTTCATGGATATGTCTCAAAATAATTGTTAAACATGAGGCTTCCCTTTGCCAATGGAAATCACAACCAAATCTGAGTACACCGTGAGAAATTAATGAAACATAGAGCTACCGATGTTGAAGGACCTAATGTGGAGCTTAACAGATTCAATAATAATATTATTGGAAATTACTTGGCAAAATCATTTCTTGGAAACTTTAATGCACAGCCGTCATCCTTCTTTGATAGCATGTTTATCTCTCAAACTGAATTTTTTTCCCAAACAAACGCTTCTAAATGTAAATATTTTGTAAATAAACCGATAGTTAATTCAATATTTTGGATTCTTTATTTTGATAGTTCTGAATCAGAAGATGTTGCAAGAGTTGGCTATATTTTGATAATTCCTGAAGGATAAAAGACCATGCTAGCCTGCATACTTGGTTTCAATTGCACAAACAACACATCAAAATATGAAGCACTAATTCAAGGTTTGTATAAATCAATCGACCTTGGCATTAAATATCTACAAGTATTTGGAGATTCAACAATCATTATCAAGCAAGTAAGAAATACTATCCATTTTCATTCTGGACATCTTAAACATTTTTAGTCATTATTCAAGGATTTTACTTCTCATTTATTAGCATTTAATATATCCTTTGTACCCAAAAAAAAAAAATTCTAGTGCAGATTTATTGGCCAATGTAGCATCGAAATTAATTCCATCTCAAGAATCTAGTCCTGATAAGTTTTCTGTTGAGTTGATTTTTAGATCATATGTTCTTGATAATATTACTAATTGGAGTGTCTTTAATCATGATTCTGATAATCATATATTTCCTTACATCTGAATGATCTTATGATAATCAAATTATAGATGAACATGATCATGACATTCGGATAAAGAAAGAACGAGATGAAAATCCAATACCAAATTCAATTGTCAAACTTGAAGACCTTTATTATTTAAAAGATAGGTTCAATAGAGTTACTAATTCTAAAACTCAAAGTTCAACTTTAAGATTTAAGCTACTAAATCTTGGAACCGATGATAAACCACAAAATTTCAACTTAGTTCTTGGTTTGTCTCCTAATGGAAGAGTATCGTATTTCAAGTTATTAAAGACCTACAAAAGTGTTTTTCTTGGGATTATAGTGATCTAAGAAAATATGACACTTCTGTTATTCAACATACTATCCCTATGATCTCAAACAAGAAACCTATGCAACAAAATTTAAGAAAGATTCATCCTAATCTTGAAAGTCACATCAAATCAGAATTGAATAAGATCCTTAAAGCTAAAATTATCTTTCCTGTTAAACATTCAAAGTGGGTATCAAATTCAGTTCTTATCAGAAAGAAAAATGGTGACATTGGTATTTTCATTTATTTTAGAAATTTAAATAAAGCATGCCAGAAGGACAATTTTCCATTACCAACCATGGAACAAGTACTGCAAACTGTAGCTGGTTCTGAACTTATGTCTTTTCTAGATGGGTTTTTAGGATATAGCCAAATCCTAGTACACGCATATGATAGATTAAAGACGACATTCAGGACTAAGTGGGGAAATTATGCCTATCAGAAGATGGCATTTATGTTAATCAATAATGTAGGTGCTACTTTCCAAAGAGCCATGGACACAGATTTTAGAGGACTCATTAACAAATCAGTGGTTATTTATATATATGACATCACAGTATTTTATATACAAATAACCAATCATGTGAATGACCTAAAGAAATTCTTTGAGCGATGCAAAACGTATGAAATATCACTTAACCCAAAAAAGTCCTATTTTGATTTAGATGAAGGAAAATTTTTAGGATTCATCGTGTCAAAAAAGGGTATTTATATCGATCCTGAAAGAATCAAAGAAATTAAAAGGATTTATTTCCCTCATAATAAGAATTCCATGCAGTCATTCCTAGGACAGAGAAATTTTCTAAATAGATTTGTCCCTAAATTTTTGCAGATAGTTTTACCTTTACAAAAAATGATTAAGAAAAATCCAGTCTTCAAGTGGGGGCATAATGAAAGGGAGGCTTTCAATTTAATCAAAGAATCTATTATCAATGCTCCATTCTTGACTACTCCTAATTTTCTTAATCCTTTCACTTTATATACATTTGCATCAGATACATCATATGTTGTTGTTTTAACACAGCTCAATGACCAACAAATTTTAGCACCAATATCATTTTTCAGTTCCAATTTGCAAGGTGCAGAACTAAACTATTAATCTGTCGATAAACAAGAATTTTTTGTCTTAAAATCTATAAATAATTTTAGGGCATTTCTCCTAAAAACTCACACCAAGATAATATTTCCATTCTCCACAGTAAGGCAATTGTTGATGCAAAGATAAGTAGGAGCAAAAAGGGCTATCTGGGTAACTTCTTTACAAGAATATGATGTAGAAATTAGACCTTATAAAATTATTAGAGGTCAAGGTTTTTGCAGAATGCTAACAGGATCATCCCATTTATCATCAAAAGCAAATCTAGGTAATGATGTACAAGTGTCTGAGGTAAGCCTCAACGATGCTCAGTCTCAATATGTTGATCTGAAGTTTTATTTTAAAAATGGATATGCCCCCATGCAACTCAGTTATAAAACAAAGCTTTCTTTAAGATTGAAATATAAGCAATATGAGATTATCAATGATGTATTATTTAAAAGGAACTTCGATTCCGTGTTATTACGATTCTTAGAGAAAAATGAAGTAGATAAGTTTTGCAGGAACTCCACGATGGACCAGTTGGAGGACATTTTGGAGGAAATACAACAACACATATAATCCTACATGTAGGTTACTATTTGCCAACACTATTTAAAGACGCTCATGATTATGCTAGGAAATGCAAAGTCTGCCAAAGTGCATCTGGAAGACAAAGGAAACTAGCTTTCCATTACAACCAATTAGTATCTAACAATCGTTTGAGCAATGGGGATTAGATATAATTGGTGAGATCATTCCTAACTCTTCCAAACAACATAAATACACCCTCATGGTACCGATTATTTTACTAAATGGGTGGAAGCAATTCCACTAAAAGTAGCCAACTCTGAGAATATTATTGAATTCATTGATCAGTTTATCATAACTAGATTTTTTTTTACCCAATTATTCGATGTTTGACAATGCATATTATTTCTCAGGAGCTTCTATGATATATTTTTCCATTAAAAGAGGTTTTAAACTAAAATATTCTGCTAAATATTATCCTCAGGGAAATGGTTTAGTAGAATCAAAAAATAAACACCTTATTAGAATCATTAAATGAACTGTTGACCAAACTAAAATAAATTGACACAAATCATTAACATTTTCTCTTTGGGCAGATCAAATAACTCAAAAGGCCTCCATTGGCAATTCTCCATTTAATTTTGTTTATGGGAAATAATTTGTGCTTCCTACTAATGTATTTATTCCTTCTCTTGCCCTGGTCCAATTTATTAATGAATCACCCTCTTCTTCTTTGCAAGTAATAAAATTCCAAATCCTTAAACTTGAAGAGGAAAGAGAAAAATCTAAAGATACTCATGCACATCATCAACAGTTAGTTAAAGTTTCATTTGATACAACTTATGTCACTCCAAAAACATTTCAAATTGGTGATCTAGTACTAAAATGGGATAAGGCACACGAGGAAAAATTTAAACCTACCGAATTCCAAAGACTGTGGCTTGGACCATTTCAAATCATAGAAGAAATAGGCCCATCAACGTTTTTATTCCAAGATCTATCAGTCAAAAGAGATTCTCTGCCTGTTAATGGCCAAATTTTAAATAATGGAATATTCCCAAATGGGAAAAACAGGAATATAGACCAAAACCATGGAATAGCAGTGTAAGAAATTACATAAAAGCAAGAGGACAATATGGAGACCTTATATTCATTATAACTGCAGCAAAATATGCATAGTAAATGGGCCATAATATGTACAACAAGATAGAATAGCCTCCAATGAAAAAACCCTCAAAAGAGGTCCTGCTACTATATATGAAAATGTCGAAAGACTGCTACAACGCAGTCATAAAGTGCACTACTACAGAAAATTAATATAAAAATTTATATGGCTATTATATGCCTCAAAGATACAAAAAAATGTAGATCCAGACTCTATGCAACGTTCATAAAATAACCCCAAAAGGGTTTGCAACAATACACTAATGTACAAGATCTGAATCAAAGCCCTAGGGCTGAAGATTCACTTCAATATAGATATGGAATGTTCGGGATGATATGATAAAACAAATATTGCAGCCTCCTCCAATAGATCTCCTAGATGAAAGGATAATCTTCACTAGGAATCTTTCTCCCCAAATGGTGTATTGAAACCACACTGCAACTCCTCCCTCAAAATAACGCAGATCTGGAATGCAACTGCGTAGTAGGGGAAAATAAATAAGTGGCCTGATGCCAAGATATGAAAATAATCTCAAGGGCCTTCCTTACTCTCTTACCAAATGAAAGGAACCCTTCTCCACTGAAAATAAGCACTGAAGTGACCCAAGGATTTTCTCCACTGCTGCAACCTACAACACAACTCAACCCTCAACAGGATCTGTGCTGTATATGTAAGATGACGGTTGGCCTAAAGCGTGAATGTGGAAGTGAAGTAAAAAACTCTTCCAAGAGGCCTCTTAAGGAAAGAGGCAGGATTCCTAACCAGGAACACCCAGTGCTAAACAACACTTGCAATCTTAGCTAAACATCCAAACAAAGCTATATGTCTAAAAAAACCATATATTCAAAAATATCATACACCAATACATAATGAATACGGTTTCCATCCTCTTCCTTTTATAAGAAATAAGATTCCAAACCGTAAGCCCCATTCATCTATGACACTACTTCCATGCAAAGTGTGGCCTGATGCCAAGATATTAAAATAGGCTCAAGTGTCTTCCTCACTGTCCTCCCAATTGAAAGGAACCCTTCTCCACTAAAAATAAGTACTAAAGTGACCCAAATGTGATTTCCACTGCTGCAACGTGCAACACAACTCAACCCTCAATAGGATCTGCACTGTAGATGTAAGATGAAGCTTTGGCCAAATGCCTGATAGTGGAAGTGAAGTATAATGCTCTTCCAAGAGGCCTCTCAAGGAAAGAGGTGGGATTCCCGATCAGGAACACCCTGTGCTAAACAACACTTGCAGTCTTAGCTAAGCAGCCAAAGAAATCTATATGTATAAATAGACCATATATTCAGAAATATCATATACCAATACATAATGAATATGGCTACCATCCTCTTCCTTTTATAAGAAATGAGCTTCCAAACCCTAAGCCCCATTCATTTATGACACTACTTCCATGCATAGTGTCTCCATCTAAAACTGTGTTGTCCCTCATTGAATGCCACTCCTCCATGACAACGATGTTGATTTGGTCAAAGTTGACCAAGTCAAGGTGTTCCAGCCCCTTTTCACACCTAATGGTGTTCAATTAAGCTGCCAAGATGTATTCTTTTCACATTCGCATTGATTTATTCATTATTAAGGAGACTTATGGACCTCCATTGTCCTCTTATTCACAAAACAAGACAACAATAAAAAATTTAATATTCCAACTAGCTCATGGCTAATTGGGAATATTACAGTCCTCCCTTCCCAAATGTTGCTCGTCCTCAAGCAACTAACAAGGTGAGTGCTGCAACTCTTCTCCTCCATCATTAGTGACACCTCCATGTGAAAATATTTCTTCATAATCTAAGTGTCTCCCAATCCATCCCTCCATGAAATGCTCCTCCAAATTTCTCATGAAATGCAAATGATTCATCCCAGAAGGAAGCAATAGATCCAATGAAACAATCATGATTTTCCCAATGTCCTCCCTGAAACATGTAGCATAATGAACATGGATAATCTCTCTCCCAAAGGGCACATACAATCCTCCCATCCTACCTCCAATCATTCCCATAAAAAGAATAAGTACATCATTAATGTATGGGATCAAAACCAAGTACATGAAAGCAGAAATATGCAAAAATGAAGGTGGGTTATAGTCCTACATGTGGAACCAACGCAGTATATCTTTTGACTGCATCAGATAGTGATATGGTAAGTGGTTTCCCCACCACTTACTTGTTTCCCAAGTCTTCTCACAATGGCTAAAAAGGTGAGACATGTTTGGTTCCTTTGGAGTGCACCCACAGTGATACAACATCTCCCTATATCCTCCAAAGGAGTTGCCATGTTCAGAAATGTTTATGGCCCAAAGTTGGCCAAGACGTTTGTATGAAAGAATTATCCTCCTTGGAGAAATGGTCTGCATATACATGGTAAAGGAATGCACATAATCATCAAATGAAACATCATGTACATAAGCATGTTCCTTACCAAAATTTATGCTCATATAAATGGAGTGGTCCATAGATATATCCCCTCTCATTCCAAAAGAGGAAAGAGGTGGTTGTGATAAATCCCCCATAGATTCATGCATATTTCCCATCTCCACATAGTCCATTCATCTTTTCAAATGTTGATATACCTCCTCTTAAAAGCCTTCCCAAGTGTAGCTCTCCATGATAGTGTTGTAGGCTCTCATGGAATAAGTATCGCTGAAGAGAAAATCTTCATGTGCTCTTTGTAGCAGCTTGTCCTTGAGATTGGAAGCTCTAGATAAGAAGATCATACTATGATAATAATGAACTCATATTGGACTGAATAGCCCTCCTCATGCAGTTTTTCATCAAGTATCATACATGTGAAAATATCCTTGGAATAATCCACCAATAGTTGGGATTTCCAATATGAGTCTATCCTCCATAGTGACAGCACTAATGATCTATCACAAAGAACATTTGTCATATGGCTGCCTTTCTCTTTGACATCTCCCATGCCAAAGGTACATGTTGGAAGGCTGCCATCCTTCCCATGCTTCTCCTTCCATAGTGCATAATCTGAAATGAGATTAGGTAATGATGATGTTGGGAGAATGTCTCCCTCCCCCTTGAGTCTACCCAAGACTCTCAAAATTGTATCATGGCCTACTAATGCTCCCATTCCTCTTAGATAAATGAATGGTGCATCATGATGTGAGACATTTCTGACCAAACCTAGATCAGGTGGCCTCCTAGGTGGTTTTCCACAAGACAGTGACGTCTCATAGGCCAATCTCATATGCATAATAGATGGGACTATCATGTCCCTACTTCCACTGCGCAAATCCAACTCTATTTCATGTGTGGAAGTTTCATGATTTCTGGATACCACCCTTAATGATGCAAGAGTCCCTCTAATTGGAGCAATTTCTCCATCCTCACCTCCTGGTGGTGGTGGATCATCTTCTGTGATTCTAGCATTGTGATCCCTTTTTGTTTCTTCTTCTTCTTCCTCCTCATCATCTGAGAAGACCTCTATATAATGTGCCTTTCTTGTTGCACATTTATGTCTGGGTGCCCATGACTCTTGGCATGTGAATCAAAGCTTCCTCCTCCTCAAATCTCTTCGGACATCATCATCAAGAGGTTTTTTTTTTTTTTTTCTCTCTTTTGAGAAAGGAGCCTTCTCATATTTTCCCTTTGATGGAAAAGAGGGCTTTTGCTGAAATTTTTCCTTCGCTTTTAGCAATGCATATTGTATATCTATAGCCCTTTCAATGGAATATTGAAGGTTAGTGGGCTTGGTAGACTTAACGAACCCATGAAGAGGTTCTTCTAACCCATCAAAAAACATATAGAC
This sequence comes from Pinus albicaulis, assembly GCA_034641835.2. Taxonomy (NCBI): domain Eukaryota; kingdom Viridiplantae; phylum Streptophyta; class Pinopsida; order Pinales; family Pinaceae; genus Pinus; species Pinus albicaulis. The sequence continues at coordinate 149,047,595 of CM076584.1, forward strand.
CCTTCTTGTTGCAGATAAATCAAGAACCATCACAAAAAGTTTTAGAAATTCAAAAATGTAAGTTTCTATATTACTTGATTGTTTGAGCTTTGCAGGCCCCATGAATGGTGCTTTAGGATCTCTTCTATCAAACCTCTCCACCAATCTCTTTGTGAACTTTGAATATGCAGTCACATTGGCATGACCCAATGTAGACAAGCCATGGAACCACCAATCATGTGCTTCACCCTGAAGGTGCAACGCTGCTATCTTAATGGCCTCCATCTCTGGTACTTTGTTCAGCTACAAGTAGATGTCAAGCTTCTCTACCCATGATTTGGTAGTGCATTTAGATGACCCATAAAATTTTGGTAAGAAAAATCTGCCCATGGTGTGGTGTAGATCATGATTCTGAATGAATCCTCCACCTCTATTGTGATGCTTGGGTCTCCTTTTGTCCTTGATCTGAAAAAATTCTTGAAAACTCAAGTGGTCCTTGAATATTTGAGATTGAGACTCATACTCCATGAAATAGCATTCAAGAGTTTCTTGTTCTTGAAACCCTTCATTTACCACTACTAAGAATGTAGACATTGTAAAGCATTGGGAAACTTATTACTATTGCACTGGTTGATTACTCCAGTGATGAGAAATTTCAGAGCCTTCACCATGTTGAAATCCTTTCGGGGATTCCTTATACCTATCAATCCTCATCTCATTTATTTCTCTAGCAATGTCTTGCATAGCTTTGAGAATAAACTTAGGAAACTCTTTCTCTTCATCTTCTCATTATAAAGGGGTCTTACCCTTGTCTTCTTTATCATTTGTATAATCAAACTTCTGGTATCTTCTTTTGAGATATCTCTTCTCTCTATCAGTGAGAGGATCTCCTTCTTTAGATGACATATTGGCTTTTCAAGATGCATGGGCTATGCCGAGATTATGCTCGGATACCACTGTAATATTCCCAAATGGGAAAAGTAGGAATATAGACCAAAACCATGGAATAGGAGAGTAATACATTACATAAAAGAAAGAGGCTAATATGGACACCTTCTATTCATTATAATAGCAACAAAATATCCATAATAAATGGGCCATAAGATGTACAACAAGATATAATAAGCCTACAATGGACCAAACCCTCAAAAGAGGTGATGCTACTATATATCAAAATGTCGAAAGACTACTACAACGTTCTTTAAAGAGAAAAAATACAAAAAATGAATACACAAATATCATGGGATGATATATGCCTCAAAACATACAATATGTATAGATCTAGGCACTATACAACCTCCTTTGAAGAACCCCACAAGGGTTTTCAAAAATAGACCAATGTACAAGGTCTGAATCAAAGCCCTATGGCTGAAGATTCACTACAACATATAGATATGGAAAGTGTGGCTGATATGATATAAGACATAGTGAAGCCTCCTCCAATAGATCCTTTAAATGAAAGGTTGATCCCTTCTCTAGAAAACCTCCTCTCCAAATGGTGTACTGAAACCACCCTGCAACTCCTCCCTCAAAATAACGCAGATTTGGAATGAAATTGCATTGTAGGGGAAAATAAATATGTGGCCTGATGCCAAGATATGAAAAATATAGGAATATAGCACATATGCAGCATTCCAAATAAATCAAAACAATAATATAGCACTAAAATCTAGAAAATTCCGGAAATATTTTGCAACTAAAATTTACATCAAGCCATTATAACTATGATCAGAAATAGTTGAGTCATATCATTATAAACAAAAACAAATATGAATCTACATAGTTCTCCAAAATGAATGCACTCAAGCCACAATACTGCTGAAATACACTAAAGAAACGAAGCACTGCAAATGTTGTGCTGGTACTGCTGTTGTTGTTGGAAAGTACTTCTACTGAGGAGAAGAACCATGTGAGGAAGGATTTTTTGTTTCTTAGAATAATATAGTATTTTAACCATGGATTCTACTCAAAAAACCTTGAAAAACCCAAAAATGGTTTGGCTAGATTTTAACTTTGGATTTTCGGCCCTTTTTGGGTTGCCCACTGCAACAACTCACTAAAATAACACAGTCATGGACTGGAACTGTAATGTAGGGGATAAAAACACTATGGCCTGATGCCAAATGTATCAATGATGCTCCAAGGCCTTCTTTATTAGCCTCTAAAGAGAAAGGAACCTCCCTCCAATGAGATCTAGCTCAGAAATCTCCCAAATCAAACCTCCACAACTTCTGCCCTGCAACACAACACAACCTCAACAGGAACTGCAATGTACATTAAGACTAAAGCCTTGGACAAATTTCTAATAGTGGAACGTAGTGCAAACTCTTCCAAAAGGCCTCTCAAGGAAAGAGGTGGGATTCCCGACCAGGAACACCCAGTTCTAAATATCACTTGAAATCTTAGCTAGACAACCAAAGAAAGCTATATGTCTAAACATACCATATATTTAGAAATATCATACACCAATTCATAATGAATATTTCTTCCATCCTCTTCCTTTTATAAGAAATGAGCTTCCAAAACCTAAGCCCCATTCATTTATGAAACTACTTCCATGCAAAGTGTCTCCATCTAAAACTGCGATGTCCCTCATTGAATGCCACAATTCCATGACAACGTTGTTGATTTGGTCAAAGTTGACCCAGTCAGGTGTTCTATCCCCTTTTCACACCTAAGGGTGCTCAATTAAGCTACCAAGATGTATTCTTTTCACATTGACATTGATTTATTTATTATTAAACAGATTTATGGATCTCCATTATCCTCTTATTCATTAAATAGAAAGGAAAAGAAAATTTTAATATTCCAACTAGCTCATGGCTAATTGGGAATATTACAATGAAATATTTTTCATAGGAGGTGGCCCCTTCTATTCCCTGTATATTATTGTATTTTCTTTTCTTAGGAAAATAAAAGTCTAATGATATTTATTTTTGTCTTTTCACATAAAGATCTCAGAGAATATTTTTGATTTATCGCTTCTATAAATAATAATTATTAAGGAAATCATTGTATCAACATAAAATACACTACCAACATGTAACCTAGCCATGGCTTCATCATATGCCGCATGCTAGGAATTGGATTTTGCATACTAGACCAGCGTTAGTTAGGATCTAAATTTCAACCTGATTATTTCAAACAACATATGAGTAGCAGTAGAGAAGTCCTATAATAGAACTTTCATCACATTATAGTGATTTTATTGTAGCATTAATTTTAGTTTTAGAGTACATGTTTCAAACAATTTTAACATGGTTTTAAGGTTCCAAAACTATCATGGGAAAGTCTCCCTTATTGCAGTATTTGGTAGTAGCCTCCATGAACAGTTTGACATCAATTATCTTGTTATAATATGACAGTTTTTAGTAGCATTTTGTCATCCTCCATGGTCTCCAAACAAAGAAAACATATCACCATCCAAACATAAATATAACTCAACATATAAGATCAACTTTTTCTGGGAGGATGTGAGGTCATGTAACATACTCTTGTAGGATTATGAGGCAATATGAAGATGATATAAGAAGAAAATGACCGCAGATTCAATGGTAGCACGTGAAGAGCTCTGAACAGAAGATAAAATAGTAGATATATCCTTTGATTGGTGTTTCTCTGGAACCCAATAGTATGGGTATTTCCAATGGTTGATACCTCTAATTGTGGTAAAATTTCACCAACAAATAGAACTAGGTTTAATGACAACACGATTATGGCTCTGATACCAATGTTTGGACAGATAGGGTAGCATGAAAACATGTATAAAAATATAGGTGCAATCAACAATGTTTCCAACAATGATGTGGGGCTTTTTGGAAGCTTGTTGTGGGATAATTTGAGGGATTTCAGACAACATTTCAGCCTTGTGAACAACAGTAATCTCTATTACTTGTTTTTTACTACATCTAGGGTCATTTTAAGCAAATTATAACCCACAATAAAACTCTAAATACCCATCAATTAGAACAGTTGTCATATTTCCTTCAAGCAGGAACCAATTTAAGTCTTCGTGTGTCTTCACCTTATAGAAAGTTTGTGGCAGAAATGGTGGTGGCAAAAAATATCATAAGGGATGTTAATATCTAGTGAATTTTTTTTTTGTAGAAACCCTTGGAAACCTACAACGAACCCTTGAAAAAAAGCACTAGAACATTTATGAAATCCTTAAGTAGCATTTGAATTCGACATCACTATGTCATTATAAACGTTGGAGTGCTTTGGTATTCAAAGGCATTTCAAGAGCCCTTTTCATATCTCACTTGGAGTGGTTTGTGGATATACCTCTCATTGTTAGGTGTTTCTATACTAGATCCTAGCAACCTAAAGCATGTATCAAATCCTAGTAATCTGTTGGGTGTTCCTAGGTGTCAAATCCTAGACCAGCAGGTGTTCCTCCTTGGCAACATACATTCCTTAATTCATAGATAATAACATGAGGAAAAGGATACCTTGAACCACATGTATATGCATAACCTTATGCTTGATCGTTACATTGAGTATGTTTTACCTCAACCGGAAATAGGTCCAGCCTCCTCATCTTAGATATTATCTAGGCTTTACTCAGACTGTGCAGTTGATAAATGGGTTTCAACTGACCAACAGTTTACACCCAAAACTACAATTTGAACTCATTTCAGGCCCTTTTTGTAGCAATGTCAAACTTGGATCTTCTAATCATTCAAAAGGTTATATAATTTCAAAATTCTAGTCAACCCATGTCCAGGAAAAGCCAATTCTTTGAGTGAAGGAACCTATTTTTTTTAATAAAAAGGCAAGGTCATACAGGTGATAGAAAATTACTTGGTTATATAGGTGGTAGAAAATTACTTGGATATATAGGTGATAAAATATTCCAACCCGGAAAAGGTCAGAAAGGAATTTGGCTAGCCAAACTTTAGAAATGGCATCCACAAAACCATGTTGCATTAGTTTAGGTTCTTCAATCTGCAAACAAAAAAAATGTAATTCTCTAGGGTATTTTCAATGTGCTGAATGCATATATGCACTGAAAATTCCATTTTAAATAACATTATTAATATTTGGCAAAAAACAAATTTGGGATATTAAGACAAAAAATCCAAAATGTAACATGTTTAGATTCCAAATATTACATTTTTTGGTAGCCACAGTGCATGGGTTATCTATAGTTGCACATAGTCCATGTTATGTCTTACACCATGAACTTATCTTAAGGCATACAGACACACCCTATTCTAGTATTGAGTATGTGAGTCTCTCTATATATATCACTGAATGTTCTACTTTATCTTATCCATCCATTCCTTGATCAGTCAATCAATCAATGATGGTGAAAGTGTCATCCACTCTCTTTCATTTCTGGTGCATTTAGGTTTTCATTCACCTCAAAAAATTCCATGCTAGCAGTCAAGGACACAAATGGGAAGGGAATCCAAGAAATTTGGAAGGGAAAGGAAAGTTGGTTCATTATGGTCATCCCTACAAAAGTATTAATGCCCCAACTTTATTTCAACTTCGCAGGGAAAATCTATATATAAATCTCACCAACTGGGGAGCTACCCTCGTCTCCCTCGCTCTCCTTGATGCTAAAGGCAATCATCCCTAAACCCTACCCTTCAACTACTTCACCGTAATGAATTACTTAGAGGGAGCTAGCTCATCAAGTATTGGTATTTATGCATTCAAACCATCTAACAAACATACTTTTTGGCTATGACAATATTGCCTCATACATGGTATGTATTTACATTTCCCTTTGGAAATTGGTGCAGCCATCATATGCTAGGATTTTAGGATAAATTTACAGTTTCTATGCACGTATTGGAATGGATCTCAAATGTATGTGTTACCATGGGGAATATGGTGGATTTTTTTGTGATGATATGAGATTGTTTATTAAAGCAAAACATGAGCTCCAGTAGACCTCTCTTTGGTGCCTTGGTGGGTCATGTAGCCAACTGTATCAAGGATGGAGAATTCACACTAAATGGGAAAACATATCAGTTTCCTAAGAATGATGGAAAAAACACACTCCATGGTGAATGCCTACTTTTCTATTCTGCATGCATGTTTTATCCAGCTAACCAGAGCCCTATAATGACCACTACTCATGAATAAAATCTATCTCTTTCTGTATATGTATGTTTGTTTGTGGAGGTATAGAGCACTTCTATTTCAGGTAACATGTGTGTAGTTTGGTGATCTGAATCAATGCAATATGGCTAAGAGTCTTTGAAAATTTCCAGTGGGAAGTGAAGGAGTAGAGAAGTAGAAGGAAGTCCTCTATTAAGTTCACCTACCACAGCTCCGATGGAGAATAACGTAAATGTCATCAAATCACTACCATAGTAATACAGATAATGTATTTATGAGTTCAAGCTTTTGTGATTAATAAGATTCTTCCTAATTAATTATTAATCCTGAAGAATTTCATCTAAGCTAATAATGTAGTCAATTGTAATTGGTAGAATTTTATCAAAACCAATCGTGGTTTGATTCTCCACACATTTCATATGGCTCTTTTTCCTACCACACACTCTTTGGAGATTTATCTGATCATGTGGTTGATTCTTGTTAATGTTTCATAAATATATAGAGGGATAGATGACAGTTTAACCATCTCTATAAACTCTATTTTGGTCTATTGGGGTTTAATAGATTAAGTTAGTATCATTCTACCACTAGAGTGCATCTATATCCCTAATCAGTGTAGTTTGGAGAGGCTATTTCAACCACTGGAGGCACACAATCTCTGTATGTTTGGTAGAGGGATGTGGATTTGTGCACCTAGAGATTTGAAACACCCTTTGTGCCCACATTCTCTTTACAATCTAGCTATATAGTAGATAGCCTGTCTTTGCACTAGTTTTTCCAATGCATAATAAGTGTAATAATTGATTAATGATTATGTCCACTCCTTGTTGGAAAATGTTTTCCTGGTGACGTTGATGTATCTGCAATGTATACAATAAGTGGAGACATGGAGTTGAGACTTGATATGGAATCCTATAAATGAGAATGGGACTAGTACTAATTCTTGATTCTGTACATTATAACATGGATCCTTAGAGAAGATATGTATTCAAGAAACATCCTATCAATTAAAAAAAACAAATAACACAAAATATATGCATAACACTTCATGAAGACACAATATATTGATTCAATATTGACATTAATTGACTTCGTGATTGCCTCGCATTTTCTACAAGTAGTTATGGGATATGGTAACCAAAACAAGAAACTAGGGAACACGTTTGCAATGTCGCTTATTGTATTATTAGGGATATATTCGGGTATATTTCTAGTGAAATTAATAATAGGAAATATGTATTAAACAATTCTTCGTGTTAAGGACTTAGTGATTCAAATTAGAACAATCAGTTGAACATTAAGGCTTGAAATTAAGGCTTCCTCATTGAAACTTCTGATCCCCTTTAATTTTGACCTCGTACCTCCTCATATGATGTCCTTACACCCACAACTTGAGGATTCCCTATCCCTACATATGTTTTAACAACCAGCCCCCATGTTTCTTCCCTTTCTACCATGCCAGATTCAAATAAGATTTGTCCAGCACCTAAAGACTCTACATTTTCTTTTTCTCTTTTTTCATTCCCATTATCTTTTAGCAATGCGACAGTCACTGCTTGCCTATTCCCACTTCATTTTGGTAATCTTGGGGTCCTCCATAAGAGATATCTAATGGTTCTCCTATACCTAAAGGAAACTCTTCCATTAGTAAAGCATCATTTGCTGACTCACTTCTAATTGCATTTATAGAGTTAGTCTTTGCTAATCCCATCCATTTACCAACCGATCCCATCATTATTCTTGATAGTGAACAATTTCCATGTTCAAGTCTCAGATTATTCTCCTCATTTTCTTTTTCTCTCCTTTTAGAAGGAGATCCATCATATAGATATTTGTTAATGTTTGGTGTCACCTTAGAAGCAGAATATGAAGTAGAAGTGCCAGTTTGGTTGAATACTTCAAGTGAACATCAAGAATCTTGGGAAAGTATATAAGGCTCATAAGGGGACTTCCATAAAATATAAACAGTTGGTATTGTAGCACTTGGATCCAGTGGCTTTGATGAATCCATAGAAAGAGTCTACATATATTTTTACTGCAATCAAATTGTTAGAATCATATGTTAAACTCCAACATATTTCATAATTGCAAATATCATCGCTTTGAATGTGAAGGAACAAGTAACATACTTCACAAAATACATTTTATAATTGGGTCACTTTGCACTATTTGCAATAAAAAAACCAGTATTTTTTTCAATAATAGCCTAAGGGAAATTACTTTAAAAAATGTCTTAAATGAAATTTCTAGTTAAATCAAATTAGAACAATGTTGCTTGTATATATTGTTTATATTCAACATAGTAGAAGACTTTTGTAGAAAAAAATCATGATAAGATTGATAATGTTGATCTATTATGTCATTGGAAAACTGTACTCTACCAGAAGAAAAGCCTCGAACATCAACGGACCTTGGCTAAATTTAGCCCCCTTTTCAGAATATGTTCTCCATTATCTTTAAGGCAATGGATGTTCTCTGCTCAGAAGATATGATGTAGGAATACATAAGCTTGTTTTTCTCATATTCCAGTTCAAAGAGCATTTCCATGATGGAAAAAAATCCTTGTTAGATTGGCTAGAACCTCGGAATAAGCTCGCCCAGGAACATTGTAAGATCCATATAGCCTAAATAGATTCATATCTCTTGTATGTCATACATAGAGACCAGTCAACCCTGCTGATTAGACTTATCGATTATGAGTAAAGAATTTTATTTATTTATACGCATACATAAATGACCTAGACCTTTCTTGGTTGAGTGGAATTAATTCCAAGTTATTACAACACCTTAAACTCATTATATAGAGGAGAGAGAAGAGAACAAGACCTTAAGAGTAGAAGGTATGCTGCCATTGTGTTTATAAGGGGAAATCGACCCATTTAGAGAAGAGGTAGGGTCTAGTTGGGAGATGGCATTTCAGAACTCTAATGGGCGGGAGAAGAACGATTGTGTGACATTACTTGTTTGCAAGTCAAAGAGGAAACAAATAAAGTTGATAAAAACGTCTGTTCTAATAATTTGAACTCAGTTTAGCCCGTTTCGTAGCTATTGTCAACAATAACCCTTCCTTCTTCTCCAAAATTCATTATAAACATTTAAATCCTTTGAAATTTTAACAATAAAATTCATATAAATAAGATCAGAGTTCTCGAAGGGTGAAATTTTATCTCCATATGTAGATGATACATGGATCCATGCCAAATTCTAATGGCAGACAACTATCGTGAAGCGTAGTTGTAGCAGTGTTGTCATGTGAAGATAAGTTTAGTGAGAATGGGAAGCCGAAAGCCTCATGTCGCCATTTTTCCCAGTGGAGGAATGGGCCATCTTATCCCATTCACCAAGTTCACCTAGTTCCTCTCAGTACACCATGGATTCACCGTTACGTTCATTACATGCAAATGGATGTTATCCAGTCCTCAAATGCATAAAGTGCTCATAGGGTCTGGAAATCCACTTCATTCAGTTCCCTCATCTGGAAATCCAAGAATATGAGGGACAACACATGAAGGTGGAAACCCTTGTATTAAAGCTCTTGGAGAACTAGAAAGGATTCATAGAGAGTGCTCCCAGATCCCTGCAGTTTTAAGACTCTGTCTCGCACATCTCTGCTTTTATCACTGGTTTTTTCTATTCCACCATGTTAGATGTGACTGTGAAGCTCTGTATACCCACTTACATATTTTTCCCTTCTGCTGCTTCTGCACTTTCTTTCATGTTATACCTTCCCAAACTCGTGCCCGAGATGTAGGTTAAAATTTAGAAAAACAATTAAGTGATGGAAAATTTTCCCAAAAATTAGCAAGTCGACCTCGTAACATTAACCACTAAAATTTTCTTGATGCAGATTTCATTTAAAGATGTGGATTTTAACATAGAAATACCAAGATTTATGCTGATTCTTGCTGATTCCCACCAAGGATATGTCGACTCTCATTCAGGACAGATCTGACGATGCCTTTCACTGGTTCGTCAAGCATTCCTCACACCTCCTAGAAGCCACAGGTATTTTTATAAACACCTTAGAGGAGATGGAGGGTGAACAGATTAAAACACCAAGGAATAGAAAGGTTAATCCCACCGATGTTAGGCGAATGCCCCAAATTTATCTAGTTGGGTAGCTAAGACCCAGGTTGGATGGTTGGATCGGTTGCACATTAAGAGTAACACTCTATGGGAAAAATTCCAATGGCATGAAGAGATTGTAGCAGAGACCAAGAAGTAGATCGATGACCATATAGATCAATTGAGCTTGTAGCATATCGAAGTAGATCGAGGTTGTAGCAGAGCCCGAGAAGAGTATGAACGTGCATATGACGAAGCTATAACCACCAAAAACACAAATAAAATAGGGGAAGCTCATGCCCTCGACTACTGTTAGGTCCCTATATTACTATTTTAGTCCCTTATTTTTATTACTGTAGCCCCTTATTATTATTGTTATACACCTATAACCCCAATATTGTTATTATTGTGCCCTTACATTATTATTGTTAGGTCGGCTAGGATTATATTGTGGCCCCATGGACTCCTATATATAGAAGGAGGTTTTCGTCATTTGTATCATCCAAGAATTATTCATTTATGTAATGTATTGGATGTTTCCTCCTCAAAGTGGCTTATTTCTAAGGTTTTGATCGCTCTTTTCTTCTATTTTAGAGCTGGTTTCACAACATTTGGTATCGGAGCTTTGGATTCTAGGGTTTAACTCCTCCAAATAGTTCATCGTGGAATTTTCACTATAACGTGTTTTCTACGAAGGTTCAGAAGCTGAAAGTTTTATAGCGTGAAGCCAAAATCCCGAGGAACATCGTCACAAAATGTCAGAGCTTGTTTTGTAATATTTTCGGAGATATGATATGTGGAAGTTAGGTCTTTTTGCAGGCTCCTGAATTTAACCTAAACAGGTCATTGCAGAATTTTCTATAACTTTTTTTCTATAAGGTTTCAAAAGCTAAAATGTTCACAAAGAGAAGCCGAAATCCTGAGAAACCTCGTGGAAAAATTTCAGATATTGACTCGCATTATTTTAGGAGGTAGGATCTATGGAAGTTAGGGCTTTTTCAGGCTTCCGAAATTCATCTTAAAGAGGTCATCATGGGAAAATATTCATAACTCTCTCTTTGAGCATTGGATTGGAATTATGTAAAAATTGGATGCAATTAAATGGGCTATAGTTTCATGTCTATCAATTTCAGATCTGAAGAAGGAAAAAGTGACACGTGGAAAGTCGTACAAGTTCACTCTACTGAACTAGTCCATAATTAGGTCATTGTGGGAGATTGGACATAACTTTGTCTTGAATAATCCAAATCGGAGTTGAACTGTGTGGCATTCGAAAGAGGATTCATACGAATACATTAGGCCCAAATTTGAGATATTGACGATGTGAAATAACAGAGATAATTAGAGTTTCAATATTGAGCTCCTCAAAAGCAAGAAAAAGGTGTGTATTTTTCTCAGAATTGCATAAATCTTGTAAAAAAATCGATGCAAAGTGATTCCGAAGCCTATTCACAAGATATTTCATTATTGGATTCTAAAATAGCCCCTAAAAAGAATTCAACACCCATTAAGCCTTTAGAAGGCTCTACTATGACTCATGAAGACAAAGAAATACAACATGACATATCAAAATTACAAGAGCAAGTGCAACAAATTTCTCTCTCGCAAAGAGCAACAAAAAATGAAATGGAAGTTTTGAAGAAAGGCATGGAAACTAAGATGGATGGTTTGAAGAAAGGCATGGAAGCTAACATGAATGGTTTGGGATACAATATGGATGGCATGGAAGTTGGCATGGAAGCTAAGAT